>CADCXA010000066.1:1200000-1756834 GCA_902806565.1 Hypoxylon rubiginosum | reverse complement strand
ACGAGGCGTCGACTGGTCTCTCTCTTTCTAACTGGAATACGTAACAGTCCTTAGCATATCTCCTGACCTTGCTTACCACCTTGTTCGTTTCGCCTGAGAGCGATGCTCCCCATCCGTTTTGGAGGGGCTCGTTGCGGATGATGCGCGCCGCACAGGTCGGGGGAGCAGGTGGCATCTTGGTATGTCGTGTAACGAAAGCTTGGTCGAAAATCCTGTTCGTGGAATGATTTCTAGTCGAATGTGTTGGGTTATTAGACTATTAGGAGAGTGTTTGATGGTGCTGGCGCTTGATAGTCACACCTTCGATGGTTTCCCGCCAGCCCTGTTATGTAGTCGCGTGATATAAAAGAGCACGGCACGGTGTTACAGCCATCTATTGTGATTGTAAGATGCTGTTGATGCTCGAAGAATGGTAATCAATTAGACAGTGCACTGGCATCAAGGCGCTCTTTCACTACGTTGAGTAACAAAAAGGCGAGTCGACAAAGAAACGGATGCGGTAACAAAAGAAGAGGCTATTTAGAATTAGAATCGAGGCGCATCACACAATACTCGTTATTCAAAGCAAATTATTGCTCTATGCTACACCACTATGAAGGCGCGATATTGAATTAGAGCACAATATATTATCAGTCAATTTAAAGATGCAAAGGGCCGACAGCGAACCGGGTATCTCTGCTGGTTGTCGTTATCCCAGTACTTAATTACCCAGGTGTTTACGGCGCCGCTTACTTGATATTCTTTATCAGGTACGTAGGATTATCGCTGTGTAGGAGACTAGTAAGTGTTACATATTGTTAAGAACATCATACCCCTGATGACCTGATACCCCCTAGCCTCATTAGTCCACCTATTGTTCACCAAGGCACCCATCTTGAACCCAGAAATAAACCGTACATTATCCGAAGGTCCTCCGGTGCGATCCGCCTACAGGCTCTCCCAAAAGTCGAGTAGTTTGAAAGCCGGGTTTTCGGCTGCTACCTCGCCATCGTTCGCGTCGCTACTCGCCCGCAGATTAGCTACCCAAGTCGCCGTAGTCTACTAGTGCATCGGTGAGCAGGTCGGCCGGCACGAAGTCAATGTTGTCGAAGCGCGAGCCCAGGCTGTTAGGCACTTGATCCAGGTGTAGCGAACTAAGAACCAGGCTGGGGAGCCACTCTGTAGAATTCCGTAGCCCGCGGCGTCGCACGGGACCAGCAACCTGGCCATTGTGGGTGATGGTCGCGGGCAAGACTACCTCCAAGGTGCTGCGCTGCAGCGTTGACAAGCAGCTCGGCGACGAACTTGGCGCGACCATAGCCGAAAGCAGCAGGCGTGTCTAGTATGTCGAGAACTTCTTCGGGACCTGGGCCGCTTGTGTATCCTTCCACAGCGGTGATCACTGATCGAAGAGATAAATACGAATTGTGTTGAGACAGGAGCGTCTAGCTGAGGATGGACTGCGGACAGAGCCACGTTAAAATTGGCCGGCCAGGCAGAGTACCGCCATAAGCTTCGGCTTGAAGACTGTGGTGGATGTAGTCCTCGCGGAAGTAATTGCGGAACAATACCGGTCTCAGTCATAGGTCCTGAAAGGTTTTGCTCAATAAGGGCGAGCACTGTATAGTCAGAAGCTCTTCGACCGCCGGTGCCGTGGGATGGCGTAGCGGCTTAATGACATTAGAATTGGCGTCGATGTGATGAATGTCTGAGGAACGGTGTGCCTCCGGGTTATTCCGAGGCGATGTCACAAAAAGCTAGCAACAAAACCAACAACAATACACGAACCGCATAGCCAGTTTTCACTGCAGCCAGTACCGGTGCTGCGTATCGCACATCGTTTGGGCCAATATACCTACCTACATGTAGGTTAGGTAGGTTAAGACGTCTGGGTTAGAGCCATAGCGGCCCGGACCGCCAAGCTAAGACGTGGGAGTGCCTGTTTACTGTTAGGCGGTTAGTTGACTGTTTGGCTGTGGGGGAGACGGCAGGCGGGGTAATTATACGGAGAGCTCACGTCCTAATATCTCTTTGGATAGATCGTCGCTGGAGGCATCGCCATAGGTAAGTCTTCAAGTATAAGAATAAATTGCATGACTTAGCCGTTACAGATAGCATTCGGCAAGCTGTCGTGAGACACCATGCCTAGTCCCTTCTGGAAACAACCCCTGAAACTGTCACCACCTTTCTATTGCAAACTGCTCGTCGATGTAGCCTATGTAACCACCATATGCGCGCCGTAGCAGATGAGTATCGAGAGTTGTTAGGCGACTTGAATTTAGCCAAGGAAGTCTCCCTCATAGGGGGTGAGGACGAAGAGGTGGCGATGATCTCCTTGGTCGCTGGTCTACCCCTGTCATCACACCCTGGTGGCTCGTACTAGACAGGAAAAGTTGATATAAAAGCCTCCAGTACTGAAAATTATACGATCTAAAGATGGAGTCCTCCATACCACCTACGCTGCACTGGCTGTGGTGGTTGGGCTACTACCAACTCCGAGTCAGTTGTTAGATTAGGGTTGTGTTAACGTTGTAGACGGGGGGAGGGGGAATAAACCAAGTTTCTCCTGGGACAGTGGGGATTAGGTCACCATCCAGCCACCCCAACACAGTACCGTGGGTACCCCTACAGGCACTGTCCGTCCTGTCTACACCACCTCTACACAGAGAATTAAGTTATAAAAATAATAATTGTTATTGTCTTGTTTAAAAAAACAAAGGTAGCGAAAGAAATCTTAACAAGAGTTAATATTTAGAAAAATAATATGACAAGAACGAGATTTCGAACTCGCGCGGGTTGCCCCAGAAGAAATGCTGCCTGTTGTACAGGTAAGACGAATCTGAGTCTTCCGCCTTAACCGCTCTGCCATCTTGCCATTGGTTGTAATCCCTGTTACCACACAGTTTCTATTACCTTCGTGGGAGTCGGAGCTCCACTACGATCCGACCAAGTGGAGCTTGGTCCATCTAGGCCGATCTTTGGATGGAGTCTTGCGGGCAGCCCGGGACTGCTATCTAGTATCATTATCTTCTGAGAGCGTTAGGTTTGGTTTTTCTAGACGGTGTCATCTAGCCCGGCAGATTCAAGAGACGTAGCAGCTTTATTGATGTTGCGGGCACGGCGCGCATTTCGAAAAGGATGACACATCAGGGTTAACGCCGACGCGGTTCACCAGAACGCTCAGGATAGGGGGATCCTTTTCCAACGACGCCTCCAACTGACGTCACGGTGGCTTTCGAAGACGGCACCGACGCTCACTTGGATGCTGTTATCGGGGCAAGACGGCATTTTCGGCTCCGTTCGAAACCATGTCGTGGGAGAGGAGCTGGAGAAGTATGCCGCCTCTCCGCCGGGTGGTGGGACTGCAGACATCTAGTGCCTTTCGAGAAGACGAGGGCTGCGCTCGGAGAGGAGTCCTTTAAGGTCGATCGCCAGTTACGCCCGGCTTGGTGATGGCGCAGCCATGCTTCATGGCATCGTCGAGAACCGAACAATGGTCCAGTGCATTATAGCAGTTGTTGACAAGAGCCTCTCAACCGACCGAAAGCGAGTATTCACAAGACAGGTGCTTGAGGATACACTGCCTGCAAGTTGGTATGAGGGTCCCGTGGCCAAGGGTATGGTCGAGGTACGTTCTTACGCCATGAAAACATTCTCAATGGAACTACAGAGCCTCGTCGCTGAAAAGAAAAGGGCGAACGGGGTCGAAGTAGTAGGACTAAGCGGATTAAGCTTGAAGAAAAAGGAACCTCGGCCGAGCTCCTAGTTCCTAGAAGAATTTAACAAAGCACGCCCAGTCACCGATGACGATCCGGACGTTGTTCGATTCCAATACAATATCCGAACCTTCATTCAAAACCCAGCCAGACCCTGGGGAAGCTATACCACACAGAAGCCCCTCGTGTTTTCCGATCCTCCGCGCCCTGTCAGAGAATTCGGGACGCAGTTTGGTATTCTTTCGGAAGACCTACCGATCGGCCGCGTCGCCAGAAGAAGGAAGACGACGCCAAGCATAACGCCGAGGAGAAGCACGCCGGTTCCCCCTTCAAGAAACGGAAGACGTCGTCGGCCTTCCGCGAGAGCACTCGAAGGACCACAGACAAAAGCGACACGCGCAAGAAGAAGGCGTTAGTGTTCGCCCGCCCGTCAGTCAACCCCCACAGCGATTGGGATCCATTGGCAAATAATGGATGTTAACGGCGCGGGCATCCCTTGGGAAAAGGTCCGTTTCGCCAACTCGACCAGCGAGATCGAGTTAGGAAAATTTACGTTGGAGCAACAATGGCGCGCAATTGATAGATACGACATCATGCAACGCCGGTATGTGACAACCGCCTCCTACGATACATCATTCGCCGTCCACTTGTACGTCTGCCACCATGGGGAGGTAGATGATGATGGGAAAAATGGGCGTTTCTCAACCGTGAAGAAATACGGTCCTTCATTCAAGGTACCAAGTCAACCTTGTATTTGCCATATTCATACCAACGACCCTTCATTTATACACTACTCAAAGCACTCGTCACCATATCGCAGTCGACCACACAGGACTGGAAGGATTTCGGCGAGCAGAATACCGTCACAGCGCAGCCAACCAAGACACCACATCCGATGAACCCAGCAGTCAATCCAGATCCGGAGGAAGGGCAGGAGACAGTCGACGCAGAGGTATTACCTATTCGTCTTTTCCTTATCTATTATCCTCTGACTCTTAACCCTAAGGCGTTACATTTCTACTGCCCTGGAGAAGAGTCCGCTCCTAAAGCCCCACTGTGGAAAGACCGTGTTGCTGTCTTTAACGACAGCAAGCTTATCTACAACCTGGAGAATGACGAGGAGGAGACGTAAGCCTACAAATTCAATTCCGACAAGTCGGCTCTCCTCGAGCGACCCCATTACCGACATGGACCAGCCGAGCGTCCTCGGGACGTCGACTGGCGAGTGTGGGACCTCCAGCCAGCGAAGAACCTCCTGGAGCACAAGACCTACCCCGGAAAGGCGAAGGAGGAGGACTGCTTAAACTACCTCCTCAATACTCACGACTTCAACGAGGAATCTGACCAGAAGCCTGACGGACCGCGCCTTAAAGAACCACTAGACAAGCCCCTCTCAAACTTATATCCGAGGAAATATAAATTTGAATAGGTGACCTGGGAGGAAGGCCAGCCACTTGGCGTAGGCCCCACCAACGTAGAGGCTATAACCGAACATCTGGGGTGGATTATGCCACGACAGCGAAGGCATGGTGTAGGTCTCGGTGGAGACCCTACGGATGCCGTGGTCAATGCCTGGTGTAAGGGCCATATCGACGTGCCGGTCCCTGCTATTTTCAAGGAGCCGGAAGATCCATGGAGCGTATACCCTGAGGGCCAGGTAACGATGACGAGCAACAAAGAGAATACCTTCGACATCATCTCTAAGCGAGAGCTTATTAAACGAAACCGCACCGGCCAATCGCCAGAATATTCCGAACAGGTGGGGGGGTTAAGTTAAGCCTTCATTCTCAATCTCCCCAGCAATACAAGCACTCTACAAGGGCCTCAGCTTCACTCCCACCCACAGCAAGGAAAAGCGCCGAATGAGAGGGCAATTGGGCAGAGGGGGCGGGGCTATAACCGGATATCAACTGAGGACTCAAGTTTGGGATCCCTATCATAGATTGACTACCCATCTACCTCTTTAACTATCGGGAGCTTCGTTCGTTCATTGCACTTATGTTAGCTCTAGTGTCTGATCTGCGATTTCTTCATAGAACTTCTTCCGCAATGCATCTCCATCCATCATGCCATGAACATAACTTTCTCCTATAAGTTGATAATACCTCCTAGAATCCCTCTCTTTCGCCTTCTCTTTATTCTTACCTGCTTCATCTTCCCCCTTTTCTCCATCCCCCCCCTTTTCTCCATCCCCCCCTTTTCCTCCATCTTCCCCTTTCCTCCCTCTTCCCCCTTTCCTCCCTCTTCCCCCTTTTCTTCCTCTTCCCCCTTTTCTTCCTTTTCTTCCTTTCCTCCCTCTTCCCCCTTTTCTTCCTTTTCTTCCCTTTCTTCCTTTTCTTCCTTTTCTTCTTTTTCTTCTTTTTCTTCGTTTTCTCTTTTCTCTCCCTTTTCTCCCCTTCCTCCCCCTGTGCTTTTATCATTTTTTTCCACTTTGTGTTTTATGCTGTCATCCTCTCTAAGCCTTTCAAGCTTTGCATTAACTTCCTTCGTCTGCGACTGTATATATTCTTTGTCCTTTTCCGATATATCACTTGCACGAAATCTGAGTCTTCGGATGCGTTTTTCTTCACACCGTTTGACGGCAGACTTTAAAGATTCCGCTGCATCATCAAACTCTTCCATCCTTAATTCGTCATCCGTTTTCTCTGCCCCTTCTTTGAGAATGACTGGAACTGTACAGCCGTAGATGATTCCGATTTTATCTCCAATGCTGACTTTTCCAGATGCGAGTCCTAGAATACCTTCTTTGGTTTTGAACAACCGCCGATTCCATACAACCGCCTGAACCCTTCGACAAAACTCAGCAATGATGGAATTCCGCTCGTCGTTTATCAAGGCTATCGTGTTAATTCCCCCACTCAACAAACCCCCCTTAGCTGCCGACTCCCTACACGCCCTGGCGTAGTAGTACGGCGGGTTTCGATTGTCCTTGCCTCGATCCGCGACAAGCGTCCTCCAGAATTCATCTGGGGGCTCGTACTTGTGGGGCTCTTCCCAGCCGCCTAGCTGAAGCCAAGAAGCCGGGATGGAACCGTTCTGCGAAGCATCTGCCACCTCGGCGACCTCGTCAAAAATGAAACCTCTAACATAAAGACTGTAACGGCCATGGAGGCCGCAATGAGGTCGTTTCCTAAACTTCAAGGTTTTGAGGTCTGGTCTTCTCGTCTGCGCGGCGTTGTAGTTTCGATGCCCATCTTCGGGGACGCCGACCAGCGGATCGGCATTCACTCTGCCCGTCTTCTGAATATTCATGCCGGGGTGGTGAAATAGACCGAAGGGTGCAGACGAAGCTAATGGCATCCAACATGGTAACGGTACATCAAGCTCCGCAGCGGTGTCGCTTCTGTCTGCATTCTTGTTTGTATTTACAACCAAGGTCTGCTTCCGAGGGCTGCCACTGAGAGTCTGATCTAGTTCCGGTACTTTTTCGAGTCTCTTGAGGCCTTGGAAGTGTTTTTGCCAGTGGCAATCCTCCGGTTTCCATCCACTGTCTTTCCATTCCTGGTTAGGTTCGGATTCCCACTGATTCCATTTCTCAATTGCGGCCTCAAAATACTTCTTCGTCGTGCGTTTATCATCCACTACTTTTTCAGGGTCACTGGGATCCTTATTTTTCCAGCCACTAGTTTTGGACGGGGGCCTCTCCTTAATTGATGCCGGTTCTTTTTGTAGACGGATCGATTGACTTTTGCGTGGCTCCAGAGCCCACGGACGACAGAGAATATCTAAGGCCTGGACAGAGTCCAACTCACACGAACGCTGAATACTAAACTCTACAAAGTCGCGGCACACGTCAGAATATGGTCTGCCATAATCTACTCGGAATGGCTTCTCTTCAAGGAAAACGGTGATATTTGTTCGCATGAACAGCGCGTATTCTTCATCCATAGAAGCTGAATTTTCGACGAACGGTAAGGCGTCCCGAGCGACAGCCAAGAGTGAGTATATGACGTCTCGCGGCTCCGAAGTTTGGAAGATGAACATGCTAGTTACTAAGAACTGCAGGCTGAGCAGACTCCGTCTCTCCAGGGGATCGATCGTGTGGACCTCACCCCCTGATTTGGAAATCGTTGGAGTCTTTGGATCTTTAGCCGTGTGGTCGTCCGATCTCTTCGTCCGGAAGACCTTGCCAGTTGCTTGCACCAGGAGACTGGCCCCCAGTTCAGAGACATGCTCGAACCAACCTGGGATATGGCGAAACTTCTCGTCCTTCCGCATCACCTCGGAAAGACGATGCGTCGCTGTTTCCACCTCAACAAACAGCTCCACTGCCACGGCGAAATCGT
Organism: Hypoxylon rubiginosum; assembly: GCA_902806565.1. Classification (NCBI taxonomy): domain Eukaryota; kingdom Fungi; phylum Ascomycota; class Sordariomycetes; order Xylariales; family Hypoxylaceae; genus Hypoxylon; species Hypoxylon rubiginosum. The sequence goes on along the minus strand of CADCXA010000066.1, from coordinate 1,748,853 downwards.
CCCATGAAATCTTGTCAGGGCCGCAGTAGATTTTCGCCTTTCGAGCCAAGGAAATCTCTTGGACCATCCACCGACGGGAGAACCAAGGTCGTTGCATGAGCATCATCAACGCCTGCCATTTGTGTGCATATTTCTTGTCCGAGCAGATGGAATCGAAATTGTTCAGCTCCATAACTTCTTGCTTGATGAATCTGATTGCCACCTTACTCTCCTCGTTGCCTTCCCCGAGCCAGATGCACACCTGCTCTGCTCGGGTATAAATTCTTGACATCATCTGGACCTGATGATTTCGTTCGTTGTCGTCCTTCTGGTTGATGCAGATGGAGTCTATCCAGACAGTCCTGCTCTCGTTCGTCTTCCTTAGGTATTTCAATGCTAAAGCGAGGTCCCTTTTTATCCTTCTCTTATATGGTTGGTCGTTCTGCTCGATGATAATTGCAAACTCCTCCTCCTCCTCGCCCCAACACCACGACAGAGCTTCATATTTGATCTGATTCTCCAAAATGATGTCGTATTGCGCGCTTGGATTCTTCTTCTTCTCCAAGTCCGGTTCTTGCTCTGGGCCGCTCTGACTTGTCTTCTCTTCCGGTTTCTTTCGATCCTCCCTTCGCCTTGTAGGGATGTGATATTCATTGTCGTAGTCCGCATCAATTAGTTCACAGTTGATTTGGGAAACATTGGAAGCGGCAGGTTTCAAGCGTAAAAGACGAATTCTCTTTTTCGTGTTTGGCAATCTGTTATACTTGAATTCGCTGACCTTAGTTAGATCAGGGTCATCGAATCTTTGAAGCTGAGATTGGCCCTGTACGCCCTGTCCCTCGTTATCCGCTGGGACTAAATGAAAGGCTCGATCGCCTATCACTATCCTGCCCTGTTGCACATCCATAGTAGTTAATGATCCGGTTCTTATATGATAGGATGAAAATCTGAAGGTAAAACCAGGACAATGAATAAACGATATATCACGGTATTAAGACTAAGCTCAGAAACGCAACCCCCGCGGAAGAGGTAAGAAATAAATATGCATCGGGACTCTACTTTCTCTTGCCTCGCTAACCTAGACCGCGGGCAGAGTTCTCTTCTATCAAGGTGTCAGCTGGCTTACAGAATAGTACTATGCAGCCACTTCCTGCGAAAACCCGCTTTATAATTAGAGATCTCCCAGCCTGCTTCATCGCATACAACCCCCTGACACCACTACGAGGTGACTCGATACTCTACACGTTTAACAAAATTAACATGAAAATATAGTAGTCTTTACAGTTTGCCCGGCCTCAAATAGATTCATGGGAGGGACCTCCCACGACGAATCCCTGCTGAAGAATACCGCTTAACTTGTTCCCCTGTTGTATCTAACGAACCACGTAACCGCTGCCTACTCCAATGGCGTCTAATATATCAGCTGAAAATAGCCGCCCCTAGTGGCGGCAAGTAACATTACCTAGCGCGAGGCTCTTGCGATATAAATATTTTTTTCTCATTAACTTTCCCGGAAGCTGCATGGACTAGCCGCCGATCTCATCCTTGTATCTGTTCAGTTATCACCCTAGAGTTGGGGGCTTAAGCCACTCGAAAGAAGCCCCGAGATCTCTGCACCAATGCTCATCACAGTGATCATACGACTGGTGGCATTGAATCTCCCAGTCTATACTAAAAACATATCTGGCGGCCAATCATTCTACCCAGAGAATGGTTCCACTGCAGGTGTAATATTGCTTCGAAGCATATAGTTACATCACTCTTCTCATCTGGCAGTCGCAGCAGTTAAAGAATTGAAACCTGATTTCCAGGGCGATTTCATTAATTCATTTTTAAAGAAATTTTAACTTGATATTCAAGTTTCATCTATTTTATTAATACGGAATAGTTTGTTTTATTAATAATAATCTATTAAGGTACCTAAATATATAAATATATAAAAGTTAATTAAAATTAATCTTAATTTTAAACGTGGAAATGTTACACGGTTTAATTTAAATAACTTATTTAATTAAAAAAACTTATAGTTATAAATCTTAATAAATATATATTTTATATATTAATATATAAGTTAACTAAAAATAAATAAATAAAAATAACTTAAATTAAAATAATAAAACTAATATATATTAATTAAATATTTAAAATAATAATAAAATAAAAATTAAATAATAATTTTAAAATATAAATAAAACTTTAAATTTTTATTTAAATTAAAAAAAATTAAAAATTTTAAAACTTATAAAAATTATTATATTAAATTAAAGTTATTTTAAATTTTTAATATAAACTTTTATTATAAATAATTTTTATTTTTTTTAAAAATTATATTAAATTTAAATAATTAATTTAAAACTTTTAAAATATTAAATATTTTAAAATTTTTTTATTTTAAATTAACTATTTTATAATTTTTTTTAATAATTTAAAACTTTTTTTTTTAATAAATAATATTTTTTTTATTATTATTAAAAAATATTTCTTTTAAAATAACTTATATTATTATTTTAATATAACTTTTTTATAATTTAATTTTATTTTTATTTTTATTAATAATTTTATTATATTTTATTTTAAAATTATTAAAATAAAAAAAGTTTATTTTATTTTTTAAAAAATCTAAATTTAAAATCCCTTTAATTAAAAAAACCTTTTAATTAATTAACTTTTTATATAAATAATACCAATAAAAATTTCCTTTATTTTTTTTTTATTAAAAATTTAAAAAATTTCTTATTAAATTTAATATTTTTTTTATTATTTAAAAACCTATTAAAATAAAAATAATATTTTAATTTAAAAATTTAACTTTTATATTTTATTAACCTTAAAATTATAAACTAGTTATAAAAAATACTTTTAACTTTATTATATTTAATATTATTATTATTAATTTTTTAAAATAAATTTTATAACTTTATATTTAAATATAAAAATTTTATAATATTATTTAAACCTTAGTTATTTAAATAAATATTACTTATTAAAAAAATTAAAAAATCTATAAAAATTATAATATCTTTTATATAATTTATAATATTATTATTTAAATATATAATATAAAAATTAAAATATTAATTATTTAAATTATTAACTTTAAATATTAAATTAAATAATTTAATTAAATATTTTTATAATAAATTTAAAAAACTATTATTAAATTTATAAATAATAATATTATATAATAAATTATAATTAATAAATTAGTTTAAATTATTTAAAAATAATATTTAATTTTAAAGTTATTATATATTAATTTTAATATTTATAAAAAAATTTAAAATAAAATCATTAAATAAATTATTATTAAGAATCTATAAATTAATAAATTATTTACTTAAAAATATATTAATTTAATTTAATTAAACTAAATTTTTTAAAAATAATTATTAAATTTTTAAATATATATTAAAACCACTTTTATTAAGTTTATTAAATAATTAACTATTAATTAATTAATTAATATATAATTAATATTTAAAAATATAAAAAAATAAGTTACATTTAAATTTAATTTTTAATAATTAACTTAAACTAATATTATTTTTAATATTTATTTTTTATTTATATATTTTAATTTAAAAATAAAAATAAAAAATTAATTATTTATTTAAATTTTATAAATTAACTAAATTAAACAAATTATTATTAATACTTAAATTTAATTTAATTTTATATAAACTAAATTTTTTATATTTAAAAAAAATAAAAAAAATAATTTATTACTTTTTTTTAATAATTTTAATAATAATTTAAATAATTTTAATAATAAAAAAAAAATTTATTAAAACTTTTATAAAAACTGTTACTTTTTTATATTTTATATATTAAATTAATTTTTTAACCACATTAAAAAATAAACTAATTTAAATATTTAAATAATTAGTTTATTTTACTTTTATTATTATTAATTTTATATATTTTAATAAACTTATTATTTATAATAATAAAAACTTTTTTAAGTTTTAATTTTAATATTTAAAAATAAAATTATATATAAAAATATATATAAAAAACTTTTTAAAAAATTATTATTATATTAATTAAATAAGGTTTTTATTAATAAAAAAAACCTAAATATAACATTAATAAAAATTATAAATAATAAGGTAAATAAAATTTATAAACTTTTAAATAAATTATAAACTTATTTTAAAAAAATATTTTAAAACCCTTTTAAAAAAATATTATAACTTAAAAAAAATATTTAAATTTAAATATTATAAAAATATAATTTAATATTTTATTAAAATATTAAATTTTAATAAATTAATTTAATGGTTTAAAATTATTTTTTAGAATTATATTATTAAAACCTTATTAAATAAAATTATTAAACTAATATATTTTTATTAAAAGAATTTTTTAAATAATAATAAAAAATTTATTAATATTATTTAAAAAGTTAAATAAATTTATAAAAATATATTTATAAACCTTAATATATTAAAAAAAAATAAGCTTAATTTAATAATAAAATAATTAAAATAAAATTATTAATTTTACAGTAAAAATAACCGTTTTAAACTTAATTAAAATTAATTTTTAAAAAAATAAAATTAATAAATAAATAATAACTAATTTAATTTTAAAAATAAATACTAGGTTTTTAATAAAAAAGTTTTCTAAGAAATTAATTAAATAAATATTAATTAATATAAAAAGAATAAATATTTATATTAATATTATAAAAAAAATAATTATAATATTTTATTTTATTTTATAAAAGAAAATATTAATAAAAAAAAGTTATTTATAACTTTAAAAAAAATTACTTTTATAAAATAAAAATCTAGTGATAATATAATACCGGCTTTTATATCTATAAAAAAAATAAAAATTAACTTAATTTTAATAAAGTTTTTTTTCTTAAAAATTATTAAAAAAAAAAAACTTTAACTTAGATTTTTAAATAGTTATTTTATTATATTAATAAAAAATTAATAACTTAATAATAAATTTATTTTAATTAAAATATAAAAATTATAATAGATTTTATTTATTAGATAATTAAAATTAAAAAAAATATATAAAACTATAAAAAATATTAATAAATTTTTATATATTTTTTTAATATATTAAACTATAAATTATAAAAAGTTTTTAATTTTTAATAAACTAACTTTTAAATTATATTTTAAAAATTAACTTATTTATAAAATAATATTTATTTATAATAATAAAAAATATTAAATAAAAATACTTATAAATATAAAAAATAATATATTAATTATATTTTTTTTTAAAATATATTAATAAAAGATTTTTATTTATAAATAATAATATCTTTAATTAATAATAAATTTTAATGTTTTAATATTTAAATAAAAAAATAAGTTTTACTTAAAAACTTTTATATTATAATATTAAAAAAATTATTTTATTTATTTTAATTTTAAACTTATTAATTTAAATAAAAAATATAATATTATCTTTTTTTAATAATGGTTAAAATAATATTAATTAACTTATTTTTTCTTTTAAATTTAAAGAATTTAATTTATTTTTAAATATTATAAAACAAACTATATAAATAAAATTTTAATAAACTTATTAACATTTTATTTTATTTTAATTATAATTTAAATAAATATTTAAAAAATATTTAAAAATGTTTTTAAAGAATTCTAAGAATTTTATTTAATTATAATTTAAAAAGTAAAATAATAATTTTTTAATTATTAATTTTAAGATTATATTATAAATTTTTATAAAAAAAAAGTATTTTTTTAAAGACTTTTTTATATTATAAATAAAAAAAATTATTTATTTTAAAGTTTTAATTAAAAAAAATAATTAATATAAAAAAAATTAAAAAGTTTATTTTATTATATATTATTTTAATAATATTTATTAAAAAAATAAATTTAAAAGATTTATTATAATTTATTATTAATTATTAAAAACTTAATATTATTATTATATTAATTTATTATTTAATTTTTTTAATTATAAAACTTTAAATATAATTTAAAATTATTAAGTTTTTTATTAAAATTAATTTTAAATTTAAATTTAACTTTATATAAATTAAGAAAAAAAATAAATAGAAAATAGTTTTTAAATATAAATATAATTTATATAAATATTTAATAATATTTTTTAAATTTATTAATATTTTAATAATTTTTTAAATTATAATAAATAATATTTTTTAAGATTTAATTAATACTAATATGTTTATTTATTTTAATAATATTTTTATTTATAAAGATATTTAAAAAAAATATAATATTTTAATAAAAAAAGTTTTTAAATAGTTAATAAAATATTATTTAGTTATATTATTAAAAAAATATTTTTTAAAAATTTAAAAAATTAAATTCTTAGGATATATTATTAAAGTTAATAATATATTTATAAGTTTAAATAAAATTAAAAGTATTTAAAAATAAAAAAACTTAATTAGTTTTAAAAAATATTAATAATTTATAAAATTTATAAATTTTTATTAATATTTTATTTATAATTTTTTAATAATAGTTAAATTTTTAATAAATATTAATAAAAAAGATAAAAAAAACTAAAAATAAATAAAGTTAATATTAATTGTTTTTAAAATATTAAAAAATTAATTTATAATTGTTTTAATTTTTATTTACTTTAATTTAAACTTAATTATTTATATTAAAATAAATGTTTTAAATTTTATAATAAAAATAATTTTATTTTAAAAAAATAAAATTAAGAAATTTTATTTTATAATATTTTATTTTTAAAAACTAAATTTAATTAAAATAAATTATAAGATTTATAATAAGGAATTATTAAATATTATTAACTTTTTTAAAAAATAAAGATAATATTTTAAAAAAATATATTATTAAATTAAAATTTATTTTATTTTATTATTATTAAAATATTAAATTAAAAATAAACTTAATAAATTTAATAACTTATTTTATATTAATTTATTATTAATTATTAATTAAAATATTTAAATAAAAAGGTTAATATTTTATTTAAATTATTATAATATTATTTTTTAAAAAAAAAAGTTAAAAATTAATTAATTATTTTAATTTTATAAAAAAAATATTTTTTATATTTATAAAAAATTATATTTATTATTTTAATTATTATTCTATTTATATTAAAATAATTTTATAGTTTTAAAATATTATAATAGTTATTAAAATTTATAAAAAATTTTAAAAAAACTATATTAAAAATTTTTATTTATTTAAAATAAAAAAGTTAATTAAAAAAAAATATAAAAATATAAAATAATTTATTATATTATAAAAATTACTTATAAATATTAATAGTTTTATAATAAAAAATTATAAAATTTAAATATAATATATATATTATTAATTATATAAAAATAAATAAAATTATAAAATTAATTATTTATAATTTTTAATGGTTTAATTTAAAAAATATAATTAAAAAATATATTAAAAAATATTTAAAATATTAAAGGAATAAAATTTTAAGATATATATTTTATAATTTTTTTTAATTTATAAAATTTTATTATAAATTTTAATATATTATTATAATAAATTTTATTATAAATTTATTATTATTAAATAAATATAATTCTATATAAATAATAATGAATTTTTTTATAAAAATAACTTATTTTATTTTTTTTAAAATAAAAGAAAAAAAAATTAATAATTTTATTAAAATCTTTATTAAAAAATATTAAAAATTATATAATATATTATTAAATATTATTTTTAATAAAAATTTTAAATTTATAATATATTTATAAAAAAACTTTTTTAAACTAATAAATATTAAATTTTATATAAATATAGTTTTTTATTTTTAAATTAACAAATAAATTAAATAATTTAATTAAACTTTTAAAATTTATTTATAATTATTTATTAATTATAAAATAAATAATTAAGAAAATCTATTTTTTACAGTTAAATTTATTTATAATAATATAATTTTTTTTTTTTATATAATATTTTTTTATATTAATTATAATTATTATTTTATAATATATAATTTTTTATTTAAAATATTTAAAAATCTAAAAAGTTAATTTTATTTTTACTAGATAATTTAAGTTTAAAAAAATACCTAAAAATACCTTAAATAAAACTAATAATAAATAAAAATTAAAATAAATAAAAAATATATTAAAAATTTTAAATATATTAAAAAATAATTAATTATATTAAATATAAAAAATATAAAAATAAAAAAACTTATAAAGAAATTAAATTAAAAAATATTAAAACTTTTTAAAATTTAAAAAGTAATTTTTTTAATTATTATAAAATTTATATTTTTTAAAAGTTAAAAAATTTATAATTTATTTTATATTTTTTTTATTAAACCTTATTATATTAATAATTAAATATTATTTAATTTTAATTAAATTTTATAAAAAATAATTTTAATTAAAATAAAAAATTATTAAATAAAAAAAATAAAAAACTTTATAAAAAATTTAAAGAAAATAAAGTATTTAATTAAATAAAAAAAATAACTTATTAAAAAATATTAAATTTAAAAACCTTATAATTATTTATTTAATAAAAAAATTAAATATTTTATTAAAAATTTTTATTAATAGTAATTAAAAAAATTTATAAACTTTTATATTTATAAAATAATATTTTAAAATAAAACTTAAAAAAAAGAAATTAATATTATATAATTTAATTTAAATAACTTATTTAATTAAAAAAACTTATAATTATAAATCTTAATAAATATATATTTTATATATTAATATATAAGTTAATTAAAAATAAATAAATAAAAATAATTTAAATTAAAATAATAAAATTAATATATATTAATTAAACACTTAAAATAATAATAAAATAATAATTAAATAATAATTTTAAAATATAAATAAAACTTTAAATTTTTATTTAAATTAAAAGAAATTAAAAACTTTAAAACTTGTAAAAATTATTATATTAAATTAAAGTTATTCTAAGTTTTTAATATAAACTTTTATTACAGGAAATTAATAATTAACTAAGGTTAATACAAAAACGTTAAGTATATAAACGGGGACCTTACTCGGTAGACGTTTATCTTTAACATTTCAAAGAATTTAACTCTCCTTGATCCTGTATTGGACTTGCCCCGTAACGAAGCATTCACATTATTTACTCAACTTAGGGGCGCTTGGTGGGAACATCAAAATTATCTCAATCAACATATCAATGCTATAGGTGAGTCATTACCTGGGTACCTAACATCTCTATATGACTATGCCTCTCATATACTCCGATCTTTTAATCCTAAATTTACCATAAAGCTTCATGGCAAGACTCAATGATACGCCACCCCCCTACATCGAACTCCGGCGACGGCCGTACGCCTCTCCGTGTAAGAGCACCGTGAACTTGTTGAAGCAAAAAGCCCAATACACGGCTTTCCAGTAACAAAAAGTAAATATTTACATATAATAAATCTAGAGAGGCAGACTTCATACACTTTTCGGAAACACCGCAACGTTAAGGGGTCGTATTTCAAGACACTGGTCCTCGGCTATGCCTTCATCGTGCATTTAGCCGGAATCGCGGCTGGGCGCATGGCATCTACGCATTACCTGGTAGGTATCAACCCGATTTGAACACATTTACAGATCTCGCCTCATAATTTAGAAATGTCGGATCTGGTCTATACCTAGATCCAATCTCTAAATCCATGCTGGCTCACGAAGCTACACTTTCCGTCTTCTCGGTTTTGACACAATTCCTCATCAGCTAGGCATTTTCCTTGCTGCAATAATTTGATTACCCCATAGAGAAGCCCGCATCAGCCATGGCGTTCATTAGCATCCGCATCGCTTTCTTTCCCTGGTCGGCATTTCTAGCGTGTCTTGTTATTTTCACCAAGTCGGCGCTCGCCGACCTACTAGATCCAACCACCTGCTCCTCAGGGGTCCACGGCTCCATACCGGACAGCCGGCCCGAGCTATCCACGTGTCCGCTCCCCATAGACGAGGACTCCGCCTTCGACACGGGGACCTGGGCGCCCTGGAAGCGGCGGCCGTACTGCGTAGAGCCCGCCCAGGACGACACCCCCGGGCCGCAGTTCTGCCTCTACACGTTCGAGCCCTTCCGCGGGGACCGTGGTCTCAGCGTCATCACGACGCCCGCGCTGGCGGCGAGCATGGTCGACGCGCTGGACGACTCGGTCGTGCCGCCGAAGCTCAGGGACCACCCCTCGAGCCTGCTCGCAGCCGGAGGGCAGGGGAGTCCGGCGTACGTGATCAAGGACGTTCCCAAAAGAGGGAAGGGACTTGTCGCGCAGCGTCCGATTCGGAAGTGGGATGTAGTGCTTGTGGACTACCCGGTTATGGTCACGCACATGGACGTATTCGCGGCTGTGGATGACGAGTCGCGAGCGGATCTTTTGGAGCAGGCGTTGCAGCAGCTGCCGGAACCCCAGCAGGAAGAGGTAATTTCCTTGGCGCGCAGTACTGGCGGCGAACCGATCGAGGACATTTTGAAGACGAATATCTTCGGTGTCGAGCTGGGCCTGGAGATCCCTCACTCGGGATTGTTTCCCATTGGGTCTGTAAGTATGAGCGTAGACAATGACCATGGACCATCCAGCTAATGTCTTCTAGCGGATAAATCATAATTGCAATCCCAAGTACGTCATTCGACCGTCTTACGGATATAATAAGGGGCTAACTTAAAAACCAGCGTCTTCTGGCGGTACTCGGTGCGTACCTTGGCTGTTGAAGTCATAGCAATGCGGGATATCGAAGTGGGAGAAGAGATAACGCAGAGTTGTAAGTCTTCGACTTTCTTTCCTTCCCAAATTCTTCATTCTTGAACGAGAATTGACCGTCCGGGGTTATCGCAACGTAGATGTCCCGCTTGGTCTCTCATACGAAGACCGTAAGGAGGGTCTGAAGAATTGGGGCTTTACCTGCACATGTTCACTCTGCGCCTCTTCCAATAGCAAAAGAGCCGCCTCGGACAAGCATCGGGAGCGACTTCTGGATATCTACCACGAGCTGAACGACGGCGCCACCGGCAAAGCCAATCTTACGGAGCCCACGGTCAATCAGCTCGCAGACGAGATGGAGTCCTTGATACACGATGAGAAGCTAGAGGCCCAGCAACTCGTATACTATGGCGTCGTGGCTAGAGCGTTTATGCGCGTCGGGGAGCTAGTGGGGGCGAGGAAGTACGTTGAGTTGTGCGAGGACCTGTGGGTACGATATGCTGGGGACGATCAGGATTATCTAGCAGGAATGCACCAATTGCGTCACGAACTGACGGAGCGGGAGAAGAAAGCAGCCATTAGCGGAAACTGAAAAGGCGAGAAGGACGTCATAGTTGTCAGACGTTGAATCGTTATATGCCATGAAAACTCCGGAAGTGTGGTGAGATTGGCATGTGTATATTTTTAAACATCATGTTAAATGCATATGCTCCTAATTCTATAGTTTTCGCATCCCATTCACTCTATGATGACCGGGAAATGACCGAGACGAAGTGTTATTGGGGTCTCATGAGACCTTCACGGCATTGATGCATCCCTTATAATAATCCCGCGGCCTCAAATGCACGACACCATAAGCAAAATGAAAAGTTCATTCGTATAGTTCTCGCATTCGTTTTCAAATCAGGTCGTAAAGCCCCTTTCCGCTGTGGTTGTTGCCCGACGGGTGAAGCCTCCTCACAACCACTACTCGGGGTTTCTCTCGGACTCTAGGAACCTTGGAAGTTGTGTATAAGTCGTACAGTATCCACTGCGGTGCAGGTATCGAGCCAGGTATCCGGTGTCTTCTTCGGCCCCACGCGCTATGGGGTCATGGGGGCCTCGCTGTAGTAGGCATCCGGCGGGCGTACTGGGGATATTGATGCTGGGGGTGGCAGTTCATACGTATATGTAGTTGGTGGCCCCTGGAATCATGTGGGGCCACATACTGTTCGACTCGTCAACTGTTCGAATTGTTAAGCTCGTAGCTACCGATAGAAAAGACTTCAAACTGCACTCTTTCTGGCTTCACTCCTTGTCTCGCCAGATGGCTGGACGCTTGCATCATAAAGTCTTCGGGTCCGCAGATCTTGTATTCCGTGGAGCCGTTACTAAGATACAGATCCTCAGCCGTCAGGGACAGGAAGTCGTTGTCGAATGACGACGTGTACGATAGCACGTCGCTGTCCGACAGTCTCGACTTGAAGAACTTGGTTCTCACGTTCGGGAGTCGCTTGGCAATGCTATTGACATCTGCTTGGAATGGCGCGTCATGTCGCGAGGCCTGGATCCACGACACTGGTCTGTTCATTTGCTTTTCCGCTACAGTGTTCAGCATTGCCATGAGGGGCGAGACGCCGACGCCAGCAGAAATAAGGACGAGGGGCATAGAGTTGTCGATGTTGGTGTCTAGTTGGAAAACACCCGCCGGATGTGTCAACTCAATTGTGCCCCCCTCGTGGAACTCGTCAATGAGTGAGTTCGACACAATACCGGGCCGACCCGGGTGTAAGCTTCCGAGGCTGCTATCCGATGCGCTGGTGGCGGCAGATGACACAGTCATGGCGTCGTCCTGCCCAGCGTAGTCCCAGTTTGATCCTTGGTCCCGCTTAACAGTAATTCGGTAGTAGTCGTGGCTCGGCGCATCGCTCAGGGAGTATTGTCTGAGCTGCGCATATTTCATGCCAGGAACCGTAAGTCTCAGAGTGGTGTACTGTCCCGGCATAAAGGATGGCAAGGGCTTTCCGTCGGTTGGTTTCAGGGTGAAGGAGACAATGTTCCCCTCCAACGTCTCGTTCTTCTTGCTGTATATCATAAATTTTCTCCAGCCCTTCCAGTTTTCGAACTCGCGGTAAAGATGGGCTTCTCTGCCCATTAAGACTTTTGCCATGACTGTATACATGCGCATCCAAGCTAATTGGACATCAGGGGTCATGGCTGCTGGGCCGAGAACAGCAGAAAATGCGCGCAGCAAGTATTTTCCAACGATGTCATAGTGCTCCGGTTGGATATTCAACGATACGTGTTTGTTCGCTACTCTTTCCAACTTCGGAACGAGCTCGCTGATGTTGCTGATATTAGACGCAAAAGCCAATATGAGCTTCGTGAGTTCGCGTGGCTGTGCCCCAGAGCTCATATGGACGCTATTAAAGTAGTTATGGAGCTCTGGATGGTCGCGAAGCATCGTCTTGTAGAAGACGGTCGATATGTGCTCTCCATGTTTGCGTAGAGCGGGAATCGTGTCGATGACTAATTTCGTCTCCTTATAGTTAAGAGCCATGACGGCTGATTTAACAAACTACCACTGGAATTGGGCACGGGTAGGATAAGTACAGCGCAATCGTATAGTGTGATAGAGGGTAGGCAGTTAATAAAAGCGATCAGTCAAGGCAGGATGCTAATGCTGGTGATTCCTCGAAAATAGAGCTTTCAATTCAGATCTTAGACTTATACCCATCGGATGGCGAAAAGGCCCCCAAAGCTTTAAACCCCTTACTTACCCATGATGAATGCATTACCTTCCCGTCCCGCGTTGTGGGGTCACCTGTCAAGGTTCAGACTAAATGCTGAGAGAAAAATTCTAGCGCAGGGTATATCACGATAACTATGTGTCCCGGGCGTTACCGGTCTTGTCGGCACTGCCATACCTACCTATCAAGTCCTTCTAGACGGTCTAAATCACGCGAGCGCCAGATGGCCGTGAGGCGAAATGGTACGATATGACGGTGTTTTCATGCGTGGCTGGGTAGATCGTTGGCTAGATCTTAGCATCGAATGATTATTTGAATTTTCTAGAATAATGTAAAAATTCCCGACGAGCCGAACACGTACGCTTGATTCGCATTAAGCCCGAGGCCCTGACCTAAGAGTTTGGGCCATGTGGTAGATGGGGTAGATCTAAGATGAGCCTCCAGGTTCGCTGAACTCGATAGCCAGGACAGCCAGGGGCATTGGTGCGGGTGAATATATTTCGAACGGATGATTCGCCTTTCAGCTTCTGATTAGTTGTACTTTCGCTGCAGTCCAATAGTTGGGCTTGCGATTCGTGACATCTACCATCGAGAACATGTGTTCTAGAAAGACCTCCCGCGACAGTTCCCCCGCGACAGGTCCCCCGCGGCAAGCCGTGAGAAAATCGGGGTTCCATACCCCTGGATCACTCGGTCCCTTGAGGTTTCATCAGGATTTTCCATGATTTCCATCATGGGTGTATAAAAACCGGGGATATTAAAAATTGCATGTGTTCGACCTAAGTCTTAAGATCCGGTGCGATCTATCACCACTAGTATAAAAATTAAGCGAGGCTCGGGATTCCATTCTCAGATCCCGTTAACATCTACCAGCTGCTTCGTGCTAGGTGTTTAGGCGAACTTCGGCTAGAATAGCAGAAATGGTTCAATAAAGTCCGTTGTCTAGGTATGTATGGATGCTGGGCTCCTAGGCAGGCAGGATGTCCGGAAGTAACCCCCTCTCGTAATCTGTTCGATACTGAATCGCGGTCCGTGCAGAAAGGGAGTAGACTGTAGAACACGAATATTTCTCAGGTACTAGGTATCAGAAGAAGTGCCCATTGATTTCATAACCGTGAGCAATGAAAATAAGTAGGTCGCGAGGTTTCACAGCAACATATCGATCTACGCAGTCGGGAAAGGTGAAAATGAGTTAGAAAGTAGTTATTTTTCGGCCTTGGACGGCTTTTCAATATAATACAAAGAATTTTCGAAGTTATGGAAATCCATCAAGAAGATGCAGCCCCTTGTCGTGGACTTGTACACTAAAACGCCTTCGCTGAGTAATCCCAAACACCCCTCTCCCCAACTCCTAGCCCACTCTTATCTAGCTCGCTCCAATCCACCATTTACCAAGGTCCGTCCAAGCACCCTTGGAATCGAGCATCTGCGCAGCCGGACTCACGAAATTATCATCCACGCCGGTAGACACGCCAAAGAAGCCGTATTCGACAACCCAGCTCTGGGCCGGCTGGTCCAGCCACTTCGACACCTCCTTGGTGAACTCTACCACCTGGGCGCCGTCGCGGCTGGTACTCGCTATCTCGCCTATTATGACGGGAAGGTTGTAGGTCTTGTGCTTCTCGAAGAAGAAGCTCTCGGCGTTCCGGATCTCCTGGTCGCACGGGTTGCTCGGGAGGGTGTAGAAGTGTAGGTTGAGGTAGTCGGGCTTCTCCTCGTCTGCCAGCATCCCCATGAACGTCCGCAGCCACGCGGAGCCCTCGTCGGAGCTGGCGCAGCCCGGCCCCGCGAGCTTCGCGCCGTACTTCTGCCGCAGCGGGAGCATCTTCTGCCGCCAGCTGGCGACCGCGTCGGACGCTTGGATGCCGTTGCGCTCCGGCTCGTTGTAGAAGTGCACGATGGTGTTCTTCTGGCTCGACACCACGGAGATGAGGTTTTTCCAGTTGTCGCCCTCTAGGTGCTGGGGCGTGCGGACCATAGGCCGGTAAGGAAATTTCTTGGGCACCTCGTCTGGCCGCTTCGTCTCCCAGTTGGTGACCGACTTGATGACGCCTGATGAGCCCAGGGCAGTTGCCGCAGACAAAAGGCCGGGGATACTCTTGAGTTCACTCGTTAAACTCGTCTCCCAGAGAATAATGCGCTTTCCACTACTAGAGCCGCGCTCAGATATTGTATCGGATGTCTCGACCGGCATTGCCCGGCCAGGGCTTGCTAGAAAGACGCAAGCTGCAAGGCAGGCAATACGCCTAAAGTTTTGAAGCAATACCATTATATTAGTGGGCTAGGTATGATATGAAGTAAGGACGATAGAAAGATAAGTTTCCTAGATGATCTCCATCTGAACGGTGACCGAGATGGAAGGATATTCTCACGACTTTATTATCCTCGTCCGGACCCTGACGATCGCATCTCGATCTATAGCGTGTAGGCCCGGAATAGATCTTACTTAATGTACATCACAATAGTTTCCTGCTCAGATGCCCGAGTCTTTCAGCACATTTACATAGGCCATGACACCAGCCGTATGGAAGGAATTGGCCAGCTTGCAAGTAATCAACAGCCTCAAGCTCGGAATAAGTTGCTGATTTAGACGAATTCTAAAAATATGTCTTGGTACCTGCTGATCCGCCCTGATTGTGACGTAGATGCAGATCCGCCTAGCGCTCCCGCAGCTGAGTGCGTTTGCGTTGGTGCAGATCCCCCACCATCTGGCACGAACGCGTGGGAAGCTGGAAAGGGAGCATCAAGTACCGTTCTTGTGAGACTTTGAATATTAATTATGGAAGTTGGATAATTTCTTACCCTATTACCCACTTGAATCTTCCAACAGTTTTTGAGACTTCTTACCCGACTGTCGCGTTGGTCGCCAAAGGAGAGCTGACCGAAGTTACAACACGCAGCCCCTCGTCGTTAGGATTTAGGAACGAAAGAGTCTTTGCAGATCGGAGTGACATCACTGTAGAAACGAGGCTGATTTCAGATAGAAATCAATTCTGTATCTACGACATAAGGGATCGGCAGTAGGATTTAGATTTCATTTGCGATTGTGGTATGTATTAGGATGAAGGATTAAACTTAACTAGAACACTATCTGTCCACCCACGCGGGAGCAAGGATTTAAATGAGTTTTCGCTTATTTCATCGAGTTGATCTAGTAACACATAAGAGATAGCCAGCAACGTCATATTTCGCGTATTGCTATGCGTTTATTCGCCGGTAGTTAGGTTAGATCAAGGTACGGAATTGCTCACATCAGTGCTAGCCGTCATGAAACGAGGTAAGAAGCCTAGTGGACCCCAGTCAGCCTCCTTCGCGAGAAAGGGGTTAGGTTAACAAAGATTACTCTGTGGTCGACAACTAGTTGACAACAAACATATGACGTAAAACCGAGGATTATTATGGCTTACATCTTCGATGCCATCTATCTCCGTCTTATCGTCGCCAACCAGCCGTAATAATCGCAGCAATAAGGCAAAGGATAAGCTGAAAAGAATGGATTCAGTGACTGATAGGTAATGTGCTCGAAACCTATTGCAAATTTCCGCGTGAGAGCCAGTCAATCATAATGAAACTAATCTCAAAGGTTTCCCATCTGCCTCTCCACCTCAAATGAGATTACTCTCATGTGTTGTAGGTATATACACTTATCCATATATTCATTTCACATTCTAACCAGGAGCTCAGGTATGAGTACTTAAGTGATATAATTGGGTTTATCAAGTCGAGAATCCTCTATCAACGATACTGGCCATTGAAAATGAAGAGATACCTGCTGTGTCTGGGGATATGTCCTAGTTCCTGTGTCCCGAGGTTAGAGTCTTGGTTCCTTCGTCAACCTTAAGGGGAGAGTGCTCAGTGAACTAGAGCAGTGTTTAAGAATATTTTTACATACATAGTATAAGGGAATCTTAATGTATATAGCTTACACTTGCTTGATTCTAAGAAATGAATGAGACAGGCATAGTGAGGAGTTTTAGATGACAGGGCAATGTAAGCTAAGAAGGTAACAAGCTTTATCACAAGCATGCCCCCTATAGTTCGAGGGTCTGAATTACGATCCTGAGGTATTGGTTTTGTTCATATGGGCTGAAATAGATAGTCAACAGATTCATATGCGTCATGGGTGTCTTTATGGAGATCGATCCCAGGATGATGCGTATATGAAGCACCTAACAGCACCGCCATCGTGCAACATGTATCGCTCAAGATATACGGTCGATGCTATATATCATACGGAATGGCGATATTCGCTTCCACCTAAGAGGACCTATCTATAGGCGACAGCCGGTTCTATTAACGCATGAGCTTTCTCGCTGCATACCCCCTTGCGAGAACCGAGCCGGGGAATCTACCTATCTAGGTACCTAGGGGAGAACAACCAGCATTTGAGCGAAAGGTTACATGGAAATTGATTAAACAGAATTGCAATGCCTATCATATAAAGGTGCCCAATGCTGGACTCGAGTTCGTCCAATAGGCCGATTGTCGGCATCGGGAAAGGGTGAGTCATAAGGTAGCAAGGAGATTATAGGGCAGTATTGAAAGAAACAATTCCAATCTCATACTTATGCCACCAGCCATGTCCTGTGGAAAGCTTCATGGCGCAGTGGAAGCGCGCCGGGCTCATAACCCGGAGGTCCTCCGATCGAAACGGAGTGAAGCTAGGATATGTATTTTTTCTTTGTGAAGTTTTTTCGTGCTTCCCTAATCCACGGCTTATTATCCCCACTGTACTATGGTGGAGTTCGCCATCTTCCCTCACCACATTTCCACTTTTATATCGGTCATACAATTTTCTAGGCTTCTTTTTTACTGTCCAGCAATAAAAAAGCCGAAGCTTGATCTACTACCAAATTCATAGTTCGATAGGTGTGAACCGTACTGGGATTGGGAGGTGGTCTTCTGCGGCTCTTTTCAGCTCGCCTCATCCCGCGAACCCACGATCATCGGCATTGCTAAATAAGGAAGTTTAGGTTTTAGGCAGACTAATGCTAAAGGTTAAAGCTTTAGTTCTGGGACAAGGGGGTTGATTGGCTATCCTTTCTGTTGGGATAGGAAGCTTTAGCCTAGGCTAGGTGCATAGATGTTCATTCGTAGCAAACGTTGAATCATGCTCTCCTCTTGACCACGTCAGCCTCGAGGAGATCGTTTCCTTCGACGATTCGCTCATAAACTTGCCAGCAAGGATGAGATAACCACCTTTGGTAGATGCTGACCTGAAGATACATACGAATATCAGCTTCTGCTGCAGTCATAAGCATTCCCTCTCACGCCACAGCTAGCTATTCACGGAGCAAAGACATCGCGATGGAGAAATCATGTCGCATGCATACAAGATTTTAATATTTCAGCACAGCAAGCCTGACACGACCCAGGTGTCTTCGTCGTACACTAACTACCATTACATTATGCGTTTCCAGCCGAGCTCCGGAGGGCCCGGGCATAATACACGTTACACATTATACACAATATGCTCCCATCCGCCGCTGCCGTCTCCTTTTTTCCCCCGTCTTCATATCAGCACGGATTCGTCTGAAACTGCCCTAGATCGTCCCACGATATGGGAAACTCGTGGGAGCCTAGCGCGTGCTGCTGTTGGTGCTGCTGCAGCTCTTCCTCCTCGACTAGGGTGCTCGCGAAGCTCCGCCAGTCGTCCGACGCCAGGTCCAGCGGCGGGAGCATGCCCGCGTCGTCGTTGCCGAAGAGCGGGAAGTCCAGTTGCATAGGCGACGTCGGTGTCGGCGCGAGCGGTGCCGGCGGTAGCGCCTTGTCGGTAGTCGTGTGGGGCGGCGGCGCGTATCTCTGCTGCTGCTGCGCGGACTGCATCATGGAGAAGCTTTGGTACGCGTCGAGCACTGGTTGCTGTTGTTGGTGCTGAAGGTGGTGGTGGTGGCTTGGTACTTGCGGGATAGTCAAGTTCAGATTCGGTACTTGAGAAGGGACGGTGCTGATGTGGCGGGAGTCCGCGGATGGCGCCCGTCTGCTTTGCCTGTTTATGCCGGGGAGGGCGGACGTGGATGCGGAGCGCCGCGGCATAGATGGCGTCCTAGGCTGGACAGATATGTGTTTAGATGTATTGATGGGTGATGTAGAACCCGGGGGCGATTGGGGTACCCCCTGAGTCACGGATGTCGATCGTGGTCGGAATATGACGTGGACGCAGGTATACGCCATTTCCACAATACTCTCGGCGGACTCCTTGGTGCCGTCGAAGAATTCTAGGAGATCCTGGAGCTGCCCGGGATTCTCGTTTTCCACGAAACCCTGGGCTCGTCCTGTCGACTCGGGACTCCAGCTGAACATAGGCTGGTGGCCGTTAAACGTGCTCTGCTTCGCCGCTACCAGCGCTTTCCACGCCTCGTGGATTAGGTGTTGGTGTAGTAGGCCGTAGATGACGTTGGAGTGCATCCAATCGGCCTTGGTGCTCCCCGACTCGAAATGCGCGGCGACGTGGTCGATGTGCTTCTCGAACTTGCCGTGCATCGCGGCGCAAAAGCCGCATCCCCATGCCTTTCTCTTCCGAAGATGTTTCACGACGGTATCGGCATGGGGGCAGGTCTTACAGCCGTGGGCCGACTTGTGGTGTTGATTCATCGTGTTCGCCCCCCAGAAGCTTTGGTTACAGTTAGGGCAGGGGTATTTTCGCGATCGCTCGTGGAATTCCTCCTCGTGTCGCTTCCAGTCGAACTTCCTCTTGAATGTCTTATCGCAGGATGTGCACCAAAATTTTGCATCGGTGGCTGGGGCCGTCGTCGACGATATGGAGCTTCGAGCCGAGGCCGAGGAAAATACGCTGTCGCGACTTGAGCAGCTGGATCTCGAGGACGAGACGGACGATCGCTGTCCGTGGGGTTGACTATAAGGAGGAGAAGGATTGATGTCTCTGTAGCTGAAATTGGGGATGGCTTGGGCTATTGCTACGAGTTAACTTCTAGAACATACACACGCGTCCTATGCGAGAGCGTCCCATACCTTCTGCTATCATGGCTTGCTGTCGCTGCTGTTGTGAATCCTCCTCCAACAAAGCAAGTAAAGCATCACGACTGAGACCGGATTGCTTGAGAGCTTCGAGATGCTCTCGCGCCTGTGCTAGCACCCTCGATGGATGATCCATTGGACTGGTTCTAAATGCAATTGGCGATGTGCAATGCGAGTGAGGGTTACGATAGAAGTCGGTATCGCGAATGAATAAGCGATGAAGACTAGATCAGAAAAGAAGGATGGTGTAGAACCTTGGAACAGCAGAAGCGAAGATTTACGATGGGAAGGCCGAAGGTCGTACCCGCGTGTATTCGGCTACCGTTCTGTGATATAGTACCTACCCCCCAACACCTGGGCACGAAGCACCCCTGGTCGCTCCGTCATATTCATAGGCCGCGTCCCGACCATCGTCCCCATCCTGGCTGCTCATTGGGGGGAGACGTACAGCCATCGTCCATCGGTCGAATGAGCCTCGCTATCCCCCGGGCATTTTTGGCAGAGCGTGTGCAGCTACGAGGAAAGGGACTGGAGGCCATTCGATGGTCGGATCAACCTGAAACGAGTCGATGCCAGCCATGCCAGCCATGCGCCTCCTCATTGTTTCGAAACACGCGCGATGGTGGGATGAAGCCACCAATAGGAGGCAAAACTTGGAGCGAGGACAAGCGAACGGCCAGGACTGGATCAAGCCGGATCAGCCGTGGACCCATTGACGATCCACGATCAGCCTACCATAGTACCTAGGCACTGGCTAGGTACCTGACTATGCTAGGCCTTTCTCCCTTGGCGAGGGTCCATGCAGAAAATCTGTTTCAAGATTGCCGGGCTCAAAGCAAATGCACCTGTGATTGGCGCGTAGTTTGGCTCATCCTCGTTAGGATCCCGAATTCGTCACAATGAATCTCTGTTAAGAAGCGTCTTTTCTCGAGATCATCAACGCCCTTTTCCTAATCGACATTTCCCCATGAATTTTCGCCTCTTGAGATCCTAATTAGATTCCTAATCATAAGAGAAGACGCGAGGGAACGATAGGTATTCCTGCAGGCTGTTGACGCTAGTGATCATATCTTGGTAGGTTACTTCGTAGGTACGTGATAGATCCGCTGTCGATCCGCAAGCCAACACTCATGTGGTAAGGGTTCCCGTCATTCTGGGCCTAGCACATTTTATGGTCCACTTGGGAGCTGAACTTGGCGCTGTCGTCAATCTGATAGACCCCTATCACCCCTATCACTCCTATCTGCCTGGCTTCGCTGACGTTGCCAAACGACTGAACACGTACTTTACCTACTATTCAGCTATTGTCATGCCACACGCTACAAACGAGGCTTTAAATATTTGGCTGTATCTGGGGTAGCCAACTATTATTGGCAACATTCTGACCTCAGACCATCCCATATTTAGACTGTTTCTCCGCTCGCCTTAAGATAAAACAAAACTTGAGGTAGGCTTATAGCAAAAGTAGCTGTATGGTGATTGATTTCGAATTACGACAGCGTTCGTGATACCTAGGACACGTACGACTGAAACGCTGAAACGCATTGATGCGTCGACTCAATCTTGGATATTTAATTAACGAAGGCATCACTCTTAGACGATTAAAATAGCAGCAAAACACTCAATTGCTTTAGGTCTGCCACCTCTCAGCTTCTCATTACTAGGTGGGCAATGGGTACCTAAGATAGCTTCATTAACCTCACCAAACTCTTATAATGGAATCATTCGCTTCCCTCTTTTTGCGCCACCATAAACAACCACGACTATGCTTGATGAGGTATCTGCACTATAGCTCGAAGATCGCTTTCTCATCTGGCATTCACTACCAGTTCATTAAGTAATATTGTTCTCCCATAATTTCCTTATCAGCCTGAGACTGGGAGCATTAGGTATCGCAGAGGCAGATATAGAGTTGCCTAATATAAGACACCGTTAACAAGTAGTTTAGGCCCACAAACGTCTCAGGCACTTGTTAAATGATGGACAACATCTAGCAGACCGAACCCTTTAAAGAATAATGGAATAAAAGTTAAATACCTGAATATTATAGTCTCAAATAACCAGTACCTGCCTCTTAATAAGCCGCAAAAATCACTTTAGAGAGGCGCCTTTTTGGTATCATTGTCTATCTTTGTCTTCCTAGGAGAGCAACGACGACGCTTCCTAAGGATACCTAGGTGGTCAACTTTAGAAATGGTTGGATGGGTGGATGCCTGTAGACCTACCTAGGTCAAAATGACATTTCTTCTACCACACCTACCATTGGTGTAGTACTTAAGGATGTCATTACTCAAGAGGAGGCTCTTACACTTCAAGGACTACATTCACGCATTTTGTCACTCTACCTACCTACATTACTTGTACCTTCGACTTCTCGATCTCAATTTTTACTCCTGAATCTATGGTAGGCGTGTTAGTGGTAAGTTTCCATGATTACCTACGTATGCTTCCACCTTAGTCTTGTAGCAAATATTCCAATTGCCTTCGCCCTGGGCCTTTAGAGACTTCCCAGGCAACTGACGTGAAGCCGCTAAGCAGCCATGGACAAAGAACGAGTCAAGATTCATTGGGTCTCTAATCAGCTCACTGTTACTCTTGACCCGAATAAACCAGTCCCGTGGGAGCATATCGTTGAAAAGATGCACCGGTTTCTACGAGAAGATTATAAATTCCCTAGTCAGCCGCGCTCAGTAGCACAGCCGACAGAACAGCCAGCGACTTTGACCCGGCCGGATAACCTTAATACCAACTCACCTATCCTGACGCTGTCTGATTCGAGAAAGCGGTCGTCATGCCCGCTGTTATCGCTTCCTCTAGAATTATTCTTCGAGATTTTTGATCCATTGACGGAGCCGCGCGAGGTTAACATTTTGCTCGGATTGCCTTCAACTATGTGGATAAACTCTCTATATTTTCTGGTGAAAGTCTTCTGGGAAGATTCCCATCCACGGAAGTTGATGAACCTCTTCCACGTTTCGAAGGCGTTCCGAGAAGTAGCGGTCTCGTATTACGGGGAGCCTGGCAAATTTTCGCCTCTGTTTAACCCTAGACGAGATAAGCTTGTTCTGAGATCCTCTTCGGTGGTGGATCGCTATCGCGTGCTAGCTATCGTTGCGTCAAACCAACCGTGCCACGCATCGTTTCTTGCAGCTCATCCGCCACCTTAAGATAGATGTTGACTATCGCCCTTTTTATGACGATTTTGGATGGCGTTCCCTTTTCCGCTGCTTGAATGCCTCTCTGCCTAGCCTAGAGATCCCTGTGCAGCGTTATATCCATTTCCGCTATTGCAACACCGCTCTGAGGGATATGCATCCAACCCATTTGACTTACGAGTACTTATTTGACGGCCTCTACAAGGTATTCAGTGTGCAAATCTCTGGCACCCCTCGCGTATTCCCACAGCTAGAAAGCCTCAAGGTGTTTAAAGTAGAGTCCGAGTGTATGAAGTAGAGGTAACTACGTATGATACCTTAGGCTCTATTCAGTCGGGTATAAGATGATAAGTGGGACGCAAGACAAGAGCAGCACCAGCCTGGATCCTTACTTGGCTTTGCTGATGGCTAAAGGACTAGAGTTATGAGCAGATGTGTAAAGAATTCTGAAAGGGAAGAGGAGGTACCATCCCGTTTCCTTAGAGCTATAGGTTGAGTTCACCGTAAAGAATACGATAACTGTACTAACACAACAGCAAATTATGTAAACATTAGAAACCTAGGCGAAATTTACAAAGCCTCGCATTTGCCGAGTTCCGTTCCACGGTCTCCAAGAACGAAATATCTGGATTCGAGCAAATATATTTCCGTTAGACTCCAGCTAGAATTCATCGATTCATAAGACTAACTGAATTAGACCTATTCAAAATGTATTTTCCAAATCTCTCGATTCCAGGCTGCCGAATGATCGCTCCATTGATGCAAGGTAGTTACAGTATTATTGCACACGAGTAAGTCGCCCTTCTCCCAGGTATGGTAGTAGGCGATACGACGATCGTGCCGTAAACTCTTCGGCACATTGCAAGGTAGACAGTTGGTTGCAGGATGATTGACGACTAGAGGCAAACTACGGGTAATAGTTGAGGATGAGGAAATAGCCCCTGTTAAGGGGTGGAGAGAGGGGAGGCTTAAATGTGCTGAGAGATGCTTCAAAAGAAGCGCCGATGAGGAGAATAGGGCGGGTTTGGTGTCTTTGGGTGATTCTATCATCGCCGCGAAGAATTGAAACCTAGGTCGGCTGCGGATTAGTGCCTTGAGCTTAGAATAGAATAATAGGGATGGGTGAAATAGACAGCTAACCTTGGCGGCATGGAAAACGACGTTTCACTCTCATCCTCAGTCACCGAGAGGAAATTGGTCACTCGATGGGTATCTGCACCGCGAACGTTTAGATCAGGCATGCCGAACTCCCACGGCGTCGGCACGCCAAACTCGTGGGCCTTGGCCACCAGCAAATCCCGATTTCGCGTCCGCGCAAAGCCGCGCAATACGATAGGAGAATTGAGCTGCGACAAGGCGCGTACCTTGGCTGCGTCGACATCCCTTACGGACAAGGAGTTCCGACCCGCTGCCGGCCGGATCACGAGCCCTGTTGGGTACACAGGTTCGCAGGTGATACCGCCCTTTTCGCTAGCCCAAGAAAGCAAGGCGCTTCTCTCACGAAAGTAACTTGGGCGACCTTGCTCGCATACGAGTTCAAACTCTTCGTTGGTGTCGAACTGGGACCGGTGGCCCGTGATGACGGTGCCGTCCAATCGAAACGCGATGCTGCAGTGCCAAGGCGTCGTAAACGATGTGTCTGTTGGTAGCAGGTTGATGGAGAGCTTGTTTTCACCCGTCGAGGGATGAATGGAAAGCCTCAATCGGTCGGGAAATCTTTGTCGTACTGCTCGAGCGAATGCCTGGGTGACGACTATCAGCACTGCCGCGTCGCTGACTATCCGGTACGAGCTGGACGGACGAGGGACAAAGAACTTACATCGCCTCTTGTGAGCATCTGCTTGGCGATATACTCTACTCCCTTTTTGTACTTCGACTTGCTGCGCCCCTCGCCTATGGGATACACATTCTGTAGGTCGGTCTCTAGGAACTTGATATATCCTCTGTATGTCAAGCATGTATCTTCATCCTCTGATATCCTGAGTGAAACATTGTATCCTGGTTTACTAAACTGTTGCAATAAAGCATGGCGGAAATTCGTTGCATTTGCCACATCTAGAGATAGTTAGGCTTAGCATCTAGAAATAGGGGGTGGCGCAGTATCAAAAGGGGTTATGTAGCAACTTTGAATACATCTCGGAAGATATGTTGACCATTACTTACATCTGATCTCGTCCAACTCATCTGGTACATCGACGTGTACTATGTCCTTCAGTCGACAGAATTCAATATGACGAAAGTCCTTTCTTGCTCGCAATGCTCGGAGGGCTTCGCCGTACGCCCAGACATCCCTGTCCGGAACTCCCAGGAGATCTTCTTTCGAGTTAATAGAAAGATAGGCGGCAGGTCGAGGATCAAGTACCGTTGTAAACGAGCCCATCAGACACAATCATCAACCTTGCGCCTGGCGTGTAAATATCTCCTATCGCAGCACATAGTCCATTGAGATGTGCAAGCGCAAATTCCTCGGCCTTGTCGGGGAGACGGCCAAAGACCTTCGCGGTATTGTTCGGGGACTTGAAAGGGAACGCCGGAAGGCACATAAGTATGCTCTCCTTAGCTGCGACCTTAGAATGGATATGGGCCAGAAAATTGGTTCCGTCCTTGGTCCCCGCTAGGAATGTATCTTTTGCAAGCTTATACCGTGAGATGATGCTTAGTATTTGTGATGAAATTTCTAGGTGAGAAGGTTCCAGTGTCTCTAGATTCCCAGCCGGAGAGCTTGGAGATGCCGAGACATCAGTAACTTCGAGCTTCAACGCGGACGGCATGGTGTAAGTAGGTAGGAGGTAGGTAAGATTGTATAACGTGGTGACATTTGGGACAAGATCGAACCTATAAATTCAGGTTCACCTTGGCAAGAAGATTGCAGGCGCTTTGCATGATACATATGATACATAGAGGCTGAGCTCGGGAAAACTCAGCTCGTATGAGTGGCGACACCTTGAGGTCTTTATTCCGCTGGTACATTAGTTAGAAAAAGAGCCGACTTGGCAAGGCGGCAACGTTGCAAAATCGACGAACCAAGCTTTATAGTAGACCAATAGCCGCTGCGGTTCGATAGTGTGTGTTTCCGGCAGCACGGCTAAAGCAGTCGAGTATTCAAGAAATCGGACTTCAATATAGCGTGACCAGCGCACGGATTTCGCAATATTCGCAGAAAACAGTCGCGGACATCTGTTACCCTCTCGTACACATGTGACACCATCTAGGCCTAGATTAGGCTTCCCGTACCCTGTGGAGGACCGAAGAACTCTTCCTTTTTCCTAAAGAGGAAATATAATCTGTTCGAGATCGTAGGTAACAGTCAATTATGTCCCATTTCATCTCCGCAGCAGCATAGCAGTACATGGCCCACTACGATCGCAGGCGGACGGACATGCGAATCTCGCCGTTGCGAGAGCGACCGTCGTTAGCGGACAAGTTTTGGACCCTCGACGGGAACGGCCTCGTCGGTGAACCTGTTCTATCATCGGTATTCATGAATTCGGGTAAATGCTGGTGCTAGAGACAAATGCTGTTAGCTTGGCAAAAGCTTGGGTATATACACCTTGAGATGAATGAATTTATAAATACAATCCAGCTGACTTCAAAGTCTCTTATGAGTCTCGCATAGGTTCCTTACAACCGGAACGACTAATTACCAATGAGCTACTAGTGCGGCTGTGTCATATCGACTATGGTCCAGAAGCCCGGGTCTGAGGAACCTCATTGCGTCTTGTCGTAGACGGATAGGGATAGACGCACTGGAGAGTATCTCTCAAGCGCTGCCCTGAACTAAACTGTGTAACAATCGGTCGAATTGAGTGACAGTACCTAGTGAACTGCTTCAACATATCCATATTTTTAGAAGTAAGCCTTCATCTCCGAGACTGAGGACGATGTTATGTCTCAGGTACCCAGTACAGCTAGCGGGCAGAAATTCTGAAGCGAATATGCTATCGTAGCCGATTATGCTGGATGTCCCCTGGATATGAGTTTCGCTTGAGATACCGACCCCTCTTCCTCGCTCAGAAACCATCACGGTCAAGCTTGGGGACCAATCATGTCCACTGTATCATAGATTGCGCGAGGATGGCGCATGGTGATGATTTCGCATTTCTCGATGAAGGAGGAGCTTGAACATCAGTAATGCCGATACTTTCGCCCTCATCTGGCACGTAGCGAAACTTGACCTACTAGTGCTCGGCGATATAATCCATAAAGTCTTGGTTCGAGAATGCGAGGGCGAAGTCGAAAAAGGGGCAATACACTAAGGTATGGTTAACTACATGCAATGGTCTCTAATACGTATTGCTTACATATATGTATTTATTAGGTAGCAGATATTGCAGTAGCCATTCCGCGATAACGATAACACTAGTCAAGTTGGCCCAAGCGCTATTCCTTCAAAAGACAGCTGTTGCCGAGCCGAGGCAAACGGTTGGAAGCGTGAATGACGCGAATGGAGCCTGAAAATGGATCTCCTTGAACAGCTCATCTGTCACTTCTCCCACTATTCTCACCACCAAAATCCAAATTCCAATTCCTAATTGCGTGGTTTCATGGCGCAACACTCCCTTTTTCCTTCTTGAATTGTACTTTTCTAGATCTCCTTGTATTACTATAATCTAATTTGTTCCGTCTTCTCCTTCGACATGTCACAACCCGCCGATCATTTCAGCACCAACCCGTCGCGTCCGGCGAATGAATCCCATAATCCGATCCACAGTATGCTGTCGATACGGCCGAAATGGTTGCACATGTACGGTGACTTCATCACGAAAAACTCCCATCAAGTATCCCAGATCGAGAGCGCGTTACGATCCCTAACATACATCATCCCTGGCCGCTTTCGCGATGCAGAGATTGCCTCCGAGACTCTACACTCGGGCATCCAGCTACTGTCACTTTACCACGATGCTGTTCTTCGAGGCGCCATCACGAGGATACCGGCTCTCGCTTCAAAGATACCGGGCCCACATACGCGCTACACCAGATTCTGGACGGCCAAGAGTAGAATATACCGGAGGATAGCACTGCTCCTACAAATTGTGCAGTATACGGAGTTACTATGGGAAATGGCAGCGAAGCGCAAGGGCGAAAAGGTTCGCTGGCGTATTATCATCATCTTGGAGGTTATCAAAGCAGTCTGCCGCCTATTATTAATGCGAGTCACCAACTCAAGGCCTCTCGTGACACCAGCGCTGCCCGAGCGCGATCCAATTCCACCCGATGTGGATCAGAATGATGGCGACACACTGAAGGAGCTAATGGGCGAGGAGGTTCCTGTGGAAACCGCCAAAGCCACCCACGAGAAGGAATGGACGATGCCCCGGACCGGCTCTAGCCTCCCGAGCCTCCCGAATCCTGGAGACATAAGTTCTTACTTGATGGGGCGAGTGTTGACGGCAGACGATATCAAGCCCGCATCAAAGCTTCTAAATACGCTATCCCGTCCCGGTCAAACCGCCGAGATACTTCATATCCTCTCACCCCTCTTATACGCCATTGCGTTGTCGAGGAGCAAAGATAAGAAGTCCTGGGCACCCTGGATTATCGGATTAAGCCTGGAGTATGCTGCGCGGCAGTTGCGTGACAGAGGTCTACGCAGTACTGCTTTAGAGAACGAGGAATGGGGCAAGAGGTATTGGGCGGCAGGCTGGTGGACAATGAGAGGTGCTTTCTACGAACATGTCACGAAGGGTATGATAGCCGGTGTGCGTCGTCGTATGCCCGGTCTCGTTTCCGGCATAATGGAGGATTACGAATATCTATGGGAAAATTATTACTTCAGCACGAGCGCTTGAACGGCCTAATACGCACGAGCACCTACAAGGCAGCCCATCAATTTGAACTCTTGGACCGAATCTACTAGGAGATCGGTTCGAGTCGCCAACAATTCTACAAGCTGGCCGCTTTGCCTCAAGTTTCTACCTACCTATTCTACTGAAACGCTCCTCTCGGCTTACTAGCCAGACCCAGTTCTCGTCGTATGTGTTTGCTCTCGGTGGATTCAGAAGCTACAAAGGTATCCAGATACGTGAGCTCTTAGCTAAGCGCATTTGCGTCTGATAGCCATATCGACGTTTCGGTTTCACCAATAATGCACATCGATACTCCACTAGGAAATACACCGCTACAGATCCATTCATCATTGCTCTCTATGAGCTTCAGACAGACCGTGAACGATCATTAGAAGGCTCGCGGTGGTTAACATTGCGACGACTTGTGTTTAATAGAAACACTGGTGATATAATGTTCAAAGGGCATTTCTCGCGGAAGTTGCAGACGCAGAGGAGACGACTAGGCAGCTGGTCTAAATCCCCGGACTTAATCATGTCCGCTACGGCATGATATTGTAACATTACAGTCTGGTATAGCAATACTATCTAGACGTTTGTGCGGTAAACTTTCATTCGAGACGAACAATAGTTGCCTTATGGGAAGACAACCCAATAGATTATTTGGTATATCAATGCTCTTCTCTACATCAACCCATATACCAGAACGCGATTGAAGCCAGAAATTAGCGCCAGAGCCGAGAGTGAAACCTGAATGTAAGGTTCGACGACTGTCTGAACGCTGTGACTATGGGAACTTGGTCGCTTAGGAGAGGCACGAGCGCTTCTGCGCCTCGTCACTCCTATATATTTGAATCCAGAGACTGTTTCATATTGAACTTTCTCATTGTGCCAATAAATATCTCCTTTCAGCTAGGTGCCTAGATATGTGAACTGTCTATAGGCATGAGATTTTCCAAGATAAATCTACCCTTGCTGTGCTGACATCTATAGGTCACTAGTGAGCAGCCCCAGCAAATAGGAGAGGATTCTATACCGAATTTCGATCGTCTTATTGGAGAATTGCATGCAAGTGACCGCAGCGTACATTTATACAGCACAGCCTCATACGACGTCGATACTAGTATCACAGACCCTCCCCAGTCCACAGCTACTCCCGTTTCACGATGGAAGCTTGCCATTCTTTCGTTTCTGAAATTAGTCATGCCTATGCGGCGTATTTCGATGCCATGTCTAAATTGACGGAGAGCGGTCAGATCATCGACTACGGACTTGCTCATGATAAACTCCTGAATGGAACATCCGGTTTCAAGTACGATGCCATCGACGCCGCCACACAAGCCCGGCTTCTACGAGTCACCCCTGGAAGCATGGATTTCAGCCTCGAAACGTTTAATCTATCAGACCTCCCTTCGACTCGATATTGCGCACTATCATACATCTGGGGCAGCGCAGAATACACTGAGAATATCTACGAGATCAATGTCGGCGGCCAGTGCTTCTACGTGCGTAGGAACTTGCACGAATTCCTCACCACCTCAGCAAGGAATCGTGTAGGCGGGCTTCTCTTTATAGACGCAATATGCATCAACCAGCTTGACAGCGCAGAGAGACGAGCACAAGTGAAGGAGATGGCGCGCGTCTACCGAAATGCCGATTTAGTTGTAGCGTGGCTTGGCACGCCCAAGACTCGCGAACAGGATGATAGCTTGGAGTCACTCAGCCAAGCAGGCATCGACAAGCATCACTCTGAATTCACAGCAGAGCAGTGGGAAGGCTTCAGGTATCTGAGCTATCATCCCTACTGGAGTCGAGTCTGGATCGTGCAGGAGGTGCTGCTGGCGCGCAGCGTGACGATATGGTGCGGCCGCCACGTCTTCCCGTCGCGTTTGTTTGCGGGCATACCGTCATACGCTATACCGTCGCCCGAATTACGGTTCTCCCAGAGTGGACGGCCGCAAACAGTTGCCGACGCCGTTTCGGATTCGCGCAGTCCCGCTGAGAGAATTATAACTCACAGGGAACGCGTGGTGCTCCGGCCGATACTTGACCCTCTTGCTCAGGGGACAGCGGTCGGAACACTCGACGAAATCACTGCGGAGCTCACCCGCCCGCATACGGCAGTCGAAACGTATCATTCGCGGGTACCGGATCTTATCCACGAAGTCATCCGCAAATTCGGCAAGCTCGACTGTACTGATCCAAGAGACAAACTGTACGGATTTCTGGGGATCATCGCCGACTCCAGCAGGGCCAAGGTAATCCCCGACTACAGAGAGGATACTGCCTACGCATACCGCCAAGCCCTAAAGATCGGGCTGGAGGAGATCCGCAGCGAGTACTGGACGCCGCCGTATTCGAGAAGGCTTCAGGAGGTGTACAGGGAGTACCTTGCCTACTACTGCAACGTACGCGACGCCTTCCGCATAGACGACAGACAGAGCGCGGATATCTTAAAAGGGGTGGTTGCACAGATCGCCCGCGAAACCCATCCGCCACACCGCACCGTCGAACACGACTGGCAAGAGCACGTCTCGCGCGACAATGTAGATCCCGACATATTCGAAAGCCTCAAAAAGCTGCTAGGAACTACTCAACCAGAGCGCGAAGAAGCTGAGAAGGTGTCGCAAAGACCGAGAGGAATCCGGCGGTGGAGGTTGTGGCTGAGATGACCTGACACCGCCTTTTGCAAAAGAATGGAGCTGTATGCTTCCTTTTTCCCATTTATAAGTCTTAACTACATGCGTACAACTGCGGTACCGTTATTACGACAGTTATGAGTCCCGGTTAGCGCAGCGGATATACGCATTCCACTGCATTCGATAAATGTAATTACGCTAAGACTCCTAGAGCGAAACCCCGGAGGCCCCAGAGCCAGACCAGATCTGGCAGTAAGGCGAGGGTTCGAAACCACGACGAATTACACGCACGTAGAAACAGCCTCTTAGACTTAGCGCAAGAAGCCTATTATGAAGAGCTGGCCCGACCTCTATTGGATCCGACAGCCACGAGAGCGAGTGAGCTAGATAGGGACGTGATCGATTCAGTTCTTAGGTTCAGATACCTAAGAACCTGGGGGGTGTGTTACGTTTATAAGACGCAATTACATGCCGTAATTGCGGTATCGCTTTTGCAACATTTTTGTATTGCGAAATGAAAAGAAAGGCTTATGGCGTTAGTCAAATTGTCCATTTGATCGCTCTTTGGAATGGGCGATCAACAAATATGGAATTGTCGGATTCTCCACTGCGATCCGTAGTGTAGGTACGAACAGGGGGAGGGGGACGCTTGTTTACCACTATTTAGAGAAGCAATAGAACTATCTCAGCGGAAGAGGTTATATGATGGTTCAGGGGTTTAATTTCTGACAGGCTATCTCGAGTAACGGCAATCCTCGTGTCGAGAAGGCTTAGAACAATGAATCACCTCCGAAGCTAAGCTAATACGCGAATATCACCACTTTTTTGTCTCATATTCGACAATTATTCCGCGGAGCAAATTAATGAATCATTACTCCAATGGTCGGAGAATTCCGGTCTTCTTGCCACTACCCCTCGACGACGACTCCTCTCATACGTTTCATACTGCACCTACATATGATTGATGTTACTATTATTCATCTCGCTACCTACCTAGCGTCAAATTTTTTTTTCAAAGGAGAAGCTCACCGTCTTCTCTTCTCTGCTATTTGATTCCACTTTTCTAGTGTAGACGGACACGCTGCCGAACGACATGCCTCCCCCCAGCAATCTAGACCAAAGCCAAATCGACACTCAGTAAGTTATGATATACACTAAATCTTAACATTGGGCTCGGCTAAGCCATACGTACAGTATTCACGTTCTCACCCCAAGCTATGTGAAAGCGCTTGATGAGAACGGTGGTGACCCATCCGGTTGGGCAACGCCCAGCTGGACCTTGGAGGAATGCGTACGCTTCAGCGATACTATTGGGGCGTCCTTCTCAGTGTTGTCCATTACCGCCCCCGGACCCGGCCTTCTCGGCCCCACGGAGGCGGGCCGGAAATTGGCAAGGACACTGAACGAGGAGGTATGGGAGACGTGCTGTCAGCGGAAAGGCCGGTTCGGGTATTTCGCCAGCTTGCCCGACTTCAACGACGTCGAAGGGACGCTGGAGGAAATCAGGCACATCTTCGAGACGGAGAAGAACGCTAACGGCGTCGTCGTCATGACGTCATACGGGGATCGACTACTCGGTGATGAGAAGTTCAAGCCTATCTGGAAAGCCTTGGACAGCTATAAGGCGCTCGTGTTCGTGCACCCGAGCCAACTAAAAGTAGTGCCTGAAAAGATTGGCGGGTTTCTTCCTCAGCCGGTCCTCGACTACCCCCTTGCTACGACGAGGGCAGCTATGTCACTGGTTATCTCTGGGGTAGTAACCATGTGTTCCAATGTTGACATCATCCTGAGTCACGCCGGAGGGACTCTCCCTTACGTTGGCCAGAGAGCTATCGTGTCTCTTGCCGAGCCGAGCCTTGTGAGCCAATGTGAAGTGAATCTTGAACAGGCGTAAGCAATATTAGATTTATGCCAGTCCATTTTTTCCCCATGTGATTTTAACATTTATTCAGTAAACTAGCCGTCAGTCGTTTCTATTATGATCTCGCCCTGTCAACGAGTACTCCGCAACTTAAAGCGCTGTTGGCATTCACGACGCCGGACAAGGTTCTGTACGGAAGTGATTTCCCGTATGCACCGAGACCGGGAATCTACACGACTTTCTTACAGTACAGCGAGCTCGCCACGAGCGAAGAGGGGCGAGGCATAAGGCCTGCGTGTCTGAACCAGAACGCGGTGAACCTTCTTAAGAAACACAAGACCGAGAACTGTAACCTACCTACACCGATTGCTCAAGAACCTGGAGTGTTAGAAACTCCCGAGTTCGGATTAGAGAGCAACCATGATGCTGAACAAGCAAGAAGTCTATTAGAAAAGCATGTCAACTAAGGAGTTATACTCCTAAGTTCAGGTTCGCCGGACGATAACAGCATGATGATGGCGACATATATCAGGTGTGCGCAGGCGAGGCTCGTGACAGCGATGGAACATCTATTTGTCGAACATAGGTCAGGCGTTCTTATATTCGTAAGTGTAGTTATTCGCGTATCCTAGAGCGTACCTAGCGAATCGAGATGAGCATAGTAGATAGTTGACCAAATAATGATTACCAAGGTCAGCATAGCATTTGAAAGTCAGCCGGTTTGCTTAACGACGTCGTCCAGCAAATCCTTGAGGCCATTGTCCATCCTAATGAGAGTAATGTTACACAAGAAATACCCCTTACCTACCTCCTTTATCTGCCCCGCACCCTTTCAGTCTCCCCCGTTCGTACGTCGACTGTCCATTTCAACGAAAACAAAAATTCTCAGCCATGTCCGCCATGGTGTCACCGACTATGCTCTTTACAGCCGTTATCTCGGTTGCGTGGCTGCTCTGGAACCTCTATGGTAAGGTCTCGCTGGCCAAATCGCTGCCGGGCATACCGCTTGTCGAATTTGAGGGGGACAACTCAAGGGAGCGATACCCGAGTGACGCCGGAAACCTTCTGAGCAAGGGCTACGAGACGGTTAGAAATCCTTCATCGCCGCGAGGCCGCCGAGCTCGTACACCCCGGGCTCGAGGCTCGACAGACCGCTTACGCCGCCCGTGGCGCGGGGGCCGAAAAGCGTAACGACTTCATCCAATGGATCATGGACAGCTACCGCGCGAACGGCAAGTCGATCACGCCGGACGAGACCGTGCAGAACACTTTCATCGTCATGTTCGCGTCCATGCACGGCACCTCCTTCGTCGCGCTGCAGTCGCTCTTCAGCCTGTTCGGCACGCCTGGTGCCCTGGCCGAGATCCGCGAGGAAGTTGAACGCGTTGCGAAGGACAAGCTCAGAGAACCCCCTGTGTGGACACGCTACGCGCTTGGGTAACTGAGGACGATGGATTCGTTTATGGAGGAGACGCTGTGGATGAAGCTGTTCCAGGAAGGTAAGTGACAAGTCGACCACCACACATCCCCCCCTTTAAAGGCATATACCTACACAGCGCAGCCACGGTCCAACGCTTCGCCATGCCCTCGTATACATTCAAAAGACGGCCTGCACGTCCCCGCCGGCACCGTCGTGTCGTTCCCCAATCTGCGCTATAACACCGACCCCACGCGCCCCCTGACCCCCGAGGCCGGCACGTTCGACGGCAAGCGCTGGCTGCGTCGCCGCGCCGGTTTCGACGTGAGCAAGTTCCAGTTCGCCTCCACGGCCGAGGACGCGTTCGATTGGGGCACCGGCCCCCACGCGTGCCCGGGGCGCCTCATGGCCGGCATCACCATCAAGCTGATCCTCGTCTGCCTGGTCACGAAGTACGACATGAAGTTCCCCGACGGGGGTCCGGGACGGCCCGCGGAGACGAGGCGGTTTATGGATCTGTCGCCGGATACGTCGACGCCGGTGATGGTTAAAGATGTAAGGGGTTAGGTGGCCGGAAAGTGTCTTGAATGTTGGCAGGAATGATGCAGAGAGGCAAATTACGTAATCCGTGTCTAAGAATTGAGCGCAATCCCTAATTACAGGGCTTTGGCATGTTATAGGGCTTTGGTACAGGGCTTGCAGGGCTTAGACACCTTATGGCTCACTATAATTACAGCGGCCTTAAGGCGAGGTTTTAGAGACTTAGATTACGTAATACGTTTTATGGGCAAACATTGATGACATAATCTTTAGTTATAGAAGGTATGCGCTGTAACTACCTGTAATTATAGCGGGTCTCAGTACTAAACTCCCTGTACTTATAGGGCATTTATAGCAGCACGGCTGAGCCTCTAGCACTTAGGCCCCTGTATTTTATAGGCAGATATAGGGCATATAGAATATTATGTCATCAATTTTTTCCAAAAGACATCCATAAACCAGTTCAACCTCTCTATTCTATCTCACTGGCATTGAAACTGCTATATCTGTTAAATCGGAAACCCGTAGCTATATAACCGCGTGCAACGTTAGGCGTGGACGGCGACCAATTTATTTCTGGCCCCATGTAACGATGTATGTTGTGTAACCTCCTTTCTCCTTCAAATCATCGTAAAGGCGGGACGCCAAGTCATCCCACTCGCTCTTCCAGACATCCCCGGGCATTTCTGGTCACACGTCAGCGTCTTGTGTACTTGGGAATAAAATGAAGGTAAATTGTACTTCTCAACACGGAAAGGAAGTTAGGAACGCCAGCCACGGCAGTCCTCAGACTCCGCTCCCGGATATAGGGGTCGGCTACCGCAGCGCCGTAGCTTACGATCACTTCTTTCTTCTGCACGTTCTTCAAGCCGGCAGCTTCCATCTCTTTTCCGAGATCTGACCACAGGTTCGACCGCTTGTACGCAGTGCCGGTATACAGGTTAGCATATAAAGTGTCCAACATATCCAGGTACTGGTTCTGGGATGTGGGATTCTGAGGGAGCGGTACTGTGGCCACTTCGACCATCTGCAACCAGCCTCCCTCCTTTAGCAGGCCCTCCAAGTTCTTCACCACGAAATCTGGCGTCCTCTCTGGTCCTGCGGCGGCCATCACGAGGCGTTGATGTACCACATCGAACGTCTCGTTCCATTCAGGCGGAAATGGCTCTTTGATGGACTGGTCAAGGAACCGAGTCCCCTCAGGGGCTGGGTTCGGGTACAGAGACTCGACGACATCGGTTCCCACGTACTCATGCTTTGCCGGCGAAATAGCCTGCAGGTCTTTGATCCATCGACCTAGGATTGAGGCCAGAACAGTTAGTAAAGACAATATTCATAATCTTCTCATAAAAGCAGTAATGGCAATAATCCCTTACCGTTCGCGCAAGCAGAGTCCAAGATGCGAAGCCCAGGTTTTGCTAGATCCACAGGAGCATATAATGCTTTCCCGCCCATGGCGTAAAGAACCGTTTCATGCTGATCCTCCAACCGGACCTGCTCCGAAACGTTGTTATCGTCGGCCTTGGTCTTATTCATGAACACTTCCATGGTGGTGACTGAGGGTGTCACTGCCGTCGTTGTTGTAGACATCTTGGGGTAATCGAATATGTGAAATTTGGGTAATAGACTTACTCGTGGCTGAAATTTCAGCATCACGCGCCAGTAGTGTCTCTATATTGGCCACAATCTTTTATAAGAAGCTCTTAGGTGTTGCCGATCCGGACTTTGACGTCCGCATCTCCAACTCCGTCGCTGCAGCGGAAGTGCTCTACTACAGTAAGCCTTGCTATCCTTTCGGACCTTCAAAGGTTTTCTAAGACCTACGAACTCCATCCTTAGATGGTGTTGGCACGTTTTGCCATCTCAGGGGTTGGCTTAGGAGGTAGGTGAGGCTAGAATCCGGAGTTACCATAGGCCGCAAGGAAGCGGTTCGGCGTATGAGTGAGCTAGACCGCTCATTTCAACCAAGATGCCCGAACCGCACATAGGTAAGCCAGCTAGAATCTGCTTGTACATTCATTAATTACGTAAAAGTATAACCCAGACGTCTAATTTACATAGCTCTCGCCTACGCACTAACGGGTGTAACTCCGGGGTATTGCGGGGACAGCAACCAGGTAAGATCTTTCAGATCGACGACGCGTCTAGAATAGCCGTAGCCGCACTTAGTCGTCAATCACGGTACTCTTATGTGAGCACTAAATTCGTGTTCTACGGAACGGGAAGACGTTAGCTACCTCTTATCCACATGCCCCTTTTCTAGGCCCCTGCGATTCCGCTTCGGATTTTAGATCGCACGTCATCAACACCGCAAGACCAATAATACGCCCCTGCATTCTCTGACCTGATGCTTGATGAGTGGTTAGAAATTGCAATAAAAAAACCGGGCTAGCGCTTACGTGGAGAAAATATGAGAAACTCCTTAATAACGGCGAGCAAATAGGCTTACTTCAGTGTCGAGTAGAGTAGTACTAAATTCATAGTAAAGGGGAACCAAAATATTGGCGGCATGAAGAACCTCTTTCATTGCGGTTGCCAGTGTGAGAAAGACGATAAGCTTTCCTGACACTCAGAAGTCGGTTTCATCTAGATGACAATGGCAAAATCTAAGTCTCTTCAGAAAACCAGTAAATTTCACGAGAAATACATCAAGAGAGTATAAACGTATATTTAAATTAATATCAATAATGAACGTGTGGATTTTACTCTATATTGTGTCATAGTGGATGATACATCACCATGCCCCTATTACATGTGGATTCATTCAAAGTAATATGCGATTAATGGCTAGATTCTATTTGCATGAGTTCGTGAGAAGAATAGTAGGTAAATATGTAAAAGAATGTATTTAATCTATGCCTTATGATCATTTTCTTATTACAGGTATCTTATTACGAACCTCCCATCTCACTCGACACTAGCAGTGAACAGCCAACACGCAAAAATTCACTGTATCCGTAGAAGTCCTAGCAAAGTTGCCCAAATAAATCATTTCTCATAGTATCCTTATTCCGCCCTTCTTGCTGCACGCCTAGTACTGGAACTTCATCCGGAACTCGACATGCTCCTTGATGGTGGAGGTCTTATACTTGCCCCGCGGCCCGGAAGCAAGCTTGCCCGTGTACTGTGGCCCGCAGATACCGTCTTCAGCCGGAGTGATGAAGTACGGCATCGAGTAGCGCTTGGGTGTGACCTCCGACCCGTCCGCGGCGCGGGGGATGATGACCCTGTGCTTAGAAGCGGGGAGGTAGCCGTTGGACCAGATCTCCCCGAAGTCGCCGATGGTGAGGTACATGCGGTCCTCGACCTCCGTCGTAGCCGGCAGGAACGTGCCGGGGTTGAGCCGGTCCTCGATCTCGAGGCCCTGGTTCTCGTCCTGCATCAGCAGCGTGTAGGTCGTGAAGTCGGTGTGCGTGGGGCACCACGTGAGAGAGGAGCGGTCGATGGTGGACTCGTGGGCGGATGGGTAGTGCATGAGCCGCAGGCCGTTCTGGTGGCCGGTGTGGATGCTCATGAAGTCCTTCTTGGCCTCTTCGTCGACGCCGAGGCCGTCGATCATGGCCTGCAGCACGGTCCTGCTGAGCTTTTCCATCTCCCAGTAGAAACCCTGCGCCCAAGTACGGAAACCGGGCAGAGCATGCTCGTCGATCCAAAGATTATAGTGGACCAGTTCGCCATCACTTCCAGTGTCATAATGCTCCTATTTCGATTGTCAGTAGACGGCTGAGGAAAAGGGGATGTTGCGAGTTAGCTAGGAGTACCTTAAAGTCCAAGGCCTTCTTAGCGTTTGCTGCTAATTCGCCCGACATGCTCTTGAGCTCCTCCTCGGTGTAGATTAAGCATTTCTCTCGACCGATTCCGGAGTAGCCACGGTGTGGAACTATGCCATTGGGGTGGTTCGCTTTGGCCTTCTCCTCGTAGGGAAGGTCGAAGAACTTTTGAGCCCACTTGAAGGCCTCTCTCAGTCTGTCGATCTTAATGCCATGGCCAACGAGACCGCAGGCGCCTTGGATGTGAATAGCTGCCACGAGCTCGTCTATCTTGGCTTTGCGGGCTATAGGGTCCTTGCTGTTGATTAAGGGAGAGATGTCGATGGTTTGGATGCCGCTTGGTGGAGGTAGAGAACCCATTTTGTTCTGACTTAGCGCTTATTGTCTTGTCGATTGCGTGCCTTGCCTAGAGATCTCACGCCAGTGGGACTGATCCAGCAGATATAAATCCATGTTGTCCCCAAGTATCGCGTCTACTAATAACCCGAGATGTATTTTCGGAACATTGATTTGCTTTTACATCGGGGTAAGCAACTAAATCACCGGAATTGGTTTCGAGGGTGCGAAAATGCGAAAATCCTATCAAATGACCACAGCTTTGGTATGTGTTAAAATCTCCGTTTTTCTCCTAGGTTCAACATGACACGCCATGCCTCAAAATAGCCCATGTAAGCAATGGTGGAACAAAGCCAATGAGATGAATTGGATTAAGTAATTCGAATTTCGTAATATCATGCTGCCATTTCTCGATATATCCAATGTATCCAGGTAGGTAGCTAGGAGGTAGGTACCTAAGATAAAATTCAGTAGTAGTTAGGAGGTAGTTACGAGGAGCACCCTTATGCTTACCAACTAGCGATATCTTGCCCTACACGTTTCTATTCTTGGAAACTTTTACAAACCATTATCAACAGATACTACCTTCCGAGTCGCGATCTGACCGCCTTGATCGAGGAGCGAACGGGCGTTGTCATGGAAAACACGGCGACACTCACTGGCAGGCATTAGTATATTGTCGCCGGGAAAACTCGAAAGGGAGAACTCAAGTCGGGCCGCCATGAAACCTGTTCTCCGTAAAGCTTAATTGGAATCGCATGATGACTACATCCATTATATACAATTAGATCCTGATGAGGCTCCACCGTAAGTTCAGGGGCCAAGGCGGCAGAGACTTTGCCATTAGCCTTCGGATATGACACCATTGTAGCCGAGGAGGATTAAATCACCAGTATATCCATATCTCTTAGAGCTCGAACCGCCACATATGGCACTACTGTGTCGCAAGGAACTTTCCAACACCAAAACCGTTACAGTCTTGACGAGTTCACCATTCACGTGACCTCGACAGCCTGTGCCTAAGATATGGAGGACCAGCCAGACTTCATGGCCGAGACAGCGAAAGAGGAAGACTTGCGAAAAATCTGGAACTGGAACGCTACCGTGCCAGAAGCAGTAGAGGCTTGCGTCCATGACCTGATCACGGAGCGGATGCTGCCCGAGGCACCCGCGGTCTGTGCCTGGGGTGGCGAGCTGACATATGCCGAGCTGGACGCGTTGTCGTCGCGCCTAGCTTATCACCTCGTGGAACTTGGAGTTGGACCAGAAGCTATAGTACCCCTATGCTTCGAAAAGTCGATGTGGATGCCGGTAGCAATGCTGGGAGTGATGAAGGCTGGTGGTGCCGGGTGTGCGATAGACATAACGCAACCGAGAGCGCGGCTGCAGGCAATTATGCAACAAGTACAGCCGCGTATTGTTCTATCATCCGCCACAAACGCAAGCCTGGCCACCGGACTTCTCGATGATATTCCCGTTTTTACTGTTGACAAAGACAGTCTGAATCAGCTACCTCCGATATTGCCGACTATGCCGACAATACCTCCAACGCCTGTAGGGCCGACAAACACCTTGTACCTGGTGTTCACATCTGGTAGCACGGGTACACCTAAAGGGGTAGTCATCACACACAGCAACTTCAGCAGCGCCTTAATTCATCAAACTCGACAGCTAGGTTTCGAGAGACGCTCAAGAGTCCTCGACATGGCATCCTATGCCTTCGACGCAGCTTGGTATAACGCGCTGCATACGTTATATGCAGGCGGTTGCCTCTGTATACCTTCGGAGAACGAAAGACGGAATGATTTGACCGGATGTATTCGTCGTTTAAAGCCAACCTTCATAAATCTAACGCCGAAGTTATGCGAATTCCTGGACACGACTTCGCTTCAGGGAATTGACATGATCGAGCTAGCAGGGGAGCAAGCAGATGCTAGACAGGTCGGCCGGATGAGGGAGACAACATCAGTACGCTTCGCATACGGTCCCGCGGAATGCTCTATCCTCTCTACGGTGTCTAAAGAGGACGCGTCTTGTTCCAGCATCGGACTGGGACTTGGAGTACGGACCTGGATCGTGAACGCTGACGATCCCCGTTCGCTGATGCCTATAGGTTCAGTTGGTGAACTTTGGATTGAAGGCCCACTGGTAGGTCAAGGATACCTGAACGATAAGCCCAAGACGTTAGCAGCCTTTGTCGAAGATCCTATCTGGCTACTCCGGGGTGGACCTGGCGTCCCTGGTCGAGCTGGTCGCCTGTATCGGACTGGAGATTTGGTACGATATGATACAGACGGTTCTCTACTATTCGTTGGCCGTAAGGATACCCAGGTCAAAATACGTGGACAGCGAGTAGAGCTAGGGGAAGTTGAGCAACAGATACTTCGGAACCTGCCAAGTACCGTCGATACCCAGGTAGTAGCGGATGTTATCAAGCCTCGGGAAAGCGACAGCGCAATACTTGTAGTATTTCTGAAGGAAAGCGAAGGTTTAACGGCTGAAATAGCATCGATAGAAGAGAAGCTAGCAGCGGTACTACCCACATACATGATTCCATCGGCCTATATCGCTCTCAAGGAGATACCTATAAGCCAGACGGGCAAGACGGATCGAAAGAAGCTGCGCGAGCTTGGAGCAACGTACACCCTAGAACATCTAGCGAAAATCAACCTTGCGAGAGGCGAGTGGCAACAACCACATACCATGTTAGAGAAACAGCTTCAAAGGCTTTGGGCTGCCGTGTTAGGAATCAATGCCAGCATCATCGGGGCGGCGGACAGTTTTTTGAGAATAGGAGGCGACTCTATCAAGGCGATGCAATTAGTAGCTCTGGCACGAGAGGTAAGTAGGAAGAAACATCGCAAGTATTCGTACGGTCGCATAGCTAACTCTTTGCAAATTCAAGGATGGCCTATCTTTGACAGTTGCGGATGTTTTGAAGCGACCGCGATTATGCGACTTAGCAGTCGTCGCGAGCCAATTGTCAGCTATGGGAGGCGCCGATGAGGTGGTAGAGCCTTTCACCTTACTAGGACGAGAAGAATCAGAAGTCCGGGGAATGGCGGCCAGCTTCTGTCGCGTGACGCCGACCCAGGTTGAGGACGCATTCCCGTGCACACCGATGCAAGAAGGCTTGCTCGCATTGACGGCGAGACGACCTAATGATTATGTGGTGCGAATCGCACTAGAACTAAACTCAACAGTTGATGTCAACCGATTCAAAGCGGCATGGGAAGAAGTCGTATTAAAATCACCAGTCCTACGAACCCGAATAGTTGATCTTGGTCAGAATGGTCTAACGCAGGCAATAATTGATGAGAAACCGCAGTGGTCGTTTGCAAGGAACATCGGCGTATACATGAAGGAAGAAGCGCAGCGAACGACGGGTCTCGGCACGCCATTGACGAGGTTCGGGCTAGTAGATGAGGAGGACAGTGGAAGACGGTTCTTTGTATACGCAATCCACCATGCTCTATGTGATGGCTGGTCTGTGCCTCTGCTGCTCGAAATGGTAGAGAAAGTCTACCAACACGAAGTGGTGCAACCTGCGCCGCGATTCCAGTCGTTTATCAAACATATTCGAAATTTCGATGAGCGTCGCGTGGCGAATTTCTGGCGGGAACAACTGGAGGGAATAGGGGCACAGCCCTTCCCGCAACTACCATCAGCGGCTTACCAACCGAAGCCAGACATGGAGATTTCGCATAACATCACGGGGTTACGTTGGCCGAGAACAGATGTAACTCCGTCTATACTGATACGGGCTGCGTGGTCGATATTAGCTTCGCAATACACTGGTACAAGCGACGTCGTCTTCGGGGCAACAATGTCTGGGAGGCAGGCGACTGTACCAAGGATTGAGCAGATGACGGGTCCAACGATTGCAACCGTCCCAGTTCGAGTGGTGCTAGATCCCGAGGAGAGCGTACAGCAGCTTCTAGTGCGGATGCAAGAGCAGGCTATAGAGACAGTAGGCTTTGAGCAGGTGGGATTGCAATGGATTCGACGGCTAGGCGATGACGGCGATCGAGCATGTCAATTCCAAACTTTGCTCGTCATTCAACCTGCAGGCCAAAAGACAAATAGCACGCTATTCAAAAGAGGCACTGACGATTGGGAGCTCGGTGTCTTCAATCCGTACGGGATGCTGCTAGAGTGCAGACTGGAAAACGACGGCGCACACCTTCGTACAAGCTTCGACTCGACCGTAATCGACGAAAGGCAGGTGAGGAGGATCATGCAACAGCTTGAACACGTATTGCAGCAATTATCTGCGCCCGAGAATAGTACAAAAATGCTGGCAGCAGTTGAAACGGCCAGCCAGCAGGATTTGGATGATATTTGGAACTGGAATGCCACAGTTCCCAAAGGAATAGACGCGTGTGTACACGACTTAATTGCGGAAACGATGCGAAATCAACCAGCGATGCCGGCAGTGTGCGCCTGGAACGGAGAGCTCACATACGGCGAGCTAGATATGCTATCTATGCGACTGGCCCGTCGCCTCCGCAAGCTCGGAGTTGGTAAGTGGACCAATGGATAACGCGGAGCGTATGATTTAGTTGCTAACGTGCACATCGCACATAGGCCCGGAAGTTATTGTTCCAATATCTTTTGACAAGTCGATATGGGCACCAGTTGCGATGCTGGGTGTGCTAAAAGCTGGCGGCGCGTTCGCAATGCTCCCCCCTTCGTTGCCAAGTGGCAGGCTTGGACTTCTCATCGAGACTATCAAACCGAAGGTCGTCGTAGCATCACCACAGCACGCTCACCTCTTCCCCCGTGCACTCATTTTTTCCCCTGAAGATGTTGCAGATGATGAGGACGAAAACGACGACGACCCAGTATCTCATAACGCTCGTCCATCTAGCACTGCTGCGGTGCTTTTCACATCGGGCACAACTGGTACACCGAAAGGCATTCTGCTAGATCATCGCTGCCTCTCAACCACCGCACGGTACCTTGGTAGGGATTTCGGGGCCGGAACTTGGACTCGAGTGTTTCAATTCGCATCGTACTTATTCGACGTGAGCATCCACGAAACCTTCATGGCTCTGTTGTACGG
This sequence comes from Hypoxylon rubiginosum, assembly GCA_902806565.1. NCBI lineage: Eukaryota > Fungi > Ascomycota > Sordariomycetes > Xylariales > Hypoxylaceae > Hypoxylon > Hypoxylon rubiginosum. Next base: position 1,703,933 of record CADCXA010000066.1, on the reverse strand, counting down.
TGGTTGCCTTTGCGTCCCATCAGAATCGGACAAGGAAAACAACACCAGCGAAGCTTTAGTACAGCTAAGGGCTAACTGGGCATGCTTATCACCTTCGGTGGGAAGGGCAATCCTAACAGACAGTGTGAACACACTTCAAACCCTCGTGTTCGCTGGAGAAGCTTTAAAAGAGACTGATGTATCTCGATGGACGAACAAGTTAAAGGTGTTCAATTGGTATGGGCCAGCCGAGTTCTCCCTCTGCGCAAGCACTCCCGTAGAGCTCTCAGCCTGGAGCAGCGGCTCAATTGGATCCGGTTCTGCCAGTACATGTTGGGTCGTTAATAGAGACGAAACCGATCGCCTAATGCCTGTCGGTGCGGTTGGGGAGCTAGCAGTTGAAGGCTCTGGAATGATGAGTGGTTACATGAACGATCCAGAAAGAACGGCTGTCGTAATCATCGAGAACCCGTCATGGTTGGTTCGTGGCCATCCCGATCAACCTCAACCTGGACGACAAGGCCGGCTTTATCGGACTGGGGACTTGGTGCGCTATAACGCAAACGGTTCACTTACGTACATTGGTCGCAAGGACGCACAAGTCAAGATCCGAGGACAACGCGTAGAGCTCGGGGATGTTGAACATCACGTGCTTCAGAATCTAAACTTAGAGGATTCCGCAGACGCTCAAGTAGTAGCAGAGGTGATTACGCCGCATGGTAGCAAAAATCCTATGCTGGTGGCATTCGTTAAGGCTGGCAGAGACAGCAGGATCGCAGAAGTCCAGCCCATTGAAAGGGGTTACTTGGTTGGTCTGGAAAACAAGCTGACCGATATATTACCACGCCATATGATCCCCTCAGCATACCTTGCCATAAGGAAGGTGCCAATAACACCAAATGGCAAAGCAGACCAGCGGAAGCTCCGTGCAATCGGAGGCACCTTCACAACAGACCAGCTTAGCGGGCACAGTCCGACCATGCGTGGCAAGCGACGGCGTCAGTCCATGACACCGACGGAGAGACAGTTGAAAAAGCTTTGGGCGCCAATCCTCGGAATTGAAGTTGAAATTGCAGTCGAAGATAGCTTTCTCCAAATGGGTGGCGACTCCATCGCAGCGATGCGGCTAGTAGCCGCAGCACGAGAGCAAGGCCTCTCTTTCACCGTCGCTGATGTTTTCAAGCGGCCACGACTATGCGACCTTGCTACTGTAGCGGTGGCAGTCGTACGTGATAAGGAAAGGGCAGCCAAGGTCGCTATCAAGGCGTTCTCGCTACTGGGTGACCAGGTCGACCTTAAGTCGTTCGTCCGCGAAGAGATCTCTCCACGTCTTCGTTCGGTAAATACTGCATCAATTTCGGATGCCTTTCCTGTCACACACTGGCAGGCCACCTGCATTAATCTTGCCTTCAAGACCCCTCCACAGCAATGGCATCATTTCTGGTTAGATCTCCCCACCGCAAGCAGCACAGCTCAAATAGACAAGAGCTGCGAGCAGCTCTGGGATAATCTGGATATTCTTCGGATTGTTTTCATACGCTCTGGAGGTCAGTATCTTCAGGTTTTGCCAGAAGGACTCCGGCCAACCATTCTGCATTACTCAACAGATGAGAGCTTAGAAGAACTTACCAGTAAGATCTGCGAAGAGGACCTCCGGCATCCCGGGATTCTCGGGACGCCGTTTACGCGCTTTCATGTTCTTTCGAGACCCGATGGTGCGCAGCGACTAATAATCAGGATGTCCCACGCACAATACGACGGCACGACCCTCATCCATATGATGCGCTTCCTTAGGGCCGTATACAAAAATGAACCGCCACCCGTGTCGCCCAGCTTCTCCGCCTTTATTGAGTACGCTTTCAATAACAAGCGTGCAGCTCGAAGGTATTGGAGATCTTTCCTTCGGGGCTCAACGCTTACGAAGCTCGAGCGGGAGCCAAGTTGTGATGATCCCGACTGTACTGCAAGTCCCATAATTGTAGAGAAGCTGGTTCGCATGCCACGCTCGTTTAGCGGCTTTACTCCCGCAACAATTTTCACCTCTGCATGCGCTGTTTTTCTTTCAAAGGCCACCAAATCATCAGATGTAACCTTTGGAAGATTGGTATCAGGGCGAGCCATGGTGCCCGTCCATCTACGGAACACCGTAGGACCCTGCGTAAATATCATACCGGTGAGAGCCCGCGTTGGTGGTGAGAATCACCTGGGTCACGCGCTTAAATCGGTCCACGAGCAACATATTGAGAGTTTAGTCTTCGATACGATCGGGTTCGACGAGATCGTCAAGCACTGTACGGAATGGCCACGCGACACCCATTATTTTGGGTGCGTGACCCATTATCAAGATCTAGGAGATGCAGAAGAGGAGTTTGGAGGAGTCTCTCGCCGCCTGGAGTGCTACGAGGGCAATAGAGCAGACACGAAAATGATGGAAAACGACGTGGTCATGATTTTGGCAAAGCCTGTGGGTAATCATTTAAAATTGGAGTTGGCGGCAAACGGCGGGCACTATACGAAGCAAGTCATCCGAGGATGGTCGGAGATTCTTGCTATGGCGATCGAGGCGTTCGATCACACTGTCGAGTGCTGTTCGTAGAAGATGAAAAAGAAACGCGAACGGTAAGAACGGTAGGAAAAATAAACTGGGGAAAATGTGTCTTATGATGCTTAAATGAATATTACTGAATCTTGTACATATAAATTGCAAATTCAAAGCGCCACTATACCGCATATTTCAATTTCATTCTTCCTTCCCAAGTTACACTGAAAACAAGATTCTTACACGCGGTTCAAAAAAAGTCGACCAGACGCAGTATACGGAATATTAAGAACCAGCGTGTCATCTCAGAATCATGGAATCACTTATAATGTGTGATAGCAATTATATTTCAAGGTGTTCTGATCGCTAACCGGCCTTTGAAATATCCCAGATTCCGTCTCGTCACAATTGATAACTCTTCCTGCTCCAGAGCTTGGTGCTGAGTTGTTTAACCAGTCCACACCGCGGGGCCGGGGGTCTTGTACGAGGTGCCACCGCCCTGGTAGATGTCAACCTAATATGTGTTAGCTTTTGAGCACAGGTCTAGAAGAAAAACACAATCGTAGCTTACCATGATACCCGGGTCAGACTGGGCAGCGTAGGCGGGGATAGAGGTCAGGGAGCCGGCAGGCGGGGTGGCGGTACCGGAGCCGGTGACCTTGAGCTGCGCGCACTCGGGGTAGAACTGAGGAGTGTTGGCCTGGTGGAGGGCCAGAAGTTCGTGGCGGATGAGGTAGTTGCCGGGCTTGAGGGACTTGGGGATGGTGCTGGTCCACTTGAGGTTCTTCAGGATGTCCGCGGTTCCCCAGTTCTCGCTGTTCATCACGGTGCCCGTAAGGCCCTTCTCGTCAATCTTGAACCACTTCTTGCCTTTGCCGTCGCAGGCGGTGAACTCGGCGTCGCAAGAGTACATCCACACCATCACGGGGCCCTGCGCGTGGGTCCACTGCTTCCAGAACGCAGTAACGGTGCTGCCGGCCGCGACCTCAGCGGCGAGGGGCGCCGAGGTGCCACCGTTGCAGGTCATCTTGGGGTCCGTTACTGTCATTATCGGGTTGTAGTCGGGCCATTGACGCTGGATGATCTGAGCGCCGGCGACCGGGGAGAAGCCCTGGTAGCCCTCGTACGTTTTACCGCCGATCTCGTAGCTGGTTACCGCGCCGTGGGCGGCGACCATGGCGGGGGCCAGGAACAGGGCAAGGGAGGACCGCATCTTGACTTTGAAGGTAGAGTTGGATGGTGCTTACTACTAGAGGAAAAGAGAAGAGCTGATTGCAAGAGCCTTGGCAACCAGGGAGAGGCGGTAGTATTTATGCTGATCGTGCTGGAGAGGACCAGAGGCGGACTAATATAGGATAGGGGGAGGCAGCATTATATCTCAGGGATCTTGGCTAATCTAGACTACAGGAGAAAGTCGACTACAACTATCCCCGGTGGATAGCGGCATTTCCCATGCTCGGTTACCACCATTCTACTGTCGTTAGGTACCACCAGCCCGAGATCCGACATTACCTTGAGCAAATAATCTCAAAGTGCATAACCCTATGGAGGCGGCCGACGATTTGTCCGTTGTCAAGTGGGAGTGAGAGATACCCAGCACGAATCCAGAATGCGGTCGAGCGGTCCGATGAAAGAACTCGGCGAAACAGGTATCCGTAATAGATCATGGCCACAAAATCGATAGGACATAGAAGCTCTTCGAAGCTTCCTCGGTCAAATCCAAGGCCTTTCCTAAACGCTGGATATAGAACTTGAATCAGGTGGTGGCTCAGGAGACAACTGATTGGAATATGAGCGTAACAATTCGGCCAGGCGACGCTTACATTCCCCACAGATTCAAATATATCGGCAGGCTTGGGTCCGGGGAATGTTACATTGCAGCTGCGTATTAGGAAATAATCCTGTAGTCTATAAAACTCCCGGTGGTATTAGTGCACAATGTGATCATCGTTCATATAGGATTAATAGAACGACTTCAGGCTATATAGGCTGAATCCGAGATTCCGCCCCTACGCTCTCGTACCTTCGACAGAGTCCCTTAAAAGACTCCAAGTGCTTAGATGTTGCATAGGTAATTATGTGCATATTCTTAGAAGGAGATGATGAGTTTCACACATAAGTCTTGGTTCAATATTTCATCTACCTCATATTTTATCACCAAAGTGAAAAGTCAATAGACACCCTAGCTCACCGCTTAGAAACCGGCTTACAAGTAAGAGATCTTTGGAATATGTAGGTAACTACTTGCAAACGTTGGAATAATAGCAAGAGTAGCATGATTGCTCTGCTGTCCGAATCGCACATATAAAAAAATACATACCCCTACCCGGCACTTCAAGATTCCTACCTAGCTAGTTAGCTATTCCAAATACCCGGTCCAGCGGGTATTGGATCTCTGTTTCTATTTTTATTGATCCATTTACCGCTTGTCTTCGGGTGAAGATACGGGATAGTGAGAATAGCGCTTCTAAGACCCAGTACTATCTTAGTTATTGATGATATAATGAATTTCTCCTATGTCATACTTCTGTATTGTGTATTTTTCTTGCTTTAGGTAGCTACAGTGGGATGGTGAGTCAATGGTGAGGTTATGAAAAACCCAACATGATTCCTGAATGGTCCTAAAGGATCAATAATGTAATGTAATGCTTAGAGGTTGCTTAATAACGGCTACAGGATGATTCTACCCAATATCGACTACTTCGCGATTGGTAACTTATGACCGACTGAAAAGACTCCTTACCAGAAGGAATAATATTCGGATGTACCTATTACTAATCTAAAAATCCTAGCATGTGAAGATCTTGTCACTTATGTGTTCATTGATGCCTCAAGTTATGACCCTCAAAGATCTCTCAAGCCTCGATTGGGCGCTCGTTAGATTTTTCATGCGGTTTCTCTGAGTTCGCCAGCCCATACTCAGTTTCTAAGTCATCTCTTAACTGCATCTCCTTCTCTATAAAAACAACCAAAGAAAGATACCCCCACGATTACGGCAGCGACAATCCAGACAAGTCGAAGGCTGTCGCTGAAGACACCAACAACTTGATCTCGGGTATAGCTCGTCAAAGAGAGTATCCACTCCCTCGTAGCATGCGAGTAACCCTGACCGTTAGCTATCTGATCTCTAACGGCGGTAAGATAGAAAGAGTGTCGCAACGGCTATTGAAAATAGCAGCAGGAACAGAAACACCCCAGACTGTTCCAAAGGTACGGACGAATGCCCAAGTTGCAGACGATGACGCGGTATCCTTTTCTGACAGCGCAGCTTGCGTCGCCGGAAGCAGAGTGCTCAGCGCAAGTCCGGATCCTAGACCTCCAATGAGTTGGAGGCACACATATAAGGCCACACTGCTGAACTGATCCAGAATGATGAAGAGCCCAGTTCCAAGAGCCATTAGAGCAAATGCTGCAAAGTGTAACGGCCGGTATCTTCCAAATTTGGACAAAATGACACCGCTGATCATGGCGCCGGGGACGATGACCACGACAGTGGGAAGCAAGAGGACGCCTGAGCGAGAGGGGCCCTGGAGCTGCACTGCCTGGAAGTAAACTGGCAGAAAATAAAGAACCCAGAAGGAGTAAAGCGAATGCACAAAGGTCAAATAGAAGGCTGCAGCGGAGGTCCGATTCTTGAAGAGATGTGGGGTCATAGGCTCAACGCACCACCGGAAGGATTCGTATGCGACGAAGACACCAAGTCCGGCAAACCCGAGTATGAGTGGCAGGAGGACTCGCCAAGAGGACCAAGGATAACATGTACCGCCGTATGTGAGAGCTATCAGGATGGCAGTAACAGAAGCAAGCAAAATGACGTTGCCAGTATAATCGATTCGACGTAAGCGGTCGGTAGTCGACAGCTCGGAGTTATGATTTACATGCAAGAACGCAATGAGCAGAGCGAGAGCCACGGCAGCGATGGGCAAGTTGATCCAAAAGACCCATCTCCATGTCGCATCCTGAGCAATGGCACCGCCGATAAAGGGGCCTAGAGATGACCCGATGGCAAACACGGCGAATATAATGCCCATAAACTTGCCGCGTTCGCGCAAAGGGATGAGGTCGCAGATGATCATCTCGATCATCAGGATGACTCCACCTCCTCCGGCTCCTTGGATAGCACGTCCAGCTATGAGCATACCGGCGGAGCTAGCACCACCGCTAATCCCACTTCCGAGTGCGAAGATTGCTACGGTGGTGATTGTGAGCTAGCGGCGACCGAATATGTCGGCGATTTGACCGTAAAGGGGCAGCAGGGCAGTGCTAGTCCGGGTCAGTATTTAAATCATCTAGGTAGAACGTCGAATCAAAGGGAAGTAGAAGTAACCGCTTACCTGGACAAGGTGTAGGCATTGACAAACCATACGTAGAGTTCTCCAGCGTCAAGTGCGGCTGCGATGAGTGGCATCGCTGTCGACGTGACCGTGCTCTCGACGGCGGCTAGCAGCGAAGTAATGGCGAGGGCTAGGAAGATGGCCCAGAAACGCCAACCTCCATTTGACGCGGTGGCTTCCGATGCTGAAGCTTGGATCCCGTTCTCAGCATGGGAGCCGGCCGTATTGGAAGGATCCTCAAACACATGATTGTGGACGACTATCTCTTGAGTAGCCATGTTGGATCCGGTAGTTGAATTTGATGGGAACGGAAGTGCATTGTTGAATGTAGTTGGTGTAGCATACTTGTATGATTCCACCCCTTGCCTAATTACCTACTCAGAGGTCATAAACAAACTTCATTTCGGTCAAGTGCGTGTTCACACTTACACACTTACATTTCGGTGACCTCGAGCCAAGATTCGGACATGTTCAGGGGGTTGATTCGGATAAGTGGCGGTACCCCTTTAATAGATCCAAGCCAATGATTGGTCAATTTCTGATTACATAATGCATTTCCAACTTCAAAGATCTTGACGCTACCATCTCTTGTGACGGCATATTCCACTCTACTACTAGCTAGGCTGATGAATAAAACAGTACGATATGGAAACTTCGCTTCCTTCGCTTCGCACAGCTTGTTCTCGCTGTCATGCGCAGAAACTGCGTTGTCCTGGCCGTTCTGAAGCCGATCAGGCTTGTTCGCGATGTACTAAAGCCGGCGCTGTCTGTGTCTTCGGCACGTCGGTGCGTGGGAAGCGCCCAGCTTCCGTAGCTGCTCAAGGCCTTAGAACAGCCTCGGATATGGACAAAGACTTTTCAACTGCCAAGCGCATTAACAGAACGTTGTCAACGGAGATGCTTACCCAGATGTCCGAACAGTCACCACCGCCTCCTGCAGCCATAGAGTGGAACGGCGCACCCGACGATGCTGAGGTCTCCGAACAACTGCCACTGTCCATGGACACTCCTGCACCGATCATCACCGAAAAGCCCCCAATCACTGATGTCCACATTCATGTCGTTGAGAATCTTACCCAATTGAACCTAGATCTTCTTCACCATGCTAAAACCGTCCCTCCGCTCACTGGTCAGCCCCCAGATATTACCAAGGATTACGTGCCGTTCAAGCTCGACGACACTTTCAAACTTACCACATCCTTTCTCGATGTGGTTCGGTCACTTCGACTGCAGGAATGCCCAGGTATGGACGTACCAGGCTGGAATGTCGTCGTAGATACGGCCACGTTATTTCTTGTCATGTCGATGTTGGCACCGTCTTGCAGGCATGTACGACTGCCTCTTTATCCTTATAAGGCGCTGCGCTGAGCAGTCCGCGTTGCCTGCAACAAGCGAAGGGAGACCCGTCAGTCTTCCCCTAGTAACTATTGGCTCCTTCGTGCCTGATGTAACTATGTCGATACTGCTGCAAATGGTGGCGACGCTCCAGCATTCCACTCAGCTGGCCAATGATATGTCCGACTTTGCTGCAATGATAAGTCCAGGGGAGGGCTCGGTTTATGGCGATGAAATGAGCCGCACTAACTTACAACGTCGCACGACTAACATGCATCAACAAGTCCGATCTATCAAGTCCATGCTGGCGCAGACCGGCCTTTTATGACCTGTCGGCCCCGCCTTTTCGGTCGATAGGTGGTGATCATCACAGCCTTCTGTCAAGATACCGAGATACATATGGGACGCAATAAATTACAGCCTTTGTTTGCGATTTATCGAAACCACTTCTCCCCCTCTAAACTCCCTACCAAATCGACCGGCACTCATCTAGCAAGTCTAGATCTTCATGATGGCTAAAGCAGAACGTGTTCTTCGCCTTTCCGGCACATATTATCGCAAGGAGGGAATCTCCGAGAAAGAGTTTCATGACTTCCTCTCCTATCGACATGGTGTCGAGTGCGCCAAGATCCACGAGAAATACGGCATCTTGAAGTATCAAATGGTCAGTACCATACGATGCATGCTACCTTATACTCTTATATCCTCTAACAAAGTTGCAGGCCTTCAACTCGTCCACCACGCAAGCACTAGCTAAGAGTATGAAGCTCCCGTACAAAGTCAACGATCACGACCTTGAGATCGAATACTAGTTCAAAGACGTTGCTGCCCTCCTCGCCATATCCGCCGACGAGGATTTCAAGGCTTTGCACGTCGAATGTGAGCCGTATGTCGATCTTGAGACGACGACCGTCACTCTCACGTGGATTGAGGTGTACTTGGAAGATGGAAAGCTTGTTAACGTTGACTTGGGAGGAAAGAGTCTGCAGCCCTCTTTCGAAGAGCTGTCTGATATCAAAGTGGCTGACAAGCCTGTCTCTCAGTACTATTAAAGATGGGATGTGTGTGTGTCCTTTCAATCCTCGGCTGCATCCTAGGAAGATTCGGGTCAGCAGGTGCTCCTTTTCGTCAAGTAATCTTTGCCTAGCAGGAGTAGCTAGATTGCCACAATTCGCGACAGATGGCATTCCATGAATATAAGAAATTGGTTGGCATGTTGCTGTTGTGTTGAATGATGATTTAGATATTCCCATGCCACTACGAACGCTCGAACCTTCTCAGATATTTGATCTGGCCCAGAAAAGCATATAAACTATGGCAATCTTAAAGCCATCACCTCCTGGAGTTTCTCCGAACTATTATGGCCGAGTTGGTTCGGTCTAGCGGATAATGGTGATATAGCTATGAGTATTCCTAGACTCTGAGGTTCGATTCCCCAGGTGGCCAACGTCTTTTTGTTTCAACCTACCTTAGGTATCTACCTAGGTAGGTACTCTAGTGTAAGACTCGTGATTCGCGATTTGTCTAAAAACTAGTCCATAGTGGTGACGTTGCCATACGATCGCCGGCGGTGAGCACTCGTGAGCTTGAGGAGGTGGCCAAAACATATCACTACGCCTTACATCCGCTAGTACCAATGGCGATATTCTAGTGTTTGGGCATATCTATAGTATGCTCGAGAGCGTGTTGGCTGTTCGACATGGTTGTTATGTGTAATATCCATAGCTGACCACACTATGTAAAATCGTATACCATTAAGCTTTCCCTCCCTTTCGATTCCTTCAGTACGATAACCATCTCGTCGTCGAAGCCGACCCAGTTTCGCCTGTCATCCCACTGAACAGCTGCGGTATCTCTACGGCTGACTTGTTCCGTGCCCCCATCTTCATCATCGGCTGCGGCTTTAGTAGTTGGTCGGACTTCGATGCTTCTACCATTGGCTCTTCCTTCCAGTTCCCATACTCTAATCTCCTCTCCGCGGCAGCTAACACTGACTGCTTTACCGCGCGCCGTTATTTCAGCGTCGCTTATACCAGACGTGTGCCCCCAGAGCCGGATACCAGGTGATATAGAAAGAGAAGTTGCATTCGCCGTGCAGAGGTATAAAATTAACGTGTTATCTGGGAGTGTTGCGAGGAGATAGGGGTGAGTATAGCATAAATTGATAGGCCCATCCAGTTCGGCATCGCCTCGGTACGAAGAGAGCGAATTTATATGTCGAGAAGGAGATGTAGGTGGCGATGGAATATGAGATGGGACACTCCTCACAGGCATCGTGTATGCTAACTGGGTAGTCATAATATCTGGCGTAGTTTTAGATTTAGAGGCCGAAGGGCGTAGATGTAAATCCTGGATGCCTAATGACCATCCTTGTAGCGTCGAAAACGTGTAAGCAATTGAAGCCACTATACTTCCCGCCGTCTTTCGGATAGAAAGCGCCAATGGCGCTCTTGAAGTATGCGATTTGAGGGATGTGAGTAGGTAGGGTGATCGAAGTGTGATCCCATGACGCAAATCTCCCGGGATCTTCGACTTCATGTGATCTGATATCCGCTCACGCTCCGTATCTTCAAGAGCAGCAGTCTTGCTAGTATCACCTAACCTAGCTTTGCTATCAGGTGCGACAATGCCGGAGCGATTTGTTTTTGGTGGCCCGTCGAATGTATATAGAGATACGAGAACGGATTTGGTGGCTGTTAAAAGGTATGGGTAGCAGAAGGCGATTCCGACAAGATCTCCATTGCTGGACTTCTCGTGACGGTATCTTCGTACGATCCTCCCTTCTTGGATATCCAATTTCCAAACTCCAAAACTACCATCGGTAAATCCAACAGCAATTTCCAAGACATGACTTGAGAGGTTTTGGTTGTCTATTGTGATGCAACTCGGAGCGCTTTCGGGCCCGACTTCGTCTAGCTCAATCTGCGCCAGAAGTTGCCTCGTCTTCAAATCCCAAGCTCGTAATCCAGTTGCCGTATCCACCGTTACGGCAATCCCCTCGGAAACCTTCACTAACATTTTATGTGAAGGGCTTGTTTCTGATATGGATGGTTCCTGGCCAAGCTGTAACTCGTCCACGGCGCATTTTCCCCTGGACCAGTTATGTCGGAGCTTGTACTGCTTCTTCCAGTTCCTCGAATTATCGTCCAACTTGCCGACGTGCATATCAGCCCAGCCCCCTCTTCTTCCGTCAGCCCATACTGTCCGACGCGACGAGTAATGTAGCTTGCCATCTCTAACGGAGCCGTCGCGGAATCCGGGAATGCGGAGGGCGCGGGGTAGGACGAATCGCGAATAATATAGACGTTTCCATACTTGCGAATCGCCGGAGAGATCGTAGAAACGCCGCGACACTGGCGAGGTGTTTAGGAGGTCCGGGAGTGGTAGATACTTGAGGATTCGCACGAGGAGCTCGTCTGATAAAGGGGATAGTAGATCCGGTGACGCAGTGTGGCGGGATCGCTTCAGCGATGCGTGTCTCGACTCGGTGTCGGCTTCGGAGCGCTTCCGCTTGCAAGTCATATTGCCCTATCCCTGTATATCCGTAGACTCGATGCTCAAGCACACATCGATCCGGTCTGACAGCGAGTTCGAGGCGCTTGTTGCTTCGTGCGAACTGGATAAGAAGATAAGAACGGAGAAGCGGTGTTGTTTGGCGGGATGAATAGGTGGGATGAATAATGTATGGCTATAGGCATATACAGTCTACACGAAATACAGTAATCATTATAATGCATAATGAGGGGCTCGGCGATACCGGTCCTAACGATGGATCCCTAACAGCTAATGTGGGTACATGCACGTGGATCTATGCATCTAAGTGTAGCCTATCAGAACATCATCTCCGCAAATGTCTTTCCTAACTCGTCATCTATATGTACATGTACCCAGTAACCTTCGTCGGCATCTCAATATCGGTCCACTGTCGATGGGGAATAATGGTCAATCTGATTCTAAGCTCTCCTTATTCGAGTTTACTTGGCTAAATATCGCTCTCACCTTGCTGCCTGAGTATAGTGAGGGCTTGGTATGTCAAGGTAGGTTCAAGTAACAACGAACACGGTTGATTCATTATCTTGTTCCATCATTACACCCAGACTGACACTATGGTTTGACGGGAGAGCCAGCGCTTATATATAATCACAGAAGAAGAGTATACTATAGGTAGATAACAGTTGGTAGTTTAGTTGGTACTTATTGTATCGTGAGCCAAAACCATGCCTAGAGACCTGAAACTGATGGTATCTAGGTCAGCCCATCCTTTCGCTCGGACCGGTCTCCGCGGACCCCGAGTCTTAGGTAGACCGCCGATAATAAACCTGAGACCAACTTAAACCCCGAAAAGCGACGGCACGAGGCGTATTATTCTATCGTGATCGATAGGTATACCACCTGTTACGTTTTATCGATAGTCTTTTCACATGCTGTAATACCCCCCAGGCCTCAAAGTAAGAGCGTATAGCTCGTCATGGAGGCCGAGACGCCCGAACCGCGCAGCCATAGTCCTGGGTCTCCTGGGCCCCGGCGAGCTGTAAGTGAACACATCTAGCACCCGTCGGGCCCCGTCACGCTTAGAGCATATCCTACTGTGGCACAATCATTAATTTAAGACCTGTGAGCTAAGCTAAATTCGTATAATAGTGTGACCAATGCAGACTGAGGAAGGTGAGGAGCTCAATTTTACCCCTTTTCGCCCCCTTAGTCATCATGGCTATAGCCAGAAAGACCGTAAGGCCTACTAACGTATAGCCCGGGCCGATAGATACGGTGTGACAAGGAATCTCCGTGCTCTAACTGCCGGAGCGCTAAGCGGTCCTGCAGCTCTACAGGAGCTGGTCAGAAGCCAAAGGAACCACGACAGCGGGTGCTGATATCCAGCCAATAGTAAGCAGTGTATACCTAAGCTCTGGCCGTGGAGCTGATAATCGATCGAGTACTCCTAGGTAGCTAACAACTCACCCCTCACAGTGAGCGGAAGATAGACCTTATTGAGGAGCGTCTCGGTGGCATCGAGACACTCCTACGGAACCTGAGCCCCCTCTCATCAAATGCGTCATCTGGTCCGGAGTCCTTCACGCAACGGTCCTCTGACAAGCAAACGCCGCTGTCAGGGATCGGCCAGGAAGAATCACCTAGCACGGTCTTCGATCAGGAGGATGCTGGTGATTTTGAAGGCAATACTTCGCTAGCGGCGCACACAGCCTTCGCGAGTGAGTTCCTCGAAAATGCCGTACAAGGCACGCCGCTACAGCAGCATGGTGGTAGCCCCAAGGTCGACGCCGCCCTGTCGTCGTTGCGGCAGATGGTGAACTTGCAGGAGAACCGACGCGCCGTGTCGTCTTTTCACGAATTTCGCCTACCCGGCCTAAGACAGCCATCCAAGGCTAACATACGAGACCAACAGCTACCGCCCATGGAAATCGTGGCGGAGAAGCTACGAGATATGAAACGTATATCATTCTTTCCGCTTTCAACATTCTCGTCCTTTTCTTTTGATTTCGTATTCCCAGTATCCTAGCTATCACCACCTACTTACCCTTTGTCATAGATGGTCCGGTCCCCATGATGCTCGCCGTCCTGTACTGCTTTATAGATATAGAGCGCTTCACGGACCAATGTCGGCGAGTATATTTCAACACGGACGAGATCTCGGACGCCACGCACATGCTTGTTCACTCCGGGCTTGCGTACATGTTCTTCGAAGCAGGACTAAGCTCCAAGAACGCCGAAGAGAAGGCCCGGTATGATACGTACTATACCATGTGCCAAAAGAACCTAGATAGTATACTGGCTCAGCTGAACCTGGTCATGCCAGCGACGTTGGAGAATATCGAGGCCTTGCTCATGTCGGTAAGTTTTTAACACTACTCCGCATACATAAATTATATGCATATCAGATTTTGCCCTTATTCGTAGCATTTGTTGCTTAGTCTTCGGCTAATATCATGCGTTGGCAGGCTAGCTTATCAATCGATATATCACGGCCCTCGCTGGCGTGGCTGTTGAACTCGCAGGCCGTGCATATGTGTCGGACGTTAGGACTCCACCAAGTAGAGTCCATGAAGGACGACGGCCCCCAGAAGAAAGCCGACAAGTCCCTGCTCTTCTGGTGCACGTACATGCTCGACAAGGGCCTCTCGCTCCGGCTGGGCCGCGCCTCTATCCTGCAGGACTACGACATCTCGCTCCCGCACATCGCGCCCGAGGCCAAGGCCTCGTACCCCGGCACCGAGGTGATGACGCTCTGGATCAAGCACGCCCAGATCCAGGGCCGCATCTACGAGCGCCTGTACAGCCCCGGCGCGCTGCGGCAGTCGAACTCCTACCGCTCCGAGCAGGTCGGCCTCCTCTCCGCCGAGCTCAACCGCCTTATGGCTGAGGGCCTGGGTCTGTACGCGCAGTTCGAGTCGTCCGAGAATGCCGAGGGCAGGATGTTCGCGCTGATGCTCAAGAGCGACGAGGTCTCGTACCTGAGCTCTCTAGTGCTCACATACCGTGCGATGCCGCCTGCGGGTACTCGTTCGCGCACTTTTTCTGACGAGTGCATTGACGCGGCGAAGGCTGCCATATCATGCCATCAAGAGGCGATGGACCTGATGGACGACCCATCGTTGAAGATAGTATATATACACTGGTAGGAACCCTTCCATAAACTTATACTCAGTTCAGTCACTAATGGCAAACGCCATAGGACGATATTATACGCCCCTTTCATCCCGTTTATTGTAATATTTTGCCTAGTAATCGAGACATCTTCCACCGAGGATCTAGGCCGTCTAGCCGGTTTCGTGCAGTCTCTGGAAGCCGCGTCTCCCCTATCGCAGTCGATCTTCAAGCTACACCAGCTATGCCAAGTGCTGTACAACATCGCCCAATTGTACATCGAGGCGAAAGCCCAACAACCCGTCGATCAGGATATGGTGCCCGTCGGCAACGAGTTCAACATGTATCTAAGCCAGCTAGGCTTCATGCCGACAGATGACAGCATGGGGAACTTCGAGGTGGGGAGCGAATCTATGGCGCAAACGTCACAGCTAGGGGATTGGTTCTCGGGGAACAATTACATGCTGGGGCTCTTGGAGGAAGACCTTTCGGGGATAAATCCTTCGAGCCAGTCACTGTAAATATCGGTAGGGATATAACGGCCGGCTTTGTTCAGTCAGGTTTGGAGGCGTAAAGGCAGGGTGGATATAAGTAAATGAGACCAAAGTCTCCGGGATCCCCTCTCAAATTTTTACCACGACCAGATATTACAGCAATGAGCTACAAAACTCTAGTTGCTGTTTGACTCGTGAGTCAATTAGATCAGCTTGTTGGATATTTCCCATATACTGTACTAGCATATTCACAATCAAAAGCGCAAAATCAAAAGCGCAAAATTATATTCCATGGTTGTCTTTTAATGCCTTCCTAGTCTTCGGCTAACTATTAGTCGAATATTGATATGATACCGGTATATGTACACACGCAACCGCATTTCTTCTCACCTCTTAGCTACCTAGGTATGTTATCAACAGCCCCCTTTCACGAACTGCTCTTGCCCAGCCGTTCCGCCTCCAGCTCCTGCTCGGCTCGTCTGTAGTACTTGGCGGTGTCGACGCCGTGCTGGCCGTGGTTGACGAAGTTGAACCAGGGGATGACGGCGGTGAAGAGGGCCGAGTACCGCGACTGGCGCGCGGCCACGCCCTGCATGTGCGGCGTCAGCTTGCTCTCGCCGTACAGCGGCTCGCCCGCCTTGACCTTGGTCACCATCTCCTGCATGTCCATCTCGACCTCGCGCGCGTTCTCCGACATGCCGTAAAACCGTACTGTTCAAGATTTGTCAACCTAAACCGTCCCCCCTAGCGAAAACATCATACCGGCGCGGGGACGGGGGTGATAGAAAAGTCTCTCGTCGGTTGGTTAGGGGAGTAAGTAGCACGTACAGCTCGATCGTTGGTAGAAGTATAGGAAACCGCCGGTAATTCCGATCGCACCGGCGAGACGTAAGGCCCGCCCGAAGCCTCCCCGGCCGACTTGCGAGGGCGCGAACTTTTCCATCGCCAATAGCAGGCCCGGACCTCCCGCCGCGGCTACGGCGCCGTGTGCGTAGTCTGATGGCCGAGCATATCCTACCACCCTCTTGAAGTGTCTAATATTGGATCGTGTGTTAGTCGAAATTGGGGGGAAGTCCTTTATCGATGGAGCGTTGGAACAGTTACATACGGATCGTTGTCAATGAGCTACATAAACTAAAGTTAGCAATAGCAATTGGTACGGTCTACAAGAGCAATTGGGCACTAATACGTACGGGGTATTCGGACTTTACGACTTTGCTCGGGATATAGGTCTGCTGTGAAGAGTTCGCCATGGTAGCAAAGTCGAATTGGGCTGTTCGACAGCTTCGTTCTCTTATGATCAATACCTGGATCCAATTGAGGTCATTCGGAAAGCTTGAAATCGCGAAATGCTGATTGGGTGATGAGGTAAGCGGAATTTCTTCGGCTAGGTACAATAAGCACTAAGCCGCTAAGACGAGTTTAGCTTAGTATGTCAATTCAATTAACGGGCATTTAGAGCAAGGGTGCCCCGCCATTTAGCTAAGACGCGTTCTCTTCTGCTAGACGCGTCTTGTATCTTTGGGGTCTTGTTTGTATAAGAGTTTCAGCAGTAATGGCGTCCCGAGCAGCATCAAAGCCATCTTCAGTGCCAGTGAGGTCATTAAACACCGACATAGACAATTACGATGTCGACGACGACATCTTTGCCGAAGCTAATAACGAAGCTTCAAACAACCAAGCGCAATCTAAGAAGCGCAAAGATGCTCCAGATCTAGGAATCGATGAGGCCATAACCATCAAGAAGAAGCCTAGAGACCCAATTGTTAAGCTAGACGAAGGTAGATTACTCTCCGAGAAGGGCATACCGAGACTACGACGAAAGGCGCAAGATTTGAAGTTTAAGGGGAAAGGACATGAAGTACGATATTCACTTTATCTTATGGACCCCTATACGCCGTATCTAATAACCATTATAGTTCTCTGACACCGCCAAGCTACTCTCGTTTTACCAACTATGGTTCGACGACCTATTCCCCAAGGCCAAATTCCTAGATGCCGCAGCTATGGCGGAGAAGGCGGGCCACAAGAAGTACATGCGTATGAAGCGAATGGAGTGGATCGACGAAGGGAAGCCAAAGCTGGCAGGACTCGAGGAAGACGAGGATCTCTTTGGCGACCCGACCGACCAGCCAGAGGAACGTGCTCCGGCAATATTCCCAGCAAGAGTTGCGCCGATTTTCCAGACCCAAGAGGCCGAAAGACCTCAAACTCCGCCGCAGGATGACGTACCTGACGATGACGATGACTTTTACAACGCTACGCCGCTAGCATCGAGGACAGCGCAACCCGCAAGCACATTGACAGCTGGAAATAAAGGCAATGCAACAGGAGGAGGTAGTACATCGCTATTTGGAAATGGTGGAGAACCAGACGAGGACGATCTGGATGCGTTAATGGCCGAGGAGGAAGCGCAACGACCAAAGCCGCCTACTTCGCTATTTGGCAACGGTAGTAGCAAGGCTCCTCAACGGCATGATGAGCCAGACGAAGATGATCTGGATGCGCTCATGGCCGAGGCCGAAACTGAAACTCAGCCGAAGCCGAAGCCGAAGCCTTCAAACTCCGGCTCTGGCACGGAAAAAAAACCAGTAAAGGCTGCTGGTGCTGACGAAGAGGATGACGATTTAGATGCCTTAATGGCAGAAGCAGAAGACCGTACCCAAGCACCCGAATCCCGAAATGTGTCGAGTTCGAAGCCAAAGGAGGCGACCGATACAGCAAAGGATATAGCTGATGCCGATGAAGAGTCGGCGATGGCTGAAATGGACGGCTTATGGTGAAGAGGCTAGCTTGGTAATGAAACATTATGCAATAGCATATGCGATGGCGTTAAGGTCGGTTCATCTTGTATGGTGGCGTTGTCGTTAATAACCTCTTAGTGTCTAGAGAGGAAGATTAGTTCTAGTTACCTACTCTCAACACAAGAGTTTCGCCAAGCAGAAACCGCTGTTATGAATATGATTCATGTCTGCTAAATCTACCTAGGTAGGTTTAATATTCTATCGCCCATACATAATATACCGTATATGCTACAGAAGTGTGAGAACTTGTACTATTTTAAGTGTAACCATCCAATATCACAAAGCCCCTAGGTAGAGTAAACAATTGCATTGTAACAAAGACTTGAGAAAAGAACGCTTCACTAAAAGCCTAAGTTTTATTCAGCAATCGTCTTATAAGGGCAATAATTTTCGTATTTAACACCGGCGTTTCCCCATTAATAACATTAGGTAGAACTTCAAAAGAGGTAGGTAACTTTGCAAAAGATTCATTGTCCTGGTACAGAGGTATAAGTACTTATCGATAAGGGGTACATACAGCACATTGCCCGCTATCCACAATCCATTTAACGGCATCCCACTTTAGCACTTAGGTACAGTTAAGTCACACAGCAAACGTCACTTAATGGTCACGTCCTGAAGCTCTGTGATCGATGTCTGAAGCGCTCCTTGGCCTCTAATTCGGAGTTTCAACCAAGATGGCGTCTCCAGATCTAGTAGAAGCTATCCAGAAGCTTCACATCAGCAATACCGAAGACGATACCACCATCGACGACATCCTCTTCCAACAAGGACCTCGCAAGCGAATGAAGCAGGATCCCGCTGCACTGAAAGCAGAACTCGAACAGAAGTTCTTGACCCCTTCCAACAAGTTCTCCACCGAATGGCTCAACCGCCTACAGCAGCGATGGGACTGTACCACCGACCTCACCGAACTCTTTCGCATTGCGCCGACGCAGACTCGTACCGTCACACGTTTCCAACGACAGGGTCTCGAGGGCAGAGTAACGGGATACAAGAATGTCACCGTCCCAGCAAACAGCGCTACGGCCAAGAACTCAACCTCCTTGACGCGCAAACCGGGTAGTCGAGCCGACTTCGTACGCGGTGCGGCTGGCTTCTTCCCCTTTGCGCCTGGTGGCCTAGATGGTGTCGAGGCTACGGCTGCTATGGAAGACCAGATGATGCGCCCCAGTGCTACCGGCACTAAAAACAAGTTGGAGCGTGTTATCAAGCTTGGTGCCGAAGGTGGACTCCTGGAAATAGCCCCTGGTATGGAACGAGGTATCGACTTCAGCAAGAAGAAATCCAAGGTCGACGAGAAAGAAGCAAAGGCTATCGAGGCAGAACTGGACCAGGAACCCGAGCAGGGGCCCGAGCCTGAGGAGGTCAACGGTCACCTAGATTCCAATAGTGCCGACGAGGAGAAACCAGACGACGAGGAATCCGAAGACATTGACACCCTATTGCCGGTCGAATTTCCTGCTTTGGAACCTCACAATAACCTTGGAGCATCCCGAGCGAGAAAAGTTGGTCGAGAATGGGCTCACATGGTGGATATCAACCGAGACATCACTAACTTCCGAGAACTCGTTCCTGATATGGCGAGAGAATGGCCATTTGAGCTGGATACTTTCCAGAAAGAGGCAATTTATCATCTCGAGAACGGAGACTCCGTCTTCGTCGCCGCTCACACTTCGGCTGGCAAAACAGTCGTGGCTGAGTATGCTATCGCATTAGCTGCGAGACATATGACCAAGGCTATCTACACGTCACCGATCAAAGCGTTAAGCAACCAGAAATTCCGAGATTTCCGAGAGACCTTTGACGAAGTCGGCATCTTGACAGGTGACGTTCAAATCAACCCTGAAGCCAGCTGTTTGATTATGACCACCGAGATTCTGAGGAGCATGTTGTATAGAGGTGCCGATCTCATTCGAGACGTAGAGTTCGTCATCTTCGACGAAGTTCACTATGTCAACGATTTCGAGCGTGGTGTAGTCTGGGAGGAAGTCATCATCATGCTGCCAGAACATGTTTCGCTTATTCTACTCTCTGCCACCGTTCCCAACACGTACGAATTTGCATCCTGGGTTGGTAGGACCAAGAAGAAGGATATATACGTCATCTCAACACCCAAGCGACCCGTGCCCTTGGAACACTTCCTTTGGGCTGGTAAGAACATCCACAAGATCGTCGACTCGGACAAGAAGTTTATTGAGAAGGGATGGAAAGAAGCGGACCAAGCGATACGTGGAAGTAGAGCTCTTCCGGCGCCGGCGACTCGAGGTGGCGGTAACCAGCGAGGCAACCCACGAGGAGGTCAAGGTCCCCAGCGTGGTGGTCAGCGCGGTGGTCAACGAGGCGGCGGTCAACAACGAGGTAGAGGAGGACCTCCGAGAGCCAGCCATGCCCCTGGACACATGGGCCGTGCCGGACGACCGGGTGGCTTTACGTCAGCCAACCAGGATAAGAACTTATGGGTACATCTTGTGCAGTTCTTGAAGAAATCTACTCTGCTACCTGCTTGCATCTTTGTCTTTTCCAAGAAGAGGTGCGAGGAGAACGCAGACGCATTGAGCAACCAAGATTTCTGTACCGCTCAGGAAAAGAGTCATATCCATATGATCATCCAGAAGTCTATCGCACGTCTGCGGCCCGAGGATCGAGTTCTACCGCAGATTATTCGTCTACGAGCACTCTTAAGCCGAGGTATTGCTGTGCATCATGGTGGCCTGCTGCCAATTGTCAAGGAAATGGTGGAGATTCTCTTTGCTCAGACCTTGGTAAAGATTCTCTTCGCAACCGAGACCTTTGCTATGGGTCTGAACCTACCGACTAGAACCGTTGTGTTTTCCGGTTACCGAAAGCATGATGGCCATTCGTTCCGAAACCTTCTTCCTGGCGAGTACACCCAAATGGCTGGCCGAGCCGGCCGTCGTGGACTTGATCCTGTTGGGTCTGTCATCATCGTGCCTCCTGGCGGTGGAGATGAGGCACCGCCTGTAGCCGACCTTCAGAAGATGATACTGGACCCGCCTAGTAAGCTACGGTCCCAGTTCAGGTTGACGTACAACATGATCCTCAATCTGCTGAGAGTGGAGGCGTTGAAGATCGAAGAGATGATTAAGCGCAGCTTCTCCGAACACGCCACCCAGCAGCTACTCCCGGAACACGAGAAGGCAGTCAGAGTATCAGAAGCCGACTTAGCTAAGGTGAAGCGAGAGTCTTGCAACCTCTGCGACGAATCCCTGGAGCAGTGTCACCAATCGGCAATGAACTACAAGCAGCTGACGCAGGACCTCTACAAGGCCCTTCTGACCATACCAATTGGGAAGAAACTTTTTGCACAGTCGCGACTCGTCGTGTGGAACAAGGATGGTGTGCGAACTCCAGGGATCCTCTTGTCGAACGGTGTCAGCACGAAGACGTCGGGTGGCCAACCAACCGTACATGTGTTCGAAATCAAGACAGAGCGCGAGATGCGTGATTCCACCGACATTCTACCCTTCATTGATATATTCAAACGCATGCTCTCTCCCCTCCCCCGGCAGAAGAGAAATATCATTGGTACGCCTGTTCACGTGCCGCTTAGCGACATCGAGTGCCTCACAGGAAAGGTGACTACGGGAATCATTCCCGACTACTTCGAGCATGGAGATGCGCGCGCAAGAGCCAAAACCCAAATGTGGGCTCTATGCAAAAGCTGGGAGTCCGAGGTCTGGAACGAGGTCAGCCTTGCCAAAATCAGAAGCTTGCCCATTCAAGAGATCATCGAAAAGCGACGACAAGAAGAGGTGATGATCAAAACTACCGCCTCTACGTATTGTCGCCACTTTATAAAGCATGTAAGTGTTCTGCTAGTTCCGACCTGTCACATCTATACAACAGGTGCTAATTTAAGACATAGTTTGCCATGTGCCATGACCAATGGCTTATCAAGGAACACATCTCGTCGCTTCGCTCCGCTCTTGCGGATCAGAACCTCCAGTTGCTGCCCGACTACGAGCAGCGCATCCAGGTCCTCAAGGACCTCTCCTTCATCGACACGGACACCCGGATCCAGCTCAAGGGCAAGGTGGCGTGCGAGATCCACTCGGCAGACGAGCTCGTGCTGACGGAGCTGATCCTGGACAACGTGCTGGCGGACTACGAGCCGGCGGAGATCGCGGCGCTGCTGTCGGCGTTCGTGTTCCAGGAGAAGACGGAGACGGTGCCGAACCTGACGGGGAGCCTGGAGCGGGGGATGCGGACGGTCATAGCGATCAGCGAGAAGGTGAACGGGGTGCAGACGGAGCACCAGGTGATCCAGGGGGCCGAGGACGGCAGCGACTTCGCGTCGCGGCCGCGGTTCGGGCTCACCGAGGTGGTGTACGAGTGGGCGCGCGGCATGAGCTTCAAGAACATCACGGACCTGACGGACGTGCTCGAGGGCACCATCGTCCGCACCATCACGCGCCTCGACGAGACGTGCAGGGAGGTCAAGAACGCGGCCCGGATCATCGGCGACCCGGAGCTCTACCAGAAGATGCAGGCCGCGCAGGAGCTCATCAAGAGGGACATCACGGCGGTCGCCAGCTTGTATATGTGAGATGGGCTGGGTGCCTATGTATGTATATGTCTACCTAGCATATGTGTGCGCTCGTCTAGCTGGAGGTGAGGAGAGACAAATAAGGGCGAGTTTTAGGGGGCAGGTTTGCTTGGCATTTTGCGTGTTGCATTTCGCGAGGACGGAAAAAAAAAAGAACCCGAACCAAGGGAGGGAGAGTTATGAGACTACGATCGGAATGATGCATAGCCATTAGACACTTCCATAGTTGAAGCGCCTTACCTTTTTGCACCCTTTTTTTTTTTTTTCTTATTAGTTTATTGGTTTGGTAATGTGATGTTTGTGGTTGATGAATGACTATGGGAAGTTCCAGGGAGGGTTATGAACAAGGTCTAGTTCCACCTCCTTAATCCCTAGGTATGCTATTGCTAACTAATTTAGGTGATAGTATCTTGTTTCGCTAGGTGTAGCTACTCATAAGGTGCTATTAATCGTTAGGACTTATCTGCATGGCTTCTATAACTAAACTAGGGCATATTCACCGATATTTTAGTTGCTTATCTCCCTGGCGCCAACTCACTTGTATTCCAGCCAAATCCCAACTAAAGCTGAATTGGAGAGTGGCTTGTTGCATGCTGAAGGATTCTACGCCAAGCCTCTAACATGCTGATGTCAGAGGCATCGGATGGGGATGTAACCGTCGATATTGCCGGTGACTCTTTCTCCGAAGCGGCTCAGCAGAAGGCTTAGGAATAGCGGCGAAGGGTGTCATCGAATCAGAGCTCCAGTTGCTTCCGCGCAACGGCAGCGATCTGCTTGATAGGAGATAAGCATGCACACACTTTCCGAGGAATGGAGGTCACAATATTTATATGTCGGTGGTGACGCTGGGTCACCCACCTCCTATTTGAACAAGCACAACACACAGCTGCTCAGTTCATACTAAGTACCAGCAAAACATATTTATACCATCGCTTCGGTAATTCACAAAAATCACGCATGGGTGCCGTGGCACTCACGATGCTTATATATCGCAATGACACCTCGACACGATGAAAATACGGTGTTTATGACGGAACACGAAGCAGAGCGCATCCGGAATACCGTCAAAATCAGATTACAGAGATGTTCCGAGCTTGCAGGTCATGCACGGGAAACGAGAGACTCCAAAGATGCTATCAGGCAAGCGACTGGTGCTTCTCTCATGGCGGACATGGGGGCAGCAGACCCCGACTCAGCTCAGACAAAGACTCAACGAGGTACATTGCCGGTTATTGCTGTGGGGCAGCCATATCCGCCCTGCATGCTTCCCCTCCGAGATTTGCAGCCGATGAAACTTTCCAATCTTCGGATGGATACTCATCATCGCGGCCGTCGCCTCGCTGTCAAGCGCGCAAGCCCCGTGGTCACGCTCGTGGCTAGGTCATGGACTATGGTTTTCGATGAAGAAGAGGGAGGCGAGATAGCGCGTTTAGAGGTGTGTCTGCATAAGACAAGGCATGGCCAAGATATACTAGAATCGGCATCCGTGTTTGTGATAAAGGAGCCTTACTTCACACTCACCGACCAGGGCGAAGCTACTCTTCGGATCGACCACCCTTCAGATTTGGTTGTCTGTCAAGATGAGACGGCAAACGATATCCTGGCTTCGCTGAATGAAGCGAAAGATGACGTCGATGGCGTAACAGCAGCAGCAGAGAAATTCGCAAGGGCTTGCAAAGATCACGGTAATGCCGCGCTCGAAAAGCAGAATCTACCCCTGGCTCACGCAAAGTATACCGAAGGCCTCAAGGTCGCTCGACAAAACATTGTCTCCAAGTCCAATCCCGACTTAGCCCGCGACCTTTCTCGAAACCGAGCCCACGTCAACCTCCTCCTAAACCAGCTCGACGAAGCCAAAGCCGACGCGAAAACGTCCCTCACCGGAAGGCAAGACCAGCGATCCAGAGAGCTCGACAGCAAGGCCTATTTCCGCGCCGGCTGCGCGGCGTACAACCTCGGCGCGTACCAGGAGGCGAAGGCCTTCTTCGAGGAGCAGCGGAAGCTGACCCCCAGCAACGAGGCCGCGGGCGCGTACCTGCGGAAGATCGAGACGCGGCTCCGCGAGCAGGAGAACGGCGCTTTCAACTTCCAGAAGATCCGGGCGGGCCTGTCGCGGTCCCGCCCGCGCGCCGACGCCGCCAGCTTCGTCGGCGGCACCGAGGTCCGGGAGAGCCGCCTCCCGGGGCGCGGGCGCGGGCGCGGGCGCGGGCTGTTCGCGACCCGCGACGTGGCCGCGGGGCAGGTCGTCCTGTGCGAGAAGGCCTTCTGCGTGGTGTGGGGGCACGAGATGGAGGCGCTGACGGCGATGACGTACGACGTGCGGGACGGCGGGATCCGGGCGTCGCCCGTCGGGCTGACCAGGTCGGTCGTGCAGAAGCTGCTCGGCAACCCGTCGCAGGTGAGAACGGTTATGGATTTGTATGGTGACTACCAGGGGGGCGGGAACGACGACGTACTGACGACAACGACGGCGGCGGCGGAAGAAGAGGGTCCGGTCGTCGTCGACGTCTTCCGCGTCCACGACATCGTGTCCCGCAACGCCTTCGGCCCGGGCGGCGACGAAAACGGCGTAGGCAGCAGCAGCAGCGCGAGCGCGGGCCTCTGGGTCCGCGCCGCCTACGCAAACCACTCGTGCGTGCCCAACGCCGAGAAGGAGTACGCCGGCGACCTACTAGTCCTCCGCGCCACGCAACCGATCGCCGCCGGCGCCGAGATCCTGCACGCGTACCACGACGGATCGAGCGGCGACTACGAGGCCCGACGACGAGCGCTAGCGACGACGTGGGGCTTCGAGTGCGACTGCGCGCTCTGCGCCGCGGAGGCGGCGGACGACCCGGCGGCGCTGAAGAGGCGGAAGGAGCTGGCGGAGGAGGCGGAGGTGTTCGTTCGGAGGGAGCACTGGGCGGGCGCGAAGAGGGTCGCGGTCGCGAGGGCGAAAAGGCTCGCTCGCGATATCGAGGGGACGTATGATGGGGAGAGGTATGAGGGGCTGCCGCGTCTGGCGGCGCGGACAATTCTGGAGTGGCTTGCTTTGGCGGGGCAGCGGCGGTAGTGTTGGTGATGTTGATAAGTCTGCTTTAGAAATGCATATGCTGCATTCTCTCTATGTTCTTAAGGCTTTTTAGCAAGGACTACCTACCTGTTTACCTCTCTGTCATATATACGAGATATATAAAGCCTAATATCCCCTATACCAGCAGTCGGGCAAGCGAAGATGCAACTACAGCGATAGAACGCAATATCCCAGGAAGCACCTAAGGTCCCTCCTGAATACTGGTAGTAATCCGAGTGTCATATGTCTTAGTTAACTTATTAGTCGTAAACTACCCAGGGATTAAGCTGTTAACTAATTACTCTTAAGGGGTATGTCATTCCTTAATAATACATTCCTTCTCAACTAATAGATTCCATTTTCACTGTTAAATCTTAATAGCTTGCTAGAAGTCTCGTCAAGTTGGAGAGGAATATATGATGTGTAGCCACTGATTATTTTGAAATTCGTATTTCTCATTGTATTAGGCGACCGTATACAGATCCGTAGGCAAGGAAATGAATACAGGCTTGAAGAGAATTGAAATCAGCCAATATGACGTTTCCTTTCTCTTTTCGATTATCCTTAGAAAAACAGAAGAAAATAAAAGGCAACATCCCTGAAGCTAACGCAGATTAAAATATACTATAAGCCTTACTTGGGTAGAAATTTTCCGAAATAGGGGTTCGCGTCATAATGGCATTGCCGTAATAGTTGCATGCACCTTTTTTTTCCTCTCCCTTTTCTCCTTTTTCTCCCTCTTCTTCTTCTTCTTCTTCTTCTTCTTTCTGATAATTACGGCGCCTTAAAAGGAATGTGGCTTCTAAGCAGATCGATCGGCTTCGTATTTATGAAAGCAAGGATAGCTCACATCACGTCGTCCCGGCGTCCCCCGTTCCTCCCGGCGAGCACCCTCTTCCTGTACGGATGGCGTCGCCATGTAAGAACTTCCAACACCCCCCTTTTCTCCAGTCAAATATTCCCAATTTTCTTCGAGTGTTGAACTCATATCAGAGTACCTACACAGCATGGCCGCCGGCGAAAAGCTCGAGCAGCTCCTCACTGGCCACCCCAACTCGTACGTACCCGGCACCGCCACGCCGGCGCGCCTAGTCAGCCCCGGGCCCCCTGCTGGCGGCGGTGCTGCGGCATGGCGGGGCCCATTTGCCGGCTTCGTGCTCGTCGACACGCGACTGCCGGTGGACGGGACGCTGGAGGTCGGGGCTCCGCCTTGGTGAGTTAGGTTGTCTGATTTATTTTCTATACCTGTCTTAGGTAAGTAAAGCAAGTAATTGACAACGAACGAATGACGAGACCTAGCCTATAAACGAGCAAGTCATGGATATCCTGCATAAGACCGTGTTTGCGCTGGTAACGAGTTATACTTCACCGACTGGTGGATACGGCAATGCTAGACTCTGCGTCCGGCTTGTATACTCAGCCACTTGGCACTGAGCTAGGTTACTTTGGCAAACAACGGCGTGGTATAAACAAGTTTGTCAATCGAGGGCCATGATTTCGAGATATAGGCATGTAATTTAGACGACGGCACGTTAAGACTCTGATCCATGTCACATAAGATATAAGATGATAAAGATGATAGGAAGCAACGGTATACGTAACTTGAAAGACTCAATTGAGCTAACTTTTCTCTTCTCTTTCACACATTGGAGTACATCAAGCCACCTCATATCCCACTTCCCCTTTCCAGGCGGAGAGCCTAGAAGCGACTCGAATGCAAAAGCTCAAAGGATTTGTAAAAAAGGAATTCGATCAGAAACCAGTAGACAATTCTCACACGAGGTGAGTACACGACAGATATGTTTAGACATGGGTAGTTGGTTTTTTTTCTCTCCCGCAATTCAACCTCGGACCGTCCTCGCTCGACGAAGAATTCGATAATGGGGTATCTCAACACAACAACGAAGGCCACTGAAAAGTAGGCAGAATGGGCAAATGGTATAAGATGCCTTCGTTAGCTTCTATCTCGTCGCTCATCACCGAACTCCGCGATAGATGCAAAGAAAAAAGGGGGTTATATTCGAAGCGAAAAAAGGTAAGTCCAGCCAAGCAACGTGCTCTCCATATCGCACATGCCCTCTCGTTCCCAGTCCCAACGTCTCAGCGGCGGAAGAGGATAAAATTCAGATCTTGCAGAACCATGACCAGCCCCAAAGGCTGAGAGAGGGTATCGGAAGGTGGCGAGGTTGTTTGAAATGTATGCGACATGAGAAGAAGAATAAGTTCAGACCCTTGGGGATCTGCAAGTCTGTTTTGTTCTGGGAAGAGAGCGCAATGTGATTGATTATGTATCGAACACTCTGAAAAGAGTTACAGTGCCACGATATGAAGTTGTCGAGTGCGCACATTGCCGGTTCATTGATACATTAACGGTGGGTTGAGAAAGAAAAATAAAAAGGGCACCAAACACCCAACACCAGAAGAAAGGCCGAGGGAGGATGTGTCTTGCGGTTGGTCGGGAAAGTAATTCATTCTTGAGCAACTGCTACCAGCGAAGTATGCAAAAGCTTAGAATGGGTTTCAAGAAGCGCGTGTTGAGTAGTTGGTTTCTGTCGATTTGTCTGTCATATTTTCGTATCGTCGCATGTGATGAAGCCGGACAGCGCTGAAGACGAAAAATGCTGGTTTCTGACAAAAGAAATGAAGTAAATGATAGACGGTAATCATGTCGAAGTATGGATAAATGTAATGAAGCTCGTTCTTGTCAGAACGGTTTCGCCGCTCAAGCGGCTAAGATGCGCTAAGGCGGCGCGATCTTACATCAAGGCCGCGACAACAATTCCAGCAAGCCCGGCGAATGCGACATGGGCCGAGTTAAGTGATGCGCCGCTGTTGTTGTTGTCGATAGTTGGGCTGATAATCGGCGCAACAGTCGTAGGCGTACCGTCGGCACCGGTTGTCGTCGTGGGAAGAAGAAAGGTAGACGATGCAGAAGCGGAACCGGTGCCGGTGGCTGCGAAGAACGTAGTCGAGTTTGCGCTGTATACGCTCGACGTTGAGACCTTGGAGATGGTGATGTACTTGGTCATGGTCATCGTCGAGGTGGTAGTAGAGGTCTCAGCAACTGCCAGCAAAGGCAGAAGCGCCGTCGCGAGGAGAGATGATAATTGCATCTTGAATGATACGCGATTGGGTGAACTCGAGGCTCGATGGTATGTTTTTGTATGAGATGATGTATGCGACAGTGAGTTATCGGCTGTCGCAAAAGGCTAATATTCGAAAGTAATGTGCCACAGAATCCTATTGCTTCTCCTAATGTCTCCGTCTTCTTTTCCAAGTCTCTTTTTCGAGTCTTCGGCACGTGTCTCGTGATACGATAGATGCGTAGTAACGTAGATATACGGGTATATCAATGCGATGGGATGCGCGTAATGCAAGGAATGTTGGGTTGAATATTCGATATTCAAGGTCGGTAAGACTGATTTCTTCGTAATGTCGTAAGGATAGACTCTGCCAACGAAGCCCTGTGTGTTTTTGAAGAGAATGAGTGTATGAGGAGAGAGAAAAGAGAGAGTGTGTAAGAGGAAAGTTTTGGGTTATGAGGGTTAGTTTAATGAAGGAGTGAGGGAAAATGGGTTGAATGGATTGTCAAAGAAGCGGGACTGGGGCACCGAGATCAGGCTCTGGGGTTCCGTGGACCGTAGCTGCTTAGCGGGAGCCGTGGTGCGTGGTTGCGCAAATGGCGAGATTAATTGGTTGGATGGGGTATCAAAGCAGGGGACGAAATTAGCGTAGCACCCTATTTCTTGCACTAACCTACAAGGGATTCCTAGTCGCCCTAGGGTGCCAGGTGCTAGACCCGACGGGGGGCGTTTATAAAAGCCAATCATCAATAGCCGTCCCTTTTCCATTGTTCACCTTGTTCGCTTGTAATCGGTATCCTGCAGTCAAAGACTCGAGTAACAAGTTCCTTCGTCTTCCCAAGGCTTCCAAGCTTCTTTTTCCTCTATTCAGGGATCTGTATTGTACACATATAAAGAATCTATCGAGTCTTTCTTAGCTGAGGTGCGTCTAGATCCAACTCCAACTACATAGTAAGAGTCTCAGGATTGCATCAGTAAAGACAGGAAATGCAATGCAAGATACCCAATAAAGGGACTAGGTGAGGTGCAAGATACTATGTAGTACTACTAGACAAGTACCACGTCGCGAAGTCTCAAAGCGGATTTCATCCTCCGAATTGCGCAGGGCAACGGAGATTACGCGAATACTATGTGTACCATTTGAGACTGGGTTTATTGGCGATGGGTATAAGTGCCCCAACCCAGCTCCTACTATGTAAATGCTAGACTGGACCTTGCTAGGGGTATATTCGATGCCTAGCCACAGAAAGGGGTCGAAATATTCAATGCTTGTGTCCCATTTGGATTTCGCCTCCCTTCGACGACTACATACACGATGACTTCATCTTACTATGTACCTCTTCCTTTGGCACAAACACGGGTGGACGTCACAGTCGGTAGGATTCTATTCCTTCGACTATATGGCAACATTGTTCCCATCCTTTAATATTTTAGGTACCATAGCGAATCCATCTCGTCTAATCCAACTAGCCGCCCACAAGAATACATCTCTTCTTTGGCCTGTATAGTACAGTAAGTCCCTCCTCATCCCTCATCCAGTCGTCCATCGAGTATTCATAAAATACCATACTAAGATTGCATAATTTCAGGTAGACCGGGGTCTACGTAAGGTGTAACACCTGATTGGTAGCATTCTGTTCCTGCATATATCGCACTCTGTTCCTGACTAAACCCGAATGAGCAGCTTGTCCACTTTGTCTACCCTGTCAGCCTGTCTGCCTGTAAAATAAAATCAATTTTCCCCCAGATTGGTCCGAGTGGCTTCCGTTACTATTAGCTTTTCACCCAAGGCGCTATTTGAGCGGTTGAGATTTTGCGGAGAAGATCTGCTCTCGTCAATTTAACAATTTTGATAACGTTGCCGCCACCCGCTCCCCCCTTCTCCATCACATCTCAGCAATAAGCAATAGGATACCCCTTCGGCTACTTGCGAGACCTAATTAATACTACGAGATCTATACAGCCCCAACAAGGGAATGGTAATAACAATCACCATTGTACAGAGCCGCAATTCGTCCTGCTACTATCAAAGCTTGGCCAGTAAGGAGAACTGACCCTGGCCTGGCGATGTCGGTCAAACTACCGAAAAGGTTAGCCCGTCGCCAAGTGTCACGAACAACAGCACTCCACGTTGGCTCCCGGTTGTCATGGACTACATTTCGGATGGCAGCCCGACCGCTTCTGCTTGCGACGGGCACCATCCTATCGTTATATTCCACGCGCCACGTATGTATGTGGAGGCATTTCTCGTTGTCATTCTCTTGGACCCAAACCTCTTTCTCCTACCCTATCATTTGATACACACCGACACAAGTCTTTCCCCATTTATAGTCGCAGTATAGGAGGTAGGTAATAATATATTATTCACAGAAAATTATTGATTTACCAAAGCTCTAGGCCTGACAAATGAGACCGGCGCAAGGTGTTGAGTATTTCGCCTACATAATTTACTAGGTGGTGCCTGGGAAATGCCCCTTTACATTCGCCATGTCGCACCATCGAGGCCGGGGTGGACCTCGCTACGGGCGCCTTCGCGGCAACGCCAAAGCGCGTTCTCCATCGCTTCAAGTCTACCTTCGTCGCTGGCGTCTTCTCGTGGGCTGCTGGTCCCGTGTTGTTATCTTCGTCTCCGGCGCATTTAAACTGCCGCGCATATGGAGCGCCACGCAACCCCAGGCGATTTTGCCAAGTCGAGCCACCGACGTGTATGGAAATTTTCTGAGACAAGTATCGTTTCTAACCCTTCATGGTCTCCTCGCCCTCAAACTCACTAAAGCTCAATTTGAAATTATTGAAGGGGTTCTAAACTATTTTTCTTGGTTGCTCCCTTCGTGAACTCGCTCCATACCTCCTGGGTAGATGCAAACTTGCAAGTGCAGGCAATGATGAGGGATGAGTATCTCTATAAATGCCCAGTTCAGATATCAGTCGTGCTAAGATTGACGATCATAGAAGTAATTCGCGATCGTCACACGCCAACAGCCCTAGATCGTCAGTCTGTTGATCTGTCGCCCACTTATAGTGAGGCTCGTCGCAGATCAGCGTGGTTTTCGGAATGTAGGCTCTGCTCTAGCAAACCTTGTCATACGTTTTTTCAACGTCCTCTAAAGTCAAATTGTGCTAATGCTAGTTGCATTCTCACTTGAACAACAAGCCCCTATTAGACCATAGAAGCAAAAACTATCGAGAAACATCCTAGTATAAGTCATCACAGAGATTAGTCAGTCCTATATGTATTCTAAGAGAAGCTATTACGTAGCTCAGAAGAGTTTACTAGACCTAGATTAACACTCTATGACCACCGATTATCTCAATTAATGTCATAGGTAGTCGCTGCTATGCCAAAGACAAGCTGAGAGTATCTTCCTACATGTATACCCAGAGCCTTCAATAGTCAAGTTAAGAGTTCTTATCGTAACAGCATCATTATTTATGTATTACTTAGTTTGGGTCGTGATAGGAGTAATTGCACGAGGATCATTCCGCGGTGTCCACATGAAAAGGCAACTTCAAAATGTTTGTAACTCTGCAGGTTTAGATGAACCAGAAGCTCCTACTCTGTTTTAGTTCAAACGGGATGGCATTTAAGACCTCTTTTATCCAAAGATATGTCGGCTACAAAAGAAGAACATATATATACACACTCGTGAATAAAAGAGAAAATGAAACTGGGGTGAAAAAATAATTGGCTGGAGGGGGATTCGAACCCCCTTTCCTTGCAACCCAAAGACTGGTGTGAACGAATTACCGTAATCAAAGGGCGACTGGGAAGCATCCCGCTCAGCCCTTAGATGGAGAAGATAAGGGTTTGGATGTCAGGCTTCCGTTCTACGTTGGATTATATGTTTGTCTCCTAGCGTTATTCCGTAGTATAGCCGGAGAAACAGGGTAGTGACAACTTGACATAAAATATTGCCTTCCGTGCTCCAGTGTTCTGAAGCTATTTGCCTCTCCAAGGTGTAGTGTAACAATGTAACAAAGGCATGGCAGTAGCTGGCGACCCCTTAAACCATCAGTCACGTCCAAGTTCTATACAACAATGCAAAGCTCCCAGCCAACTAGAATTATCCCCTAGTTCTAGGTTTTTAAAGGTTACTGACCTTTTTACCGACCAGTATAATATACTTGCCTTATTTTGCCCCCCCCCCCCCCCCCCCCCCCCTCTTTTGTGAGCTCTCTACTCTAGGTTGCTTGTGATAATTGCCATGTAGCTGATTATCTGTTCCCAACAACTCTCACAACCTCCTTTTCAGATGTTCCACTCTAGCCACATATGAGTCCTCCAGTCCACTCAATATAAATTTGCTGAAATTTATGTACATGCCTCTCCGAGGCTTACTAACAGTATCTGACCCATTCCGAGACGCATCAGGTAGTTTACTCTAACACAGCAGCTAGAAATCGTTGTTAAGTCATAAGTGCTGAATATGAGATTAGTTTTGAGTTGTAATTGCTCGATGATAGTGTCTAGAGAGAACCCAACTAGCTCTATTTGCAGCATCATCTATGAGAGCAAGGTCTCAGTTGAGCTGCGTCGTTCAACTTTATAATTGCAGTATCCAGACTTGACACATCACATAGCAGCCTTTACTCTGTCCATGTGGATTAGCAAGTTTAACAACCCTAAACTCTTTCTCTAACAGTTTTTGTCTGAGTTCGCCTTGTCAAAATTCTAGTTGACACTGCCCTGTTTCATAGAATTTTAATTATCATTGTCCACTCCCCCTATTTTGCAAGCTAGCCGATGCAATACGCTTCTCGCGCTGATTACACGACTTTCTGCTATTGGTTCTGTTGGTGAAGAAACGACCGACGTATTTTTGCACTTTGCGTGTGGGAGCAGTTTCATTGCATATGCATCTCTCAGCCACTCATATCGCGGCCAATCATGAGGCTCGTCCAACAATGAGGGGGACGATATGCAGATGACCGGTCACCTAATCTCACAGACGGCAGGTTTAGGAAGTAGTTAGATGACTCATAATCAATTGGAGGGACTGATAAGCTCGTAGCTACAAAGGCGAAGCCTGTCCCTGAAGGTCAGGGACCTACCTGACCACACATTCAAAGTCAACTATGAACCCGCCCGTCCCTGCTATCATATGCGCCGAGAACATCGCAGCCTTACATGCTCTTCATTCCCGGTCTAGCCAACGCCATGCCGTCCCGGCCCAGCCCTCCTCAAATCCGGTCACAAATGATCAATCTCGGTCTACCGATTACAGTTTGCCATTCGAAAAGGAGCGCAGCCTTGCCGGTACGCTCGCTTTCTTAGCTTACGCGAGTGAGGATAATAACTATATCCCCGCCGTATGTGTCGAAGAGAACCCAAATGCAACACATTTAAAAGTCCTCTTGGCAGTAAATAGAGGGACGGAGAATGATGGGCGGGATATACTTGAAAATTTGAAGCAGCGTTTTGAGGAGATATTTTCTGTCCTCGCTCAAATTCATGGTATAAGGCTCGGTCAAATTTGTTGAATATTTTGCTAATATGTATTGGATCAGATGGCACACATCATGTAGAGAAAGATGTGTTCAGGGCTATCGTATCTATGTGCTCGCAGCGCATACTTCACCGTCTATCTTTGGAGCGAAACTACAGGACGAAAGGAAGAAATTCGATTAAAGAAACTCTTCAAACGGTGGATAACTGCCTCAAGCATATCAAGCTGGAAGGCCAGAAGCATCTTCTAGCAACGTCGAACTCCTTTATCCAGAGAGCAAGGGAGGTGATAGGCCTTGTCGATTCATGGGCTGGACACCAGATGAACCCCGAGCTGGAGGACCTTGTGGACGGCATCAACCGTCTCCGGGGAGTAGGAAACCTCGACGCTCTATTTAACGAAATAGACGATCGTGATATGCACAGGGACTCAAGAAGAAGTCTCTTAAACATGATTAACAAGGTCGCGAGGTACCGCGAAGCAGCTAGAATTCTATACCGCATGGCTAAGAAGTTCCCTCTTGTCCGGAAAATGCGTGTCGAGCTTGTCCGGTTGCCTGCAAAGGCCTTCGAGAGGGTACCAGGTCGTAGCGCGTACACGCCAAAGCTGGACACCAATATCTCATTAATCAGTGGGCTAAAGAAGAGCGAAAAGAACTTTGCATATATCTGCCAGTTGATGGATAGCAATGAGACGGACGCAAATAATCGATTTGCCGAGTGCGCTCGTAGGGCCTTACGAGAAGGCAAGATCCACGCCGAGATCCAGCTTCTTTACCACTGTAAACTCTACATAACGCACGCGCGGCTTCCTCGCGTAGTATGCTCGAGCAAGGACGCCTGCTGGCTGTGCAACGAGTTCATACTCATGTACAAGAAGATCCACATCCCGAAAGGCCACGGAAAGCTGTATCCGGGATGGCGGCTCCCGTCGCTTCCCGAGCCGGAATTCGACAACATCGCGGGCAGATTCAACCGGCGGCTGATGGAATTTCTGAAGGGCAGCGTGAAGAAGCTGTTCGAGAGGGGGGAGAGGACGATCTATAAAGATCCGATCGAGAGCACGCTGCTCACGTATATCTGGTCCGCTTCGACACTGCCGGCCACGGCGCCGGATGAAGCAGGGGAGGCAGACAAGAGTGCTCGAGCAGCAATTCTACCTCCGAAAGAGGGGGTAACACAGAAGTCGGGAGGCATAAACGGCCAAGCAAGCGAAGAAGTACTTGCAGAGCCCGAGGCGGCGATTACCGAGAAGTCCTCTCCTAAGGGAGACGAGACTAACGATGTCCCTCCACCGCAACAGCATTCACCAGCTCCTAGTCCAGAAGCCTCGAGCCCTAGTCAAGACGACATATCACAAGCAAAAACAAAGTATAAAAGGATTGAGCAGGGGCAGGCATCGCCACTTCACAAAGCGGGGCGTTTAGAAGTTCAAGTAGAATACGCCGACAGTCCAACCCCGGACACACGAAGCCGTCGCCGAGGAGGTCTCTCGTACACCATCAAAAAGCTAGGACCCAGACATGTAGAGAGGCTGCGAAACCGGGAGGACGTCGATATTATCGACGCCTCGTCGCTCGACGACAAGAGTGAGATGGACCACCGCACGGATATGGATGGATTCTTCTACCTTGCGAGCGGTGACACTGTGCTAAGGATCTTCCTCGAGCCCGTGATTGCGGATACTTGAGTCGGCCACGACGGGTAACCATCAAGGTTCTGATCTGGTGACTTAGATACCACGAGGGTTACTTGCGGTATATAGGACTGACTACCGCTTATAAGACATAGGAAAACAAGGCTAGCATTAGCAAAGACAGCAAGTAGACTTGTACACATACAAAAACGGTACCTCCATGCCGCCACCACCTACACTACTCGGGTCCCTTAGCATGCGTAAACTATCCCAGTCGGAACAATCGCCTCTCATTGGGCGACCCAGTGGCGTTCGACTAATGAAAATTACAGTATAGGGGTGCAAAATGTGCATCCGCGAGCGTATTTCAACCTCACCTAACCAACTCCAGTGGATCTCCACCCCTTTTCCGCGGTACAAAGGTAGAGACTCGCGGTATCTAGCGGAATACGTTAAAAAATGCCATGCTGAAATCCTTGTCATGAAGACCTCACCACGCGCTGCAGAGGAGACATTACCCAAATCGATAGGTCGCTATCATTAAGCTCTAGTCTGGAAAAGGGGGCAGCGCATCTAATCTAGAATCAAGACTAAACGAACACATGTCCTCCCCAATGCTAGTCTAAGCTCCGTACTCTAACCATCCATCCATCCATCGTCCTATACTTAGTTTCAACGAAGCTAGACGTAGATCTCCTCCCCAAGGTTCTTTATAGTTGAATAGATATCATCGGCAGAAACACCTTCTTTTTCTTACCTCGCCGACCGCCACATGCAAACGTATGTTGAAAAAAGGGGCACCCGCGAAAAAAAAAAAAAACGCCTCAAGTTCTAGAAGAGTTGGTGAAACTCCCAAATGCTGCCTCTTGCTCTAGGTATAAAATGTGTTGAAGAATTTCCCCTCCCTTTGCCGTGTAATCCTTATACGCCGTTTTTGTCCACGATGTTGAAACCTGGATTGATGATGATGATGATGATGCCTGATACGCTACGCCGAAATGATGTATAAAAAGGGGGGGGGGGGGAGGTTGGATGTGGGAAGGATGAAAACACCCTTATCACGTCGTGTCCTCGACTGGCGGACACGTGCAGAAGAGGTTCAGATCGCCGAAAGCTGGTATCTTAGTTAGCATTTCCTAGGACTCGACTCGACTCGACGGAACGGGGAAGGAAATTCGTGCATATAGGAAAACTTACCATCGTCGATCCTCGTAACAGTCGGCCAGAACTTCTTCTCTCTCAGCCAGGGCTGCGGATACGCCGCCTCCTCCCTCGAGTACGGCCTCTCCCACCTGCCGTCGCCGTCGCCGCCGATCAGGTCCTGCATGGTGTGCGGCGCCATCTTGAGCACGTTCCGCTCCCTCGGCGCCCTGCCCTCCTCGACCTCCCGGATCTCGCCGCGGATGCTGATGAGCGCGTCGATGAAGCGGTCCAGCTCCTCCTTGCTCTCGCTCTCCGTCGGCTCGATCATCAGCGTGTTGGGGACGGGCCAGCTCATCGTCGGCGCGTGGAACCCGTAGTCCTGCAGCCGCTTGGCGATGTCGATGGCCTCGACCCCGGCCGACTTGCTGAACGGCCGCGCGTCTAGGATGAACTCGTGCGCGCACCGGCCGTGCGTGTTCACGTACAGGATCTGGTAGTGTGGCTTCAGCCGGGACATGATGTAGTTGGCGTTGAGAAGCGTGATCTTGGTCGCGCGGGTGAGGCCCTCGCCTCCTGTGAGTGGTGTTAGATGAATCAATTCATTAGGGAAAGGGAATAATAAACTAAAATGCTTACCCATGAGAGTATTATACGCCCAACTGATGAGGTTAATGCTGGCGCTACCATTGTTCGCGCTGCTCACCGCGTAACCACCGCTCGTCGCTTTGCCGGCAGCGTTCGGATCACGGGGCAAGAAGGGCTGCAGACGCTGCTTGACGCAGATGGGACCCACACCCGGGCCACCGCCGCCGTGCGGGATGCAGAATGTCTTGTGGAGGTTGAGATGACATACATCGGCGCCGATCTCTCCGGGGGAGCAGAGGCCGA
Source organism: Hypoxylon rubiginosum (assembly GCA_902806565.1). Classification (NCBI taxonomy): domain Eukaryota; kingdom Fungi; phylum Ascomycota; class Sordariomycetes; order Xylariales; family Hypoxylaceae; genus Hypoxylon; species Hypoxylon rubiginosum. Next base: position 1,666,027 of record CADCXA010000066.1, on the reverse strand, counting down.
TCTGCGCATTCATATTTGCTCCATCCATGTAGACAAGCCCACCGTATTCGTGGACCACCTCGCACACCTTCTTGATCTCCGGTTCGAACACGCCGTAGGTGCTAGGGTAAGTAACCATGATGGCCCCGAGCTCCTCTTTGTGCTTTTCGCACTTCGCTTCCAGATCCGCAATATCCAAGTTGCCAGTAGTTGTGTTACACTTGATCGGTACTACACGCATGCCAGCCATGGCTGCCGAAGCGGGATTTGTGCCGTGCGCAGATACAGGGATAAGACAGATGTCACGCTTCTTTCCGCCATTTCCTTTTGCTTTGTGGTACTCTCTAATTGCTCGCAAGCCGGCAAATTCGCCCTGAGCACCCGAGTTAGGTTGAAGAGAGACCGCGTCCATTCCCGTTATAACACGCAGCTGTTCCTTAAACACGTCCAGCAATTTGTTGTAGCCTGGAACCATCTCTGGCGGGGTGTAGGGGTGGATCTGAGAGAATTCAGGAAGAGTGATGAGTGACATTTCCGTGGTTCCGTTGAGCTTCATGGTGCATGAGCCTAGCGGAATCATAGAGTGAACAAGTGACAGATCTTTAGACTGTAGGTGGTAGATGTATCGGAGCAATTCTGTCTCAGAGTGGTGCGTGTTGAAGACGGGGTGCGTCAGGAAGCTAGAGGTTCGGCGGAAAGCATCCGGAATGTCCAGCGAATCGGCCTGCTTAGCGAGAATCTGATGAATGCACGCCTTCGCATCCTCAGAAGAGTAAACCTTAGTGCTATTAGAGATACTTGCAAAAATCTGGAAGATTTTGGCGAGGTCTTCTAGGGACGTGGTTTCGTCGACTGAAATGCCAATTTGCTGATCACCGATCTGACGGACATACATCCCTTGATCATGGGCTAGCTTTACTAACTGACTCTGGCTATCGGTAGATCCGACGTCAACGACAACTGTGTCAAACAGAACGCTGCCGTCGGCCTTCTCCGTAGTGAACGAGTTGTCTTCGGCGATGGATTGAACCACCCTTGCCCCCCGGATAACACGCTCGGCGATCGCCTTAAGCCCTTCAGGGCCATGATAAACTGCGTAAAGAGCGTTCATGTTCGCCAACAGGGCCTGCGATGTGCACACGTTGGAAGTTGCCTTCTCTCGTCGGATGTGCTGTTCTCGTGTCTGTAGTGCTAGACGATATGCTTTGCCACCCAGTCGATCTTTCGAAAGCCCGACCAGTCGTCCGGGCATCTTTCTCTTGTGCTTATCCTGGACAGCGAAGAAAGCAGCGTGTGGTCCACCGAAACCCATTGGAACGCCGAATCTTTGCGCACTTCCGAACGCGATGTCTGCTCCCCACTCTCCTGGAGGCTTGAGCATGGTCAAAGCTAGAAGATCCGTAGCTACGCTGAGAAGGGCGCCTTGCTTGTGCACCGATTCTGACAGAGATTCGAAGGTTCCCACGCGACCGTAAGTGTCAGGATATTGGACCATAACACCGACCAGGTCTTCGCCGAGGCCCTCGATATCGGAAAGCGAATCTTTCTTCGAGAGATCTAGCTCCAAAATCTTGATGCCGAAGCCATCAGCACGTCCGCGCAAGACTGAAATCGTCTGCGGGTGGAGAGACGTAGAGACTACAAAAGTCTTTCCTTCCCTCCTGGCTCGTGCAGACGAGAGTGCGTTCATAGACATGGTCATAGCTTCGGAAGCAGCGGTGCCTTCGTCTAGGAGACTAGCGTTGGCTATGGGGAGCGCCGTGAGGTCCGTAACCATGGTCTGGAAGTTGAGCAGCGATTCCAAACGTCCCTGGCTGATTTCCGGCTGGTAGGGGGTATAGCTCGTATACCAGGCAGGATTCTCCAGCACGTTCCGTTGGATAACGGCCGGAGTATGGGTGCCATAGTATCCTTGACCGAGGAAGCTCTTCTTTACGGTGATGCCGGACCGGTACTCCTTCGCCCTCACTTTGAGGCTCGATTCGCTCTGTGGACCTTCGTGCGGGGGGAAATCGAGTTTCCTCTGGGTCAATATGTTGGGTGGGATGACTTGTTCCACAAATCTATCCAGATCGTCGACCGGTGGAGACAGGGCTTTCAGCATCTCAGCCGTATCAGCCTCGTCAGGGCCGATGTGACGGCGAGGGAAGGTATCCAAATCAGCATAGTGAGACTTGTCAACATACTTGGCGGCTCCCTTTGGGTCAATGGTGGCGAACGACCTCTGCTGGGTAGCAGTAGCTACGGCCTTGAACGCACAGCGATGGCATACCCACGGGGCCGGACGCTGCAACCGAGTCGTCAATGAAGATGAGACTCGCAGCTGAGCTACGGATTGGCCCAGACGGCGAGGTATAGCCTTTGTGAGAGAGGCCATCTCAAACAGAGGAAATTCGCCTCCCAAGCCAGTACCTCTGAGAAATTAAAGCGAGTAAGCCGTAAGACGGGTAGCTGTGTTACGGTCTTATGTGATTATGCTGCTCCGGATCGCCGCGTGCTGTCCTACATACGTATACGCAAGAAAGGTAAGTCAATTGCTCAAGTGGCAAGAAAACGACTCGAGTCTCTTTACTACGAAGTCCAGGTCAAACGATGAGTGGAATACTGAGCAAACACTTGGAATAGATATATATTTATTATTTTCCGCTAAAAGGAACCGCCGTCATCGGGCTAGCAATTTGTACCAAGGATGCAGAGATAACGAAGTACCTCTTATGTAACGGGACTTTTCGGAAACGAGGCAGGCCGATAGCGTTCGCTTCGGACTTTTTCCCAGTCTTTTTAGTGTGTCCAGAGTTGTCTTCATCGGTCTTGGTGTGCCTGGGGTCTGGACGAATGCTGGGCATGCAATCTATAACGGGTCCTGTGGTACTACCGGTATGTATGTAAATGGCGGGGTACCCACTGTAGCGGTGTGATAGGGTCTACTGCTCTGTAGAATGGCATGTTGTTTGTGCTCACTGAGGGACCTCGGGCAGGGTCTGGAGGGGTGTTGGGAGGATAAGAGGATAAGAGCTTAAGGCAAGGAGGGCTGCAGAGTTTATGTAATAATACGCTGCTCCTGTTCAGTGTTAGTGGCACAACAGCACTTGGGCTTTACTAGGGTGCTAGGATTTATTAAGCGGCTCAAAAATAGGACCCCGTAGTTGTGGGGGATGGGAGCTTCTTTCAGCTGCTTGTCAGTCGTCACCAGTTTAAAAAATAAAAAATCTGTGACATCGTATTGCAATTCTGAGATCAGATCAATTTACGACTCCACACTCTCAGCTAAACTACCTCTACCTCTCTCATACCATAAAGAACTGTACAGACATAAACGCGACAACTATTCAAGATGTTCGGAGGATGTAAGCAGAAATCCTTTCTGACCCTCGAGCAAGGCTATCTGCGATGCAACCGACTAACTAGAAAATTAGTCGCACCACCCACCTTTTCCAAGGAAGAGATTAAGCACCACGAAGCGGAAGCCATGTTCACTGTTCAAAGCTTCCTTGCCACGGCTGTCGCACTCTACTTCGGTATGCCAACCTCAAGACTCGAGTTCGACCGCTCCTAAAGCAGAAAAAGGAAGAAGAAAAAAGGCTCGTCGCTAACACGGGTCCCGTCTAGTTCCCTTTGCCGTCGACGCGGTGTCGGGTGCGGTGTCGAATTTTCTATAGCTGGGACCTACGAACTTCCCGCCAATCGACTTATCGACATCGATCAGGTTCTGAAAAGGGGGTCGGGGAAGTCCTCCTTTGGACGTGGACAGAACATGTACCTATAGGGTCCGGATCGGAGTATTCGGAACGACGTATACGGATACCCCCCGTTCTCTGGTACGGAATCATCCAAACGGATCATCCCACATGAGGTGATAAGGTACTGCACGTGGTATCGCGCATACGATATGACAAGGCCTACGATATAACAAGATATACCGCACCGCGGTATTCTTGGAGTGTACATTACATATACACGTAGGCGTTAAGTCTGGTGTTACTGTATAATTTATGGACCTGGTACGGGTTATTATCTCCTCCCATCTTCCTATCAATAGACGAGCATCGAGCATTACAGATGTCAAGTGGTATTAACTGTAGCATAACATCGAGATAGCTACAGATCAAACAGAGGTCTTGATATGCTATCGACCATTATTAGAACCCGATGTCCCTAAACGCCGAGCTTTTATGCGGTTTCCTACGGCCTGTTCTGTTCCTGTTCCTATTGGTACATAGACAAAATCCTCACCATGTGCTCAGAGGTAGGTAGAAAAAGGTGGACTTCATCTACTTATGTGGTATCATAACCCTCTCCATGCAGTGTTCTCTCCCTAGCATTTGCTTACTTTTTCGACGGGAAGTTTGCGTCGGACCATTCATCGTACTCTTTCTTGATCTTCTCAAGCTGGGTTTTCAACCCTTGTAGCTGCTTGTCGAAGTCCTCTAAGATCTGAAGTTATGATATGTTAGTCTCGGCTTATAGGATAGTATGCAAACTTTTAGGATTGGACCTACCTTCTTGGCTTGCGCCTCATTCTCCTCTCCTATCCCTTCTTGAATATCCGCGCCTCGGCGGCTGACCTCATTCTGTACGCTATCCGCGTATCCCCTCAGCGTTATTAGACGACTCCACAGCTCTTCCGTTCGCGCGCTGAGTGCCGGATCCGTAACAGCCCGGTCGAGAGTCTCCAACTTCGTCTTTAACTCATCTTCTTCCTTGTCCAAAGAGTACCCGCGGTTGCGCAAGACCTGAACCTTGGTGGCCAATGCCAAACATCTCTGCCGTAGTAGCGCATGCTTCCGTCGAGCATTGAGAGCCCTGACGCTAGTTTGCAGGTCGTTCTGTGAGAGGATCGCATCTAAGCTCGAGTTGATGGCGTGTAGGGTCTGTCTGTAGTTTCCGAGCACTTGTTTCTGGATGATAAGTCGTTCGCTGACAGCCTTAAAGCCGGTAGCGAGAGCGGGCATAAAGCCAGGGCCCGGCTTGTCGTGTACAGCTTGTTCCCATTCTCGTGGATCTTCGGCAGAGGAGGGTTGGTAGAAAGGGACGCGCGTCTGGTCGACCTTGTTGTAGAAATAGTACTTGAAAACGGTGTTAGGGTGGTCGGGATGCCACTTTGCTAGCATGCCCTCGACCTGCTCCGTAACGGGCTTGTGGACTAGGAAGGGAACGGTTAGCTTAGGATGTCGCAAAGTCGGGTAATGTCATGGTGGCTTTACTCAATGATTCGCGGCCAGGTTCCCATATCAGACTGGAGCGCTGTACTGGTGCTTGACTCGAATTCATAAATCCAGAAGCACCGGGTTGTTGTTGCGGTTGTTGCTGCTGTGCCTGTGCCTGCGACTGGCCCTGCATGTTTCCTCCAAATGGATTGGACTGTGACTGCTGTAGACCAAGGGCACCACCGCCTAAGATGCTTCCACCGAATGGATTCTGTTGGGGTTGATTCTGGTTCTGCATCTGGTTCTGCGGCTGGTTCTGCGGCTGGTTCTGCATTTGGTTGGTGGACTGGCTAAAGATGTTATTCGCAGGGGCACCGAAGCCCGATGGTCGGGCGCCGCCGAAGATCGACATGATTAATAAATTCGGATTTCTATGGGCGGGATAGAAATGGTGAAGGAATTCAGGAGGAAGAGAGGGCGACAACCCAAAGATAGAAACAACAGTGAGGAGGGAACCGCGTTGAAAGGTATGACAGAAGAATGAAAGAATGTTTCGGGTTCAACTCATGCTCGTGGAGAGATTCGTTAGAATTTTCTGTATATGCAGGCGGGGAACTGTTGACCCTTTTTAAGAGACGTGTACCAAAGCGACGTAGTGGTTCTGCCAACCTTTACGTTTTGATTGCTGCTAGGTCATGGACGTCGTGGTGTTTACGTTCTGTTGCTCTGTAGAAATTCCATTCGCGAAAACAACAAAATTCCCAGCTCCGGGTACCGAGCTAAGGTCCTCCAGCTTCAGCCTCAGATACTTGTGGCTGAAAGCTATGACCAGGCGATTGGGGCAGCAGGGCAGAGAGGACAGCTGCATGACAGGGCACTAGGGCACTAGGTCCCACTATACCTTTTAGTACATAGTATCATCAGCCTCCTGTGGCTAGAACCAATCAGAAATTCCAATTTGCTAACCACCAACCCGTCGTCACTTTCGTCTATCGTTTGACTGCTCCATTTAACGAAGCTTAGCCAACTACGAACGATATTTCGTAGAGAACCTCGTCCAAATCGCAGCCATGGCGGCCAGGAAGCCAGTGTATGTACTTTCCGAGCTCTTGCTCTACCAATTGACTTACGATTGGCCTTTGCTTCTGAGTCAAATCTGATCTTGGTCCTTGGAGCGCATGATTTGCTGACTTGGTCCGTAGCTTCAACCAGCAGGTTCTCTACGATACCACACCTCTCCCCGACTCGATTCCCGCCGTCAAGGAGGTCGGGTCCACATCCGCACCCCTTTTATCAGCCTCCTTCTTCATCGGCGCGCGATGCCGCCCCTACAACGATGACTACATGCAGTGCAAGACCGAGAACCCCGGCAAGGGCGAGTTCGAGTGCCTGAAGGAGGGCCGCAGGGTCACCCGGTGCGCCGCCAGCGTTATCGACGACATCAACAAGTCCTGCCTGGAAGAGTTCCGCAAGCATTGGCAGTGTCTCGACAACAACAACCACCAGTTGTGGCAATGCCGGAAGGACGAGTGGAAGCTTAACAAATGCGTATTCGATAACCTAGTACGCTTCTCCTTCCCCCCTTTTCCTTACTCTCCTTACTCTCCGCCCATATATCTGAACTGTCTCGGCTAATGCACGTAACAGAAACTCGAAAAGACCATCCCCGATGCTCCCAAGAACCAGACCCCCGTCCACCTCCGGACAAAGCAGATCTATGCCCACTACCCAATCCTAAGAGATCGCGGGCAGCCACCATTCGGAAAGGCTATCGACCCGCCCTCATCACAAGTCCAGGCTGATGCGCCGGCGTCGTGAGTGGCTTCGATCTGAATACTGGTATGATATCTGGAAGCTGGGAGTTGTTAAGACTACTGTGTAAATAAACAGCAATACAGTTCAGTGGGCGTCTCATCTTGCGTGATCCCCTAACCAGGGGCTCCCCTTTTTCTACTTCAAATGCCGTCATAAATTACTCCCTGTGCTTCATATAAGTACGCTCTAGAGCCCAATTCACGTTGGTCGAATGTTTAAACAGAAACATCATGATATTTGTCTCAGCAGTGCATGCAATGGATCGATTAAGTGTCCATGAGCTTACAACTATTAGATACCTAGGTATTGACATTCCGATTTTAGGACCCCTCGGCTCATTAACTGCATCCATAGACTCAACTTATGATACTCTTGTTAAGCAATATGTCTCAGGTGGATTCCTTACCTGCCTGCCTACTAGGTACAGCGCCCTCTATATTTATACCTGGCAATGCCATACTTGCCTTACTTACAGCTAGCATTAGGGAAAGAAATAATGATCTGAATACTCTACCGGTCACTCTACCTGGTCATACACGATCCATTTAATGCTTCCAGTCCCTTACTTAAATAAAAGGACCATGAAGTATAAATGGTGTTGATGCAATGTTCCCCAAAGTCACCATAGCATCGGCCTGTCCCATATTGATCGACCAAGGCATCCATAAAGAATTTGAAGTTATTCTTGACGGCATGGTTGCCGCATCAACATCACCTTCTTAACTATCAGCTTCACATCCCTCGGTCCTTGACGTTGGCTATGCTTAGGGCTTAGGCCGATTACGTGTTGCCAGATGAGGTGTTATTCAACTAAGAGAAGTTCAATTAACAAGTTCAATTAATCGTAAAGCATGAATAAAAAAAGCTGAAGCGGATGGAGAGGAAGAAGAGGAAGAAGAGGATGAGATTCTGGCCTGATTCGAGAACCTATAGGTCTTAGGTATGAGGTATGAGGTATATACTTGGTGCCAGCTACCTGTAACCAAGAAGGTGCACACTAACTTAGGGGGGCAAGTATGAGTGAAAAAAAGGGGGTGGTTGATCACTCCGACAAACTGAAATTGCTTACCTCTGGTTCAAACACTTACTCCTTACCTACCTCTTTATTAGACAAGTAGATGCCTAATTATCTTCAGGTAGCTAGACTCGCGATGCCGTACTCAAACGAATGACTACACTATAAGAAAATTTAGCTCACCCTTACATCTACAAGTCTTGCTGGCATAATATCACAATGTTTACCACCCGTATCTCTAATCTTGTGGGCTGATGAATCTTCACTGCGATAGACTACGATATAACTCGGTCTTGCCAAAACTGGACCGGTCGTCGTTCCCAGGTAAAGATACGTATTATTGCCTCCCATAGCAAGTTATTATATCATATTATTTAATAATGGGCGGCAACTTCAATTGTTCGCACGCCTATACCTACTTCTTACTGTAATAGCACTGGTTCCGAGTTTCCAAGTTGTCTGTAAAGGGGCAAGGAGCCTCACTACGGCCCTAAGCCATGACCAAGTTCTCTCATGAACACTCTTGCTACAAAGAGCTGAGCGCTTGAGCGAGGACGATCTGAATGCCTAATGACAACCTAATAGACGGCTATACGTCGTAATAACCCCTGGGGTGAGGGGTTCTACTTCTTCGTAAGCTTCAATGCGCATATATCCACGTACCTAGCAGTCTTCGACCAGCCTATCTACGGTCAAATTGTTGCTAGTTCAAATCTGCAACCATTCACATGCGCTCCACGCATCCATATCACGTAGGTTAGTACCTTATGTCCGTCTAGCTACCTGAGACGGCTATGACAGTTGGCTTTTGGAAAGGAGTATTTGGTGGGCTAAGTTAAGGATACCTTCCCATATGCCCTTGGTGAATGGGCCCGATCACTTAGGTAGGTACATACTTACTATAGAGTCTAAGTAATATCCCGAGACCATTGCCACTTATTCAACAAGAGTTAAGAGCCGCTCGTTTACTCATCGAGTGCCCATGGGGTGCCACATCAGCTTTAGGACGCAGTCTAGTAAAGGGGTATATGAGTAGACGAGACTAACGTACATAGCCGTGGCGGCTTGTGGCCCGCAACTCACAATCCGATCTAAGAGTATGTCGTGGTGGCGGTTGTGATGTTGGTGTACATGCTCAACGTCGGCTATCTAAGTGTACCTATCCTGACGTTATCATAGAAGGCCAGCAGCGAGCGAACAACACCACCTGTCGTATTTGATCATGAAGGAGCTTACGTGGAGCTTAGCACTCTTGATTTTACGAATCTCGATAGGCCATGTACATACCTAAGTAGTCTGGTTTATTTCCCATATCGTATCGCCTTGTATACATGCCTGTCTGTTGTGTTGGAAGTGAGGCACCGGGGCCGGAATGTAACTAGCCTACACGTAATGTGAGGCCGTTTTTTGACATCTTCGCTAATAAAATCCCCGGATTGCCCGCAGGGGGGAGGCAACTGGAAAGGCCCTATCTACGATGTGCTTATCCTTTGCTCTCCGTTGATGGGGCATCGCATCGCCCTGGTGATCGCTCATAGGCCATGTGCCGATCCGTTACTAGCTGCGCTAGCCACCTGAGGGGGTAGGTACATATCCGCTCGCTCAAAAGCCACTCCAGAGATCTACGCAGCTGTATTACGTGGGCGCGCGGCACAACTACGGACACATGCAAGAACTGAGCAGGCACGATGCCTCCTTGACAACGAACGGCTATATGCATCTTTACCAAGAAGGCGGGGGAACTTGTGGCTTCGCGGGGCAGGAGATATATCGCAACTCGAATATCTAAGAAGCGAACGAGTAATAGGACGATTGCATCTTGAAAGACTGTAGTGAGAGCTTACCTCGCGTCATGTCATGTCATGGAATGCTGCGTTAAAGATGGCATGTCTTAGTCCTGTGAGAGACCACACGCACAGAGACAAGATGGGTAACCAACGATTCTAGAAGCGTAGCAGATAGCAAAATATAGCTTATAGCTTGCTGACTTGGGTGGCGTCTATGGTAACCTTGTGTACGACGACTCCTCAAGTGCGACGATGACCTAAGTCTGAGGTCAGCAATATATGTACAGCAACGTGAGGCGACTTAAATACCATCGGCTATCGGCCTGCTAGAGCTAAGGAGTGAGTTGAATGTTCGCGAAGATTACACCAGTTGAGGGGTTTGTCTCCCCAAGTTGACAGACAGCGGGATTAACTTGGGTGGATGCGTATAGACCGGCAACTGCGCAGCCCTAATATATCCGGGACACCTCTATATAATGCTTCCGCACGTCGTAGCCGGATGATGCATAAGACACTCTTGACTTACGGGCGAGTGTACTCGGGTTGCGGACTGTGGCGCGAAGGGGCGCGCGGGGTAGGATCGTACAGTATACTCATGTAAGACCCGTCCGAGGGTAGATGAGCAACGGAATAGGACGTATATTACGCTAACATACAATGATAGAATACGTAGCGTTCAGAAGGTACCTAGATAGGTGCCTTATAATGCTCAAAGGCTTACCATGCAGAGGACCTAGGTTAGGAGGGAGTTAGGTACACGCCTAGACATCTATCGGGTATGCACTGGGGCTAGACACGGGAGTTAACTGTGTCTCGGCCCGTACCTAAAGGGCGGAAATATACCTCCTTTTTAAGACTGAGAACTGTTGGGAGAACTTCCGGAAATTTCAGACAACTAGGTATGGACTGCTCCCTAGAGGCTACGTGAGATAAGTTCGGTGTCGCAAGAAACCTCCTGTGAACCTCAAGCGAGACCAAGTCAACCACTGACGTCAAGTAAGCCAAATTGAATCGGGCCAAAAGATGATCTTACGAAAAACATATATGTGTAGCGCATGTGCTCGCCGAGACAGTGTCACCTTGAAACCCGATGTATCTCAGTCTCAGTGTCTGAGTGTCGGGATTTAGGGGTGGCAGCCGCTGTAGCATAGAAACATTACCCGCCTGAGACATTGAGATGTCATGCTAGTATCTAGGCGAACTAGTAAACGCCTCTGTTTGACCTCAAAATGTGGCTCTAGTTGATATGTAATGTGTCGTATAGGAGAGCTTGTCAGCAGGTAAGTATATGCCGTTTAACTGTCTACTTACCTAGATTACCTATGCTAGACAGTCATTATCACTGATTCATATTCATGCGTAAGAAAATGTTACTTACAAATTAGGAATGTGTAGTACGTTACTATATTCTCGCAATGTAGGAGAAATCTGCACATATGCAGTGGACGCCCCCATCACGAACATAAAGTGCGGTTAGGTAGGCAGATATTGATCCGGTGGCAGCTACATACCAAGGAAACCCTACAGAAAGCCAGCTACTGACAGTATTGGTCAAAACAATCGATAAGGCAGTGCAGCTAACCGTCGACATGATGCTACATAGTAAGGTCTTAGTAACTGTCATTCCCTAAGGTAGGTGATGATCCAGTTTCAGACATAGCTAAGTTAAAATACCAATTCTCACAATACTACATATTATATAGGATAATCTGGGTGCTAGCCTTGACTTAATCAGGGGATGCTGAGCGGTCCTCTGTTGCAGATTGGGTGAGTTGCAGATTGAATAAACTCCTGATGTTCTCCTGTGAACCGCTCAGTAGGTATCTTAAGTAGGTATACACATAGAAGGCCGCGCATAGGATACCCTACAGCAAGAATAATTGCCCGTCATTACTTACATCTTTATAGAAGGGACCGAATAAGGGTGAGAGAATATGCCCATGTCCTAGTATCAGGCTTTCCTAATTCGTGCAGAAGCGATGAATGTGTGGTTGAGAAGCGCCCTTATCAACATGTATTGCATGTTACCGAAATGTGACAGGGCTTCAGGCGAGTACCCAATTAAGCGTGATTTCCGTCTATCGAAGGACAAACAAGGAGCTGGATCATATTTGTGGGAATAGGCAAGTGGTACAGAAAAATAAGCAGCTTTTAGTCGGGGCGGCGGCGGCTCAAACGTTTCAACTATATTGGGCTTACAACCTGTAGCTAAGGGCCGGGGCGGCCGGGTCATGAAGATAACCAAGAGTGCCTGTCCCTGGATCCCACCGGCCTTGTATATTGGCCAGCAATGCAGTGGGCTGAGCTGGCTGGCTAGCTGGCGCGGTCATATGTTGTCGTGTTCTTCATGATTCATCTTAGGTAAAAAAGTCTGGGCTGTGGACTGCGGCCCAATAATTTAGTTGGACACCGGTTCAGTTGAATCCAACTAATAAATCTCTGGCCAGAGTCGAGAAGGATGAGGATTCGAAACTGCTATGTAGAGGGCGGTATTGATTGCAACTTGCAAGGCGAATATGAATATGAATGCGTTTAGAAAAGTATATTGAATTAAATGAGTTTAATGAGAGAAACAATGCGAAGCACGTGCAAGGTGCCAGGTGCCAGATGCTCGTTGGTAGCTACACGTGGACGCTGTAACCGTGGGCTGAAAACAGCTGAGATGCTGGATGGACAGGCGAGCTGGCTAGTTCATCTGATGTATTTAGGGCAGGCAAGCAGGTTAAACGATCCAAGACAATCTAGGCGCTTCTACGAGAGAGAAAGCATTAATACGACATACGACAGAGATCTAGCGGACCCCAGGATTCCTTTTTATTTTTCATTCAGGGGGGCATTTTAGGGGGATCTGGGGGTGCGAGTATCGTATAAACCGGGGATGGGTGGATAATCGTATTAATCGAAGATGGTTCGAAGCTGGAAAACATTTATAGCGAATCATTGGCTTTACCAGTTGCCATTCTGGGGCAGTCCATACTAGCCCCGCGCTTGAATGTCCCCGCTTCGGGTTTTTTAACCCCTGTTGGCTTAGAGCGGTGGATTCGACGGGCGGCGGGAAGAGAATCTGCAAGGCACCAGATTTTCTGCAGGGGTTGGAAACATACTAGGGGCCTCGTCTGATCTTGGGTGCTTAGAGGTGCAGGGGTAACGTCGTTAACAATCAACGAGCTACGTAGTAAGAAAGAAAAAGGAGAAAATAGCCAACTCGACAACAGATGATAACTACGAAAAGAGTTATATCATATGTACATGTATGTGATGCATGTAACATAACGAAGGGATAGTAGAAATAACAATTGTCGTAACCCGACAAGGCAAGTTAGTTAGATGCTAGGAATACCTAGACGATGACGTCCCGTTCACTTTTACTTCTTCTATGGTAGCTCAGGTACCCCACATCACCACAGGCATCACCGCAGATGCACCTATCCGCTAGGGGCTAGGTGTTTGCACATCATGTTCTCTTGCTATTCTGATAGGCTTTTCCGTTAAACAAAATTGACAAAAAGTGAAAATCTACTCGTTGATCAACACCGTTTCTTGGGACCACTCTCCTGCTGGACAGCGGGACCACTGCCACTTCAGCGTCTATAATGTACATATACTATGTATACATATGTAGCTAGGAAAACTCGATTGTTCTAGTGTCACAAGTGTGGGTGTAAGCGCATTATTTCTAGTTTCTCTCCAGTTTATCCAGCAGGTCGCGCATCCGCGGCGTTCGCATGGTCCATAAGCTTGTTGATCCTCGAGCAGATCTTTAGGTACCAGCGCCTATGAATACATTTTATTACCTCATCAAATACATGAATCATGGTGGGAAAGGCTCTGCTAGTGGTGTCGAAGTTAGGCAGTCTTCTATGTCTAAGGTATCTAGGCAGACTGGCAGATATCCCAAGTATTTGGTATATTACATATCATATTTCTATGAGATCAAAGTAACCAAACTTCTTACGATCCAGTATGATCCAGTATGATCCAGCCAATTTCGTTTGGCAATGCAACAATAATTCAAAAGATAACGTAGGTGACATATACATCTGATAAATGAATTTGTTATGATGACAGGACCCCTTTTTTCAAAAAGCTGGGGGTCACAAATTAGTACGGGTAACTGGGTGTCGCCAATCACCAGATGGAAATGACGCTAGGATCGACAATTTGCATCCACTCTAGCTTAGTGCGGCACCGGCCCAGACTGCCTAGCCACTCAGCGGCCTGTGGTACCTAGCTTATTTCGGTACGTACCCCTTGTCCCACCTTGAGAGGGGCCCCTCCAAGCAGCCAAAGCAGCCAAAGTCAGGTACCCGAAGTGCCTGAGTGCCTACCTGAGGTACCAAGCAAACAGCTGGTCCCCTTTCATCTTGTCATTCTCTTCGACTTCACACGCCGTAATTTCCTTACAATTCAAGTTTGCCCGCAGACTTAGGCCAAGTCCTTTCCGTTCTTTTGATACATTATTCTGATTTTCCCACCACTCCTTTCCGTCACTCTTTTTTTTCTTTCACTACCCTCACCAGGTTTGGCCCGACTCCGAAAATTCACACGCCGCGTGTTCGTGAGACCGCAATTCCGACCAACCACTTCCACTCATTCTTGTTCGCTTTGGCGTACTTTCATTCCTTTAAATAACCAACCTTCTCTCACCACTCTCTCTTGACCCGACGACTCGTCTGAACGACTTGGTAAAACTAGTTCGTTATCTCGAATGACCGACTGATCCATTCGTCCACCCTTCCATTCATTCACTTCGTAGTCATTCCTTACTCGGACGCCAGTCGCCCCATCCATTGTTGATCGATCTGCTCTTGGAAGCACACTCGCAGTCTAGAACTCGTCAACTCATCAACTCGTCCAACCCAGAGCTCGTCAGTCGATCGAATCGTGCTGTTGTCCAACCACACCTCTCGACTTCCCCGTTGATCTCGGAATATATCCTCTTGGTCTAACCAGGTCGTATAAGTTGCCCGTCTTTGTCGCCAGCCGGATCTGAAGAACCTACCGTCTCTTGTTGACCAACAGACCCAAAGCTTAGACTTCGGAACACAATCAGAAAAGGTATGTTGCCAATCAAGTCCTTGTCTATTCACATTTTTGGAGTAAAGAGTATTTGGCCTGTATAACCATCCATCAAGTCGTCAAGCTTTGTCCCCCCCTTTTCCTCATCTCCAACCCAGAAATAGTATCTCACCTTGGTCGACAAAGCCCTCCTTTCCAACAATCCCAACAAAGCAGAACTGCTAGTTCTAGAGCTGCTCAGGCGATATCTACTACCCTGCTTAGACAACAAACAGCGTTTGCCATTAAAATTGCCTACACTTACATAGTGTCGTTGGATTGTCCATTGTCCCAAACACTATTCCTTCTGTCTTCAGCATTCTATCACTCATTCAAACATCTTCAGATGAAGCAATACGCATGTCGATCTCAGTCACGCTCATTCCCATTTTACATTCACGTTCATTCATTCGTCCAACCTGAGGTGTCCTAAGCACGTTACTTACATTATACAGTTTCTTGATTTTCACCAATCTCAACTTTTCAGTCAAAATGAAGTCCTCGATTTTGGTCGCTGCCAGCGCTGCAATGCTAGCTATGGCTAGCCCCATGGACATGGAGAAGCGCAAGTATGAGACCTCCTGGGTTATAGTGGAGTACACCGTCACTGTTACCGGCACCGAGACGGCGAGCGTCAAGCCAACCCTGCCCTTTGGTGGAGGCCAGAAACAACGCCCTCACGACACCACTACCTCGGTTCAGGAGGCAGCAGCTACCACACCGGCCCCTCCTCCCGTTGTCGTCGTGACTGTTACGGCATCCGGTTCAGACCCGAAGCCCACTACCCAGACCCAAGAGTCCACCCCCGTGTCATCTGATCCCGAGACTCCTGCCGCTACGGCCCCCGCTAGCACAGAGGACCCTAGCGAAGCTGGTGATTATATCACTGAGGCTGTTTCTCGACACAATATGCACCGCTCGAACCACTCTGCTCCTGACGTGACTTGGAGCGACGAGCTCGCTGGCTATGCCGCCGACACTGCTGCTACTTGCGTCTTTGAACATGATATGTATGTTCCAAAAGGCAACCTTCAGCGTTTTCATGCCACTTACATTTGTTTAGGAACCAGGGTAATGGGGGTTACGGCCAGAACTTGGCCGCTTGGGGAGCAACTTCCGGCGCTATGAAACTTGGCACAGTCGGCGCCCTCAAGATGGCCATCACCGGCTTTTGGTACAATGGTGAATTCGCCAATTACCTTCCCAAGTACTATGACGCGGCTGGCCCGAACATGACCACCTTCGAGGAGTGGGGCCACTTCTCACAACTGCTCTGGAAAGATTCTATTGAGGTTGGCTGTGTGTCTCAGTTCTGCGAATTTGGAACCATATACTCGGGTATGCAATCTTGGTATACGGTTTGCAACTATGGTCCCGCGGGTACGTTCAATTTTACCACTATAATTACGCAATTGCTAATATCCAACAGGCAACATGGGTGGTGGCTATCAGGCCAATGTACTCAAGCCTCTGGGCAAGAGCATCCTGGCAGTATAAGTCGACTACTGACTAAACTGGTCCTTTTGCTAGTACTCTGCTAGCAAAAGCGTATTCAGTCTCGGATCAAAATTTTCGATTCTTGTGTGTATATCCTGTACCACTTTCTTTTTATAACCGAACACCGTCAAGTTACGCTTGTGTTCTACGCTTAGTGTTCCTGTCGAAGTCCTCTAGGTGGATCTTTACGCAAAACCAACACATACTATGATTGTCAATGACAAACGGAACCGGCGTGATAGGGGCGGGGAAAAGGGACGGTCCTGCATATTCTCTTCTTCTTTTTTCAATTCGTTGTCGGGCCTTGAGCCATTATATTTTCTGGTCAGATCTGTCATTCTTCTGCAGTATGGCAATGCGTCGTGCATGGTGTTGAAGAAATTCAGCTACCTCCGATACATTCGCCACTGGAATCTGACCTCCTTTTTTTCTCAATAACCAATTCAACTTCGATTCTTGTACAAAGTCACCTTTCTACGTGACGTCAACTTTCCAATGTCATTTCGAGGACGACCAGGATTCAGAGCAGAAACCCGTCACATGAGTGAGGGTCAAATAGAACATCAGCCTCGTTCGCGTTCCGCTGGAAGTACAGGTTCATCAAATGAAACGAAACCAGCCAAAGTTCACGCTGTTCATGTAGAATCCATTCAATACCAATGATGATTATGAACTGCCACTCGTGTTCGCAACGCTTATTATCCAGTGACGATGCTTATATGTCTCCAAATCATGTCTACTAGTGCAGATCGTATTGGTATCCAGAGGATCTGATATAGAACCCTCGAGCCGAAGACAGTGCTACCTCGCAGTATAAGCCTTATCTGTACCTCGTTTCTTTTCTATTCCTACTACAATGGTTAAGGTGTGGGTCGATTTAAGCTTACCCGGCATCCTTCCGATTCCATCGTGGCGATCCTAGCGACCCGTAGCCGAAGGATGCAAACAACTATAAAGTGGGTAGATCGCGAAAGTGGACCGGCGGGCATGGGGTTATCGGGAAGGATCATATCGTTGTTTTAGTGCGTCTAGAGTTGTTCTTCTAATGAAATCGTCGTGACCTATGAGCGATAGGAGATCGGAAGGCCTCCTTTTTCTTGCCTCTCATGGTCTCGTGACAGCTTCAACACTAAACAGAAGCTTATACCTACCTCTCGGGTGGGTTCCTAGGTATGTAGAGAAGCCCCTTATAGTAGGTTAGATAGGTATAGATCATGATAATACGAAGTTCTAGTGTTTCTATAGCTAATAATCTCCTTCAACTTCTTCCATGCCATAATAAAGAGATGTTTGATTTTAAATTACCCGTTCAGGATAAAAGAATATCGTAGACCGAATGCGCAGGGCTCTAGTTCCTAAAGTTTTTGGATACGTCTCTCAGCGCGAAACTTCGGGCCCCTTTTCCAAGTCGATCAACTCTTGCTGCCCTTCCTCCTCCTCCCTCTTCGCCTTTCTCGACCGCAGGTACAGGGCTAGCCACGCGACGATGATCAGGACCATCATGGGCAAGACGATCTCGAGGAACAGGACCAGGCGGTCCCGCTCCGTGACCCAGCTGTACCGGGAGCCGGCGATCTCGTCGTCCGAGTCGTACCACCGCAGGATGCCGCTGCTGAAGAAAGTCTGTCCAGTTAGGAGAGCGGTGCGCATAGAGGAGAAGAAGAGAGGCACTAGTAGCAGGCGCAGGAGGCTTACGGCGAGGAAGGTCCCCGGCAGGAACACGAGGGTGAAGACGGTGATGACGTGCATGGACACCGTCTGGTTGTTCGTCTTGACGGCTATGTCGTGCATCTTCTCCGTCATCGTGTGCATCCTCGCCGTCATGTCCGTGGTGAAGTCCGTCGAGGCTTGGGCGTTCATCGCGAAGTGCTTACTCGCCTGCATGCGGGCATATTGCTAGACGAGTTCGGTGGATGGGAGAGGGCATACTCTCTACGTCTCGCCTAGCTGCTCCATAACTTTAGAGTACCTATCCTGCCTTTTGAACAATTAGTTCGCTCACGGTGGCAATACTGTTTCCGCTCATGATGTCAAATACAGCAACCACTGCGTGGAAATCCCTCCGAATCCAATTCCGTAGTTCGATCGCCATGAGCGAGTCGACTCCGTAGTCCGTCAGCGTCCGATAGGAGTCAACGTCGCTCGCCTGGACCCCTAAAGCCCGCGCCAGTTTCGCCTTGAGCGCCGCAAGGACGATCGCGCGGCGAGATTTGCTCGAGCCGCCGGCCCGCGCGAACAGAAACGCCGCGTCCTCGCCGTCGTCAGCAGCAGCAGCAGCACTGTTCTTCTTTGTCCCGTTGCCGGCGAAGGCGAAGGTGGCGAAGAGCGGGCGGTCCACCAAGGAAATGGGGTTCTCGCCGCGGGCGCGGAAGTACGCCGGGTGCACGGCGCCGACGAGCAGCTGGCTGGCGGCGGCGGCCGGGCTCTTTCGCGGCGGGAGCTCGGGGTCGCAGTAGTGCTCGAGCAAGGCGAGGAAATCGGAATCCTCGATGGGCTGCATGTCGGCTACGTGCTGCCGGTGGCGTTGGAAGTCGGCGTTCTCGGCGATGACACCGATATTACGCATCCAGCCGAGGTCGAGGGAGAAGGACCCGCGGAAGCCCGCGTCGGTGCGCGAGCGCGCGAGAGCGTCTTGAAAAGCACAACCTGCGGCGTAGTTGCTCTGCCCTACGGATCCGTATATGCCGCTTAAGGAGGACAGGAGGATGAAAAAGTCCATATCATGAGGGAGTAGGTTGTGTAAGTTCCAGCTCGCGTGCACTTTAGAGCGGATTGTTTGTGTCCATTGGGCATGCGTCATGTTGTCAAATATTGCATCCTATTCATATGTTAGCGATTACGCATGTAGAATTACAGTAAACACTTTACGCAAAGAAGAAGAATAAGATGAGGACTAATTTATATAAAAAAGGTATAAAAAAGAGAAACATGCCTGGAGCGCCATAGTGGCGTTGATACATCCTTTGATAGGGGGCATACTGGCACATGCCTCTAACATGGCTGATAGCTCGGTAGCAGACGATACGTCACATTTAGGCGCAACAAATCGGACACCTGTGCTTACGAGGTCCGATACGACATCTTTTGCGGCCTGTGTAGAGGCTCCGGACCGCGATGGGATGATCAGGTTCTTTGCACCTCGGCGAGTCATCCACTGGATAATGGCACGGCCGATACCGCCAAGTCCTCCAGCAACAACATACGATGCGTTTACATCGAACTGCCAAGTGCTTTTATGTACCAGATACTTCTACTTCAATGTTAGTAAACATGTGATGCTAACAGAGATTTTCTATGTCTCTGAATAATGGCGAGGTAGAAGTAGAAGTAATTCAATATGGTAACCAAGTAGGTGGTAGGTGGATACCTAACGACTTTCAAGAGAAAAAAAAGGGGGGGGGGGGGGGGGGGGGGGGGGGACAGATGTCTTACCGGAATAACGTCTTCGTGGTTTATGGTAAGGATAGTACGCCCCATATTCTTTCCACTCTGCATGTATCGGAAAGCCGCCTCAACTTCTGATACAGGATATAAGTATAAAGGCTCTGGAGGTTTCACCTCTCCGGCAGAAAGGAGCTGGATGGAATTCTCTATCAACCGATGCCATAATTCGCCGTTTCTTAAAGCGACGTAATGCATATCAATGGCAGCGAATGTGACATTTTTTGCGAAGGACGCCATTGGTAATGGCGAGTTTGCCATGATATCCGTCTTGCCAATTTCGATGAAGCGGCCAAATGGGGCAATGCACTCCCAACTTTCTCGCAAACTGTCACCGGATAGCGAGTTCAACACAACGTCGACGCTGCCAGTCAAGCGCTTTATCCCGAGCGCAAACGAGGTGTTACGACTGTAGAAAATATGGTCCTCGGAAATCCCGAAACGGCGCATGATTAGTTGCTTCTTCTCTTCAGATCCTACCGTAGCGAATATTTCTGCACCAAGGTTTTGGGCAACTTGGATCGCCATCTGGCCAGTACTCCCTGCGGCAGAGTGTATGAGAATCTTCTCGCCGCGCCGCAGACGTGCTATGTCTACCAGCGAATAATATGCAGTGGCGAGAGGGTTGAGTACAGACACTGCGTCGTGTATGGACAGATCATCAGAAATCTTGGCGACGGCGCTGACTAGTGCCCGAGGATGGCTGCACATAGTGCCCGGAAAGCTCATTACGATACGATCCCCCGGCCTGAAGCGACATGAGGCGGCTGAACCAGTACGTGTGACAACTCCGGCGCAGTCATACCCTAATTTTTCACCCTCTAGCCGCCCTAGCGCGACGAAGATGTCGCGGGAACTCAGAGCCCATACCTGGGCCTCCATCTCAACATCATCAGGCCCGAGGCTGTCCTTGTATGAAGAGTCCTCGACGAAACGCACCGTGTCTAACATCCCCGGCGTACCAAACTCTAAAGATACTGGTTCGGACGGAATCCCCTTGGGTCGTAACGACTCACTTCGCAGCTGTGGAAATAGACGGGACACTCGTCTCTTGTCTAGATCAAATTCTCGTATCAAACGGCCGATACAGAGGTATCCATCACGCATCACGAACTCCAGTTCGGCAGGCGATATTTGCTCATTACCGAAACAAGTCTGCAAGATCTTTGCGATGTAGCTCGCCTCGCCATTATTGATTCAATGGTTAGAGAAACGCCCCTTTTCCGAGAGAGTCGCTCAACGCCGCGACCCTAATATTCGGATGCTGATTGCTGAGCTCCTTGGCTATGGCTCTTTGTACATCCGAAGATTGGTCGGTTATGATTATCAAGTCATGCTCGAAGCCCGTTTTCTCTCGGCGATGGCTGCTTACGGCAGTTGAAACAATGACGCTGCTGAAGTGGTATTCCTCGCTTTCGTAATCTTTCAGTGTCAACTCGGCGCCCGAGAACACGCCTGTACTACTGATCCCACTGCTCCGCCGTAAGGAGAGGGCTATGTTGGCGCCAATTTTCGATGCCTAACCACCAGCCTTCGAGGCATCTGAATGAAGCGTTAGCAGCGACACGTCTAACGTTTTGAAAAGTATCCTGTCCCGAAACCCGGAGAACTCTTCCTGCGCGGCTTCGAAGAAGCTCGGCGAGATATCCGTATAGACATACTCGGCGAAGCGAGTTTGCCCCGATTCTCGTTCCAAGTCTTGCAGCACAGAGAGAACAAGACGTGTCATTCCGCCAGTGCTTGCACCGACTTCGAGAATCCTCATACCAGGCTTCTCATGGGAGGCCAAATCCAGAAAAGTTCTCAAGCGACTATCATGCAAGTGTAGGCTATAAAGTTGGGTGTATAGACGCTTTGCACGGCCAGTCGAGAAGAAGAGCTCTCTCAGACCTTTCTATTGGCCTTCTCAGAAACAACATTCGTGCTGTTGGTGTTCTTTGTGCCGGCTTCATCGCGCGCCTTCACCCAGACCAGTTTACTTCCTCGCGTGATATCCTCCCTGCGTTCGTGGACCCGCCTGCCGTCATCAAACAGCAACCAACCTCCACGGAATGACCGCCTCCAACATCCATGGATTCAATGTTGAGTCTATTCCGTATCCCTGAGCTGCGTATGTCTTTTTGCCGATACTCCTTTTCTGGTCGTTAATCCATTCATCTCTGATATAGGGTAGGTAGACAAAACTACCAACCGGTACCTTAGGTAGGCACCAATGTGTAAGCAGGTAAACGGCTGGACAGAGTGAGCTCTATTTCAATCTACTCTGTGGAAACAGCGAGGGGCAGGAATGCATTACCAACCGCGCAGAGGCAGCAATGGTCTGTGTTACACAAGCCGAATTCCGCTGTAGATGTAGAGTCTGTGGGAGCCCGCATAAACCAACAGCGCTGGTTCCCATGTACGAAGTAAGTAAGATAGGGACTCAATGCTGTGTCACCTGGAAGTCTTTGTCTTATCGTGCCCTTCACTGATTTGAACCCCTTTTTGCCACCATAATAAAACGTAAGTGGCCGTGAAGGGAGAGCAGGTTTTCTCCAGGCTCTCTTTTCTAAATCCAAACCACGCCTGATCCGTACCTTCAGTCTGCCATAATGAGTATTCTCGACGCAATCCTCATAGCCGTAAAATATACCTTCTACTTACTAGCCCCATGGGTAATTGTCTCGCTACCCCGGTTTCAACCGTGCCTATGTCTAAATTTTCTCCCTAGGGCCTTTCTATCCTGATATACCGCTTCGCATTTCATCCCCTGCGGAAGTATCCAGGACCCTTCTTAGCTAAACTTACCGATGGATACGCTGGGTTCTATGCTATGAGAAGGCGTCCTCACCTCAACACCTATCAGAACATTCAAAAATATGGTAACAAGACCTTATGTCTGCTTCTCAATCCCTCACTCTAACCTACAAATAGGCTCTGTGTACAGAGAAGGACCCAACCGCATTATTTTTAGCTCCCTCGCGGCCATACAAGGTATGATTTCCCCAACTTCTACCCCCTTCAGTATTTCGTAGATCCGTGTTTGCTGATGCTCGCAAGATATCTACTTCAACCCGAACATAGCCAAAGGGCGAGCCTATCATCAGGCGCGATCGGGAAATCCGACAAATTTGTTCAACACGCCGGACAATGATGAGCACCGTCGCAAGCGGAAGGTCATCGGGCAGGTCGTCTCGGACCGGTCCCTACGCTCCTTCTCCCCCATCATGAGCAAGCAGATTGACATCTTCTTGCAGCAGCTCTTACGATCTAGTCAACGAGGAGAGTTCGTCAACCTGACGCCATTGTGTCGGAACCTGTCGATGGACATCGCCTGTTACCTGTCCTTCGGGTACGCGCTCAACACCCAGACAGACCCCACTAACCGCTTCATCCACGGGTCTATGGGCCAGGCCCTCTACATGTCAAACCTGAATTTTAACTGGCCGGCCCTCACCATCGCCGGCCTGCTTCTCCAATGGCTTGGTAAGAAGAAGGTGGAAGGCTTTCGACAGTTCATCCGGAAGATGATTGTATCGCGCATGGCTGAGCCGAGGGACGCCAAGTCCGACTTTTATTCCGTCGTAGCCGGTGACGTTGCCGAGGTGGACGGCATCCACGAAAGCGAACTTTGGGGGGAGGCACTTTTCTTCGTGACCGCCGGCGGGACGACCGTCGCAACCGCGGCGTGCGGCGTGTTCTTCCACCTGTCCCAGCATCCCGATGCCTATGCCCGGCTCGCCGCGGAGATCCGCGGCACGTCCTCGTCGGGCCGGGACATCGTAAGCGGACCAACGCTCGCCTCCTGCAAGTACCTGCGCGCCGTGGTCGACGAGTCGCTGCGCCTGGCGCCTCCGTCCCTGGCGCCGCTGTGGCGGGAGCTCGAGGCGTCCGCCACGGAGCCCCTGGTCGTGGACGGGCACGTGATCCCCCGCGGCACCGAGGTCGGCATACACCTCTACAGCGTCCTGCACGGCCCGGACAACTACCCGGAGCCCTTCGCCTTCCGGCCGGAGCGCTGGCTCGCGCCGGAGGACGGGGGCGCGCCCGACAGCCCCGAGAGCCGGGACGCGCGGGCCAGGATGCGGCGCGCCCAGGTTTCCTTCGGCCTGGGCGACCGCGGCTGCGCGGGCAAGGCCATGGCGTACATGGAGACGAGCGTGACGCTGGCGCGGGCCCTGTGGTACTTCGACTTCGAGATGGCGCCGGGCGAGGCCGGCAAGCTCGGGGTCGGACGGGAGGGAAGCAAGGACCCCTGGGCCGGCCCGGATCAGTTTCAGCTAGACGATATTCTGGTCGCGGATCACGACGGCCCGAACGTGGTGTTCAAGCCTCGCGGGGAGTATTGGCGCGAGCTGATGGCGGAGAAGGTGTAACACAGTAGTCTGTAACCGAGCGTGTTAACTATGGTGATAACTTCGAGCTTTCAATATATAAGGTCATTTACACTGACGATGATACATACCTATAACTTTGCGTTAAGTTGTTACAGCAGTTTCGCTACTAACCTGCATACCTGCCTTCTACCAAGGTCGGGGGCCGGTGATAAGTGGATGGGGTGACAGTGTGACTGCAAAAACCCCCCTTATCGCCCAGTAGCTATCAGTAATAGGGGGACCTAACAGTACCACCCAAGCTGGCCTTATTGCAGGTAGAAAAAGAAGGTCATTAGCTAGTACCCTCTCACCCATAATCAAGGCACCTCTTCTCAATTTGGATCTTGAAAATATGTACTACCAATATCAGACTTATAGCACATTGAATAATAGCGCTAAACAATCCCCCAAAATGAAGTAGGTTTCTAGGACGACTTTCCGGAGGCGGTGCATACGCCGGAGGTTTAGTAGGACGGAGTAGAAGGTCCAGGTTCGTGAGGCTTTTGACGAGGTACACTGGCTGTGAGGTGAGGTTGAACCTTGAGGAGGCGAGGAGAAATTTGCCTATCAGAAGGCCTTGTGAGAAGAATATGGGCGTCCGCTAGTGTGGTTATTACCGAATCACTTGTGGCTATAACGCCTATGCCATTCTCATTCTCGTCGCCGCTTTTGTGGTGCATTTGCTTTTCCGCCCCCAAGTCGAGCACTTCAGATGTTTCCCTCAAGTTCCCCTCAAGGTATCCAAGCGCTCTCTTGCCGCGGTGGACTTTGGGCAGTTATGTTCACCAATAATTTAGAATACGATACGACTACCTGGAGGTTAGCGATTTCAACTTACCTTCATG
Organism: Hypoxylon rubiginosum; assembly: GCA_902806565.1. Taxonomy (NCBI): domain Eukaryota; kingdom Fungi; phylum Ascomycota; class Sordariomycetes; order Xylariales; family Hypoxylaceae; genus Hypoxylon; species Hypoxylon rubiginosum. The sequence continues at coordinate 1,641,088 of CADCXA010000066.1, read as the reverse complement.
GTTCTTCTACCTGCGGGCGAGTTGGTTAATATCCCTTTTTCGTTCATGTTTGCCAGGCGGCTCCTAATTATCTACGTCAAGAGCTACAAGGGAGATCGAACGGCTTATAAATCATGTCAAGATGCGAACCTAGCAAGGACTTCAGTCACGATACAATTTCATACGATTTCGGAGACCACCCACCAGGCATCCAACAGCTCAAGGGACTTAGATGACTTTGGCAAAGAGAAAGACTAGTACATTAGCCCCTTTGATATTTCCACCAATCTTATAAAGCGCTCTCCTTCCAATGACATTCATATGCTTAGGACTGTGATTCCGACTTTAGGTATAAGGGTATCGTCGATATTAAATCGCACAAGGACCATGCACCTGATATGTTTATTAGCAGGATCAACAACGCCGGAGACGAGGAGGAGGAGAAAGAGTCACATCTTATGTCTGCTAAATACTGTTTAACAGTTCAAAAACATATCTATTATGGAATGGACTGTTCGCTGCCATGAACATGGAGTTACATGCTTCGGTCCGGAAGTGCGATATCTATCACCTTAACAGAAGTCTCTTGGTCGGGAACATCTCGGGGCCGAACACTCCGCCTGATGCCCTTGTTGCTAGACCGAAGCCAGGTGGATGATGCGAAGACAATATTGAAAGCGGCCATTGAGTTCAACTTTCTCATGAACATAATACCTTTGATAGGGGCTGTATAAATAGGGGTAGATGATTGAAGCTATAAGTATCATCAGGACAGCGCGGATCTGCCCCCATAATATCTCGGGTTTTCTCTCTAAGTTCCATATAGTCAGTTATGTTAGGAGATCTGGATGTTTTGTCTTTGAACTGGTGTAGTACGGTGCAATTGAGCGGCTTATATTAATGTCTATTCGTAATTTATATCTACTAGCTTGATCTGGAGAAAGGTAGAAACTAAATGATATAATAGTATAGTTATTATATCGAGTCTAAGACGTCTCATTTGGCGACTACTGATCTAAGTTGATGATGTTTGAGCCTTGTGGATATCATGAAGTTAGCAAGTATATGTCTTGCCTAATAGACTCTTTCCACTCGTGCTCATCAGTAAAAGGATACCATTGCAGCTATCTTGATAACTCCCGCGGAGGATCGATATGTTTGTTGGTTTCTTTATTTGGATATACTACTAAGGCATCTAGTAAACGACGGGATCAAGATTGCCGCGAGGGTATCAGGACGCAGCCAGTCGGGTTGTAAAGGGGATAATCGAGAGATAGGTTATTAGTTGTCTCTAGCCAGCCTAGAATTCAAAACCAATGATATTCCATCTGCGGTAACAAATTTTCCCATCAGACGTGAAGTAATATCGTAAATTGAACTTCTAGAATTCATAGGACTGATGCTAATCAAAGCATGCGTCAATGTGCTGGAGCCAGACCTGCTTTGAAAGACCTATACGACATAGTAGTAGTTCTAACCCTATCTCCTCTTTATGGGGGCCTTAATTATTGTAGATTGGTCTCACGCCCCCTCATTCAAGAGCACGTAAGTCGCAGACCAAGGTCAACAAGCTATTCGTCAACAGCAACCAAAAGGTAACCATTGACGATATAAACGTTGCTCTTTGAACAACTTATAACCCATGGCAATGCAGATAATCAGCAATACCCCACGGCCAAGTGGTTAAGTGCGCAGAATGGATAAGGCAGAGTTGTAGGATTCGAATCCGGAGGGGGTGTCAAGGAAGACATATTTTGAAATGATGATACTTGTTTTGTTCTTTCTGAGCTTCTGCTAGGAAGCTGGGATTATTAGGATATACACTCTGATCGAATTATTTTTTGTTCCAAATATTTCTATTATTTTCTTCCTTCCTCGCCTTGTTTGTGCCTTCTCTTGTCCCCTTTAATGTTCTGCGTCTCCTATTTCTCGGATTTTCCTCTCACTCCCCTTTCTTCCTTATGTACTTACACTACGTCTACTCCTTGCCTCGAGCACTCCATTGCTGACAAATATATAAGCTGGTTCAACGTTCCCATAAGAAGGCCCAACATAAAAATTACCTTATCGTTTGGAAATAAGAGCCTGGAAAGAAGATTGAACTGCTACTACTGTCGAAAAGACGAAAGTAAATGACTCGCCCCCTTTCTTTAAATACTGAAAACTACGAGCTTCTCGTACAGAAGTTGGGTCTTGCACGCTGCATTCTCGAGCGATTGTCGCATCGGGACTCGGCACAAGGTCACATTGTAAATGTAAATCCGTCATCTCTCAAATTCTTGGCGATTATGTTCAACACATAAGTCAGCTCGTGTTTGATGCCTGTAGGTGTATGCGTCCCACGCATCCCATAGGCTATCATACTCCTGAGATGTATGTATGTCGAAGAATGGGCCAATGAGATATGGGTTGGATAATAGGGGTACGGAGTACAGTACCTAAGCATCGTTAATGCTATGCTATCGATGCTATCGAAACATCGCAACATGCGACTACACAAAGGCCTCGCTGGGTTCAGCTGACGAGGCGACTGGGCGACTGGGCAGCATCTCGCGCGATGTGGGGGCTTTTTGGGGGTTGGACGTGGCTAATACAACGTTAAAATTAGTGGCGCATATGCTCCGCATCCACTAATAATTAGTTTAGCGAATTGCATATGTCTGATAAGGGTGTGAAGCGAATGAGGGCTGCGAGGGGGCTGCGAGGTACGGACGCCGGTACCTACCTCCTAATAAATCGAGGTGTGGAGAACCGTCCGGAAAATACACCGCTGCAGCATTTCTCGTGGCTCAGGCTCAGGCTCAGGTCCCAGATAAATGGCACAGTGGGTAATATAAATTAAGGTTGACAGCTAAATCGATTTGGGGAATTGCCTTATGTTGGTAGGTATGTAGGATATATATATGTATTGTATTCCGTATGCACTCATAGATATGAGATATCTCATCCAATGGATTCTACATACTTCGTATATACATACCTGATCAAAAGGCCGCTTTCGTCTTTGGTAGGGTTGTCAAGTACCCGCTCGTACCCAATTACCAGACCTTATCTGATGCAAGAGAGGAACAAGGAGAAAGCGGGAATCAAACAAGCAAAGAAACAAAAAAAAATTAATATTCGCCATCCTATAAATCCTAAAAAAGCCCAACCGTCTTGGCAAGAAGAAAAATGTAGATCTTAGCTTTGGGACACGAACGCTCTTGGCATGCTCTTGGCAAAAGGACGGAAGAAACGGCATCATGTTGCAGCTTTAAAGATTTAGAGGTAGATAAAAATAGGGGCCTATTTCCTTTTCAAAAAATGTTTGATGTTTCTGTTCCCGTTCCCCCTTCTGATCGTCCCAGCACTGAACTAAGCCGCTACAGACTCCCCTCCCCCCCCTTTTATAATAATGTACGATGGGCCACGGTCGTAGTACTGCTGCTTGTGTGTGATATATCGCGACAGCTTGCCACTTCGTCACTCCTCATTCATTCTTCTTCCATTCCCTCGTTTGACCCTTATTTTACATTACTCTCTCATTTCGGGTTTGAGATAGGAGCTTACGCGTACACATGCAACGGTTAGTGGGGTAGTGGACGGATAAGGGCGATTGGATTGGATTTTTGACGATCTGTCGCGCGCGCGCGTGCAACAAAGAAAAAAACGAGGACGGATGGGTTTGATTATGGACAAATTGCCCCGTCAATTTACATCGAGCCCATACGTTTCGATGGTTTTGGCACGAAGGCGCTCGCTCATACTCTTGGGCTTGCCGTTATTTCTCATAGGTATGGCTATCTTGAACCTCTCGATATGACCCCTGCTTTCTTCATTCCTTCCTTTAACCTTTTCGCGACTAACCGACACGCTTTTCTAGTCCTTCTCTTTTCCGGCACAGTCAACGTCGATAATGAATGGGGTCATAAACTAGATAGTCTAGGCGACAACTTCAAAGCTGGTGTCAGCTATGTGACAGGCAACGGCACTGTCCAAGTTTCCTATCCTTCGACTAACGCCCCTACCAACACCTCATCAATCAACCCTTTCCCCAGTGAACTTTCTGCAGGCGCCACCGAAAGCACTATTAGGACCAAGCCGTACGCCCGACCGGGCTACGAACTGCCGCTTGCTAATGGAGTCCCGCTCCGCATCATGGCCCTCGGCGCCTCTACTACCCGCGGCGACAGCCCGGAGGAGGGCATCGACAACAACGGCTTTCGCCGCCCCCTTCGCGAGAGGTTGACCTCCATCGGCAACAAGGTCAACTACGTCGGCACGCAACGCCTTGGAAACATGACGGATAACGACATCGAAGCCTATCCCGGTGTCGTTACTGCCACCATTCACGGCAACGCCCAGAGGGCCGTTCCCAAGTCTAAGCCCAACCTTTTCCTCGTCAACGCTGGATCAAACGATTGTTTCCAGCATGTCGATATCGACAACTTTTACAAGCGCTACGACGATCTTGTCCAGTACCTCCTCGAAGCCTCGCCGAGGTCGACTATCATCATATGCACTATTCTACCTACGTGGGACACGCGATTCAACGGCCGCGAGGAGGTCTGGAAGGTGAACCCCCAAATCCGAAGGCTCGCAAAGATATACAAGTCGCAGGAATTACCTATCGTGCTCGCCGATCTACAAGGTCCGGACGGAATTCAGGACGGAAATTTAGCTGAGGACGGTATGCATCCCGGCACTGCTGGCTATGAAATGATGGCCACCAAAATGTACGAGGCTATCGTCGAAGCCGATGCCAGAGGCTTCCTGCAGCCTCCGGAGCCGATGCAAGGGATCCTCGACGACGGCGACGAAGAGCGCAAGGATGAGGAGTATATGAAATGGTTCGAAGAGAAGCAGAGCCTCGATAACGCGACGGCTATGGCCGAGCAAAAAGAGATTGAGAAGATGCTGGCCGAACTGGCGAAGATGAAGAAGGAGAAGCAGGAGAAGCGCCCGGAAGATACCAAATTAAGGCGGCATCCTAGAATGCTCTTCTGAGAAAGGACAAGCGGGTTCATTGTCTTGAGACAACTGGGCATATTTTAATGAGGTCTTGCCCATACGAAGTCACGGCCTTCTTACAATTATTGTACACACGTACTATGTAGACTACTACCTACTACCTACCTACCTAATAAACACACACTACCCGAGAGGGGTCTCAAATCATCACGATGTTCTCTTTTGTATGAGTGATTACATGTACAGTATATTGTATATACATGTAACTGAGGGTATATGTGCCTAGGTATGTAGGTATATGTAGGTAATTTATGTAAGACGACTCAATGCTTCGATGCAACAGACTTTCCTTTTAGAACATAACACCTAAAAATATCTAAATACACCTTAAACGGGTTCCTGTGCACTACATCTGAACAGCCAAAGTCAATTCTATTGTGTAAAAGGTCGAGTCTAGCATACCTTGTATTGTGGACTATATACATCATATAGGCACTCTAATAATACATATCCGAGACCGGTCTTGTACTACATAAATTAGGAGGTCGTTTTGAGTTTGGAGTGTTGGTTAGCGACCCGAGAAGCCAGAAGCTTACCACTCTACCGGAAACACTGGGCAAAGCCAGAAGCAGCCTTTAAGCTTGAATTACGGATACCAGTGGCCAGGTCGTCCCTAATCGCTTAGTTTCCCAATCTGGCCACTACCCGCAAGCTGCGCCTGTAAGCTGCATTCCCAACCCACCTAGTTCATCCTGGACGCTCTGACGCTACGCTCTGCAGGCTCTGCCAGCCACCTGCCAGAAAACTTGGCTGGGACTTGGCTGGGTCTTAGCGAAAGAGCGGGCTGGCGGGTTGGCGGCGCGACATCGATCGCGACATGCGCGCAGAAGTTCGTTGCAACCTCCGCAAATTTTATGCTACCCTCCAGTTTTCCGCTTCAATTGAGCCTCCAATTCGTTATCGTTTCCGATGCACTACCCTTTCTAGAACACAACTTTGCACACATGTTATACAAGCCCGGAGAGACTATCTGGACCATGTGGTTTTGTGGAACAGAACGGTCTAGGAGCTTCAATCATGAGACTATAAATTAGATCTTATGTTAATTAATAAAAACTTTTTAAATTATGGCGATCTGCTTGCGATAGTTCCAACCCCCCTTTTCCATCTACGCCGACTCTCCTTGTAATGGCCAGTCAAGCCAGCGTAGCTAGCAGCCAACCCGACCAGCGACATTTGAGACTTATTGCTGCTGCCGCACAAGCCAACGAAGCTAGAGTACGCGATATATTAGCTGAGGAGCCCCCCTGGACCTCGAGTACCGATCACGATGCCCTCCGCGCTGCCCTGCAAAAAGTCGCAGCCCGCGGCAAGCTTTCCCTCGTCCGACTCCTTCTCGAACACGGCGCCGAAGTAAACCCTAGACGAGACAACGAAGTTCCCCCGCTGGTGAAAGCTACCGAAGGAGGGCAAGCTGATATCGTAGCCGAGTTGCTGAAGCGCAATGCCGATCCGAATGGCCGCAATCGCAACGGCCAGACCGCTCTATTTAGCGCTTGCATGAGGGGGCATAATAAAGTGGTAGAGATCCTGCTTAGCGGACGTGCGAGCGTCGAGGTGCAAGACAAGGAAGGACGATCACCCTTGCTGTTCTTAGCCTCAGAGAAGCCCGGAAAGGGGAAGAAGTGGACAATCGAGACCCTGAAGCTACTCCTTAGCCACGGAGCGAACATCGAGGTGAAAGATCAGATTGGTCGGACGCCCTTGTTATGGGCTGCTACCAATGGAAACATCGATCTTGTTCGGATTCTCTTAGAGAACCGTGCTGATATCACCGCCACGAATAATCGTGGGCGGACTGCTTTGCATCTGGTAGCCGAGAGTAATCATAGAGACCAACATGAGGAAATGGTCAAGCTTCTCCTCAGCTATGGAGCCGATTCGTGTGCTGTGAGCGACGGAGGTTGGACGCCACTCCACAACGCTGCTCAAAGTGGTTATGCGCCCGTTGTGGCACTGCTCCTGGACGCTGACGCATTCGTCAATGCCGAGCTCTCCAATGGAATGACACCTCTACACTGGGCAGCCTTCAATGGTTTTGAGGAGGTCGTGAAGCTCATACTGACTAGGCCCGACGTCGATTTAACAATCAAGGATAGCTTCAATCGCACAGCTATGCTCTGTGCTGCCGAGAAACACCATTCCGAAATTGTTCAGCTCCTTTCCCCCGCAAGAGCTGCTGACCGCCTATCGGCAGTGGCACGAGATGCATGCCGGTCCTTCGAAGCTACCGTCGTTGACTTTGGTCAGTTCGAAAAGAAGCAGCTCGTATCGAAACATTCCGTATACGATCTTTTGTACGGATGGGACCAAGAGAATGACAAGCCAAAAATCCCTACGTTGACAAAGAATATCAAGTATAAACCGGACTTCAGGTGGATCCATCTTCCCGCCAATAATGTACACTTGAATCGAGTCCTCCCATTATAACAGACGGACTAACATTTTATGATAGATCGCATGGGTTGAGGTATTTGTCACTTTTTATCGCGCAGCCCCTTCATAAACTCACGATTTAGTAGACACTTCTTGCCAAGTCCTTCATCGAGGCGGGCCACCGAGACATCGAAGCGTTCAAGGCGTTAGAAAAATGCTTCGATCAAGAGCATCGTGGCGATCTAGCACACGCTCATTTCATGAGGACTTTCTGTCAGCGCATAGCCTCGCCTCGGACTGACCTCGCGGATAAGAAGGATGAGAAATCATCTCTAGCTCCCCTATCTGAAGAACCATCAGATGCCAGCGCAAGGTCGAGCCAAAACGGCGGTGGAGACTCGACTCCGAAGAAGCAGAATGACTTCTTCGAGGACGATACGCCTACCAAGAAGAAGAACAAGTCTGAGCAGCTTGCCGAGAGGCATCCTAAGAGGCATAAGCGAGCTAGAGGCCCACCCGGGAATCCACCGAACAGACAAGATAGTACTGCGAGTGCTTTGAGCTACAAATCTCTGCCCCCCCTCCCCCTTGCCTGGGAGACGCCGAAATCTGCGACTTCGAGTGGAAAGATAGTCCTATTCGTAAGAATCCCGTGCTTTCGATTGATTGATTGGGTAAAAGCTGATATCCGAAGATGCCTTTCCTGCACTACGAAACAGACGAGCGACGACACAAGTTGAGCAGTGCTATCGAAAACGTGCGCAGTGGGAGACAGGTTATAAACAACAAATCTCGTGATTCGTTGATTGTTAACGCGTATCTGAAGAGCAACCCGCCACTACATCCCCGGAGAACTCTCGACCAGTTCTTCTACCACGGCATTGATACGTCTGCTAGGGACACAGATCAAGTTGTTTATAGGTATTGTAAGGAGAATAATGACGAGCCTAAAGTATTCATGGTCGATCAACTTTGGCTTTGGATCCTTGGGAAAGGTAATTGTCTCCGGAGTGCTAAGTGAGGTCATGGCTTATATGTCTTAGATCTCATCATCACTTGCTTTCCGCAACGCTGGGACCAGCCCAAGCAGGATCCAATGAATGTTCTCGACGGTATCATTGAGGAAACGAACGCGAAGACTCGACCGCCTATTGGATCTGTGTGGTATGTATAAGCAATTTATGTATACCGGGAATTTAAACCGTTGCAAGCTAACACGATGTCTAGTATGTAAATATCATCCCCGTTTCGCCTTTGCCTTTCCAATCATGATTGCCTTTTACCGGGCCGTGATTCTAGACAATCGACATGTTTAATTATCTCTATGTGACGCTAACACATGCTAGACGACTTAGCAATGCTCATTACCAGTCAATGTTCTGGGATGTTTGACCGGCACCGACTACATGACCAAAAGTTTCAATTTTTAGATATGTTCGACCAATCTATCGGAGTCGTCACAGACAAGGAAAGCCAGCTATTTCGCCGGTTCAACCAAGCCTCGTCACGATCGGCCCAGTGGCTTCAGAACCACCGGCACAGGCGCGGCATGGGCCGACCCGTGCGACTCTCGGCGTTCGGAACCCCCGACACCCTCGAAAGCACCGACATGGCCCAGTTTCCGGACGCGCTTCTCGACATAGGGTTCGAAACTGCTCTGCTGGCCGAGATCAAGGACATCCGAGACGAGCTGAACATCATCGCCGTCATACTGGCGACCCAGGAAGCGACGCTGGAGGAATTCGAGTGGGAGCTCGAGAACGAGCTACGCGGCGACGGCCCCAAACGCAGCGCCGAAGTAGCCACCGCCGAGATCCGAAAGAGGGGCCGCGAGCAGCTGCGCGGGCTCGAGATGCGGCAGAAGGACATCGCGCGCATGGACCAGCAGGCGCAGTCCCTGTACATGAACCTGACGGACCTGCTGGACCTCAAGCAGAAGCACTCGAACGCGCTCGAGGCGCGGTTCGCGGGCGACCAGGCCGTCATCGCGGCGAAGCAGGGGCAGACGGTCATGGTGTTCACCATCGTGACCATCGTCTTCCTGCCCATGAGCTTCATCGCCGCCTTCTTCGCCATCAACCTGCAGGAGTGGGCGGACGGCCGGCTCACGATACCGTACGTGAGCAAGTACATGTTCGGCATCGGCCTGGGAATCAGCATCCCGCTCATCGCGACGGCGCTCGCCGTCACGGACCTCTCGGACGCGGCGCGGGGGCTGGCCGCGGGGCGGTGGCTCGAGGGCTGGAAGTGGTGGAGCCGAGGAGGGCGGCGCGGTCTGTCTGCTAAGGATGGTGGTGGTGGTGGCTACGACAAGTACGGCGAGGAGGGGAATAAGGGTGGGGGGTTGGGGAAGGAGACTACTACCTCTTCTCAGATCGTACACTCGAAAGCCTCGATGTCGACGCAGCGGCGTTCAGGGGTTAGTAGAGACCGACAACAACAAGTAGACGGGTTGTCTCCGCGGATACGACCAACCCTGTACAGCCAGGATAGAAGCGGCGGCGGCGGCGACGACCACTACGTCACGGCCAGCAGGCTCTCGCCCGTGTCGGCGCACCGCGGCGCGGGCAGGCCGCGGAACATCAGCTTCGGGAGCGGGAACGCGACGACGGCGACGACGGCCCCGTGGGCGAGGCCGAGCCTGGATAGGAACCGCGGGAGGAGGATAAGCGAGGATTTGGAGAAGGGGCGGCGGCTTGCGTATGCGTGAGGTGGTGGTAAACGCGTAACCCTTCCATCTAGGTTATCAGAGCCTCGAGAGCACTGGCACTTTATGAATATCATGATTATTCCATGTTTTAAAGCTGGAATGCATATATCCTATTTGGAACCGGATTATCTCGTAGCTGATGATATATGCTAGGAAAATATAATAAATTTACCTGCCTATGTACCTACCTTACAAAGATGATAATAACATTAATAGTATATATATTTCCTAGCTTCCGCCTTATAACAGGATTTTAAAAGATTCACTAGTGCTCGTTATAATATATACCGCCGTGATCACTTAACGCGTTTATGAAATATGAAAAATATGTATGCGTTAAGGGGTTCTTTTAAGAATCTCTCCCTTGCGAAACGGATAATCCGCGAAATTTCGCCAGTGTGCTATTTGCACAGCTCATGGTAGACGCCGGTACCCAATCTATCAGATGCTTGCCATATCTTAGGTACCTCATAAGCAGATAAGGCAAGGATCTGAAATCACCCAAGGCCTTTGCCGCTCTCGTCTTCAAGGACGTTAACGTCAAACCTCGTTTTCAGGGGTTTCAAGAGACTTGGTGTCACGTGTAACACACCAGCGGGCATACCAGCGGGGGGTACTTTTACGGCTAGCGCCCCACTGTAGAAACTTAACCCAGCACATCTTCATTATGAGAATCATTGACACCATGACACTTGCGACAGGCCCCTTAATTTTTACTATATGTAGGTTTCTTTCCCTCAAAGCAGGTTAGACTTATCTAATGCTGTTAGGTTCATAAAATAATAGGATAGTCGGCGCGAAGGTGTGCTGTATTTTCAGTCGAAGAAGCGAGAGCTGAGTGCCCCCGTAATGCTAGCTCGCCGTCGTGCAATCACGCAGCCCACGGAATCATTTAAGTCGACGGCAAACTCTTTCTCCCAGAGTCATTTCGAGTATATAGGTACCTAGGTACCTATAATATCTGTCAGCTTTATCTCGCCATGTTTCTCCCACGAGGTCATCAGGCTTTGAAACGCAGATCTAGTTCCTTGTTGTCTCCTACACAAGCACAACAGATACACAACCGTACCGAAGTGTGCGAGGAGAACCTCGAGCGCTATTGCTCTGGAGGGTACCATCCCGTGCATATAGGGGACGAATTCGACAGCAGTAGATATAAGGGCGAAGAATTCGACAGCGGTAGATACAAGATTGTCGGCAAACTTGGATATGGTGCTTTCTCAACCGTCTGGCTGGCTCAGAACTTAAAGTATGATTGCTGTATTAACTCCCTTATGCCCGGTGCCATCTTACAATAATCGCCCCAGGCCCAGCCATCGTGTTAAGAACCGGCATGTCGCGCTGAAGTTCCTTACCGCGGACACCAGCTTTGACATGGGAAATACGACGCTTGAGCGTAGCATCCTGAAAAAATTGAACAAGGAATCGAACAATTCGCCTGGCGTCAATCGAATCACTAAGCTATTACACGATTTTACCTTCTCTGGTCCCAATGGCAAGCACAGCTGTCTCGTTTTCAAGCCAACGGGGCCAAGTCTGTCGGAATATCGGAAGCTGTTCCCAGGCCTAAGGGTCCCAGTCCCAATAGTCAAGAATATTGCCCGGCAGCTGCTACAAGGTCTCGCCTATCTCCATGATACCTGCAACGTCGTCCATACTGGTAAACGCCTCCATACACTCGAGGGGATTCGCCTACTAACTCTTGCAGATATCAAGCTGCAGAACATTCTAATCGACACACCGGAGATGGATAAGATATTTGATCGCACTCCGACCGAACTCTTTCTTCGTGAATCGCATCCTGTCAATCCGCCCGACAACTTTTATATGCAATCGACATCATTCGTTCCCGAGGAAATTTTGAAAAATTCCGCGGACATTTCCATCAAACTGGCTGATTTTGGGAGTGGTAAGTGCCCATCTAGGCGAGTATATTCTCTTCTCCGGGTGCTGACGGATCCACGTTTCATTAGCCTGCTACACTTTCCAGCACCTTACGGAATGGATCCAGCCAGATGTGTTCCGAGCCCCCGAGGTCATCCTGGGTGATGAATGGAAGCAGAAAGTAGACATTTGGAACTTTGGACTCGTTGTATGTTGGCAAGTATCCGGCGGCTCTTGATCTGACGGCTTTGCGTATAGGCTTATCATTTTAGATTGTGGACGTAAAGGCTAACTATCATTGTTACAGATATGGGAGCTGGTACAAGGGAAACTCTGCTTCGACGGCCAGGTGAGCGCCACAACACCCTATTCATCTGAAGCTCACCTGGCGCAAATGCAAGCAATACTGGGCCCATTTCCGGACTCGCTTATAAAAAGTTCAACGTCAAGTGACAAATATTTTGACTCACAAGGTATGGCTGCTCGTCTCTTGTGTATTTTCTTTTATAAAAAATCAAGATGAATGAATGCCAGCTCACTTTTTCATAACACTAACGAATCATCATCACAGGCCGCTTAATGAGTGATATACACATCCGGCCCGTCTCCCTTAGTTCCATAAATGCTCACAGCGGCGCCGTCGAGGGCGAGGAGGCGAGCAACTTTGTTGATTTCATTCATAGGACTCTAGCTTTGCAACCGCGCCAACGGCCCAGTGCATATGAGCTTCTCCAAAGCCGTTGGCTCCGGAGCCCTTTAGAGCGCAGAAGCAGTTACAGACGAGGAATATCTAAGTGGCGATGAAATAGCTACGCAGATTCTCCCAGATATAAAATTGCACTGATAGTCCTACCTGCCATCTCCTGAAATTGTCTCCTGGATTGTATTGACTGTGTCTGAACGCACGAGATTCCTGCCATGGGTCTGGGATGACCAACCTACCTAACCGCCACCACGTGGCCACTTGACAATGATTCTATCACCAGCATCCCATCATAACGGTCGGGTATTCTTTCTGCCGGGTATGATCACTTTCGGCCGTTCCCCTTAGAGCAGAGATTCTGACCGATGCCTCCCCTCGCCTTCTCCGCCCTCTATCGACCGTAGGAAGGGCGAAGGGCGCACAGACGAAATCGTTAGCGCAAATTAACGGGATGTCGCCTTTTCTGAGATTTCAGGATCCGCCATGCGCACGTTCATTACGTTTGTATGTGCACGCCGCTGACGCCGTCCCGTGTAGGGCCTACGCCAGTGCCATAGTAGACCACCTCCCAATAGCAAAATCGTTTTCTGGGTCCTCGATGCCGAACGTAAGGTTGACCATGCACCCTTAGCTTGCTGCGACTACATTGAAAGTCTTCAAGATGAGATCGACGATCAGCTGCGAGATCAGTACCTACCTCGTTGCCCGTGCAGACAGCAGCATCATCTGAGGGCTTGAGTAACGAGTCTTCCGGGGTGGAAATCTTGATGGGTTGGATTGCGCGCCTTAGTTCAGCGGGATCTCCGTTCATCATATATCTCAAGGAATTAGGGTAGCTGAGTTAGTGATTGCCACAGATCTATTTTAGTTACTTCCCTAGGTATGTACTCTCGCTTGCCACATCTCATAAGCCTCTACAATCAAGGTTCTCGGACTCTGAAGACAGCTACGGACAGCATCGAAGAGACATGTCGAAAATCCTCCCTTTCAGTGAATTATCTATCGTGTAACCACAATATTTCATTGTCTTCAAGACGATAGCTCCGCGCTTCATATATACTTCGTAGGCATAGGTATTTTAAGTGGAGCCTCAATGCTAAGAATGGAAGAAGAATATGAAGAACAGGCTAAAAGCACAAGCTAATGCAATAACATAAAGTGCTATTATACTACACAGGAAGTTGGAATAGGAGCAAAAAGAGATAGGGAGTGAAGTAGGCATAAAAGGAATATACGTTGGAAGCGCAAAAAAATATGCATCAGCCGCGAATCGAACGCGGGGCCCATCGATGGCAACGATGGATTTTACCACTAAACCACTGATGCTTATCCGATCACTGCAGGCAAGTTCTACACGGAATTGAGTGGACAGATAATATATACGTCTAAGCATCACATCCTCTAGTGATTGGTCATTACAGTTGGCAGCCCCACTTCATCTGGATAGTTCACATCAACCTGTGTCACCGGGATTCATTTCCTTCGCCTAGTCCTCCACAGAAGCTTCAGCCCATCATGACGGACAGTCTCGACGAAGCCGTAGTCGCATCTCCCATGCCCCCACAGGCTCCGCCGTCGCCGCCGCGGTCGTCATCCTCGCCCTCGCCCACCTCGACGTACGTGAAGCCGCAACCGCGGCCGCCGAAGTCTCCGGCGCACTCGGCCCAGATCCGGGTCCAGAACCGGCGCCGCGAGTACCTGGAGCGGAACCCAAAGTACTTCGAGTCGCTCGAGCACGAGCTCGCCGGTGTGTACTTTTGTTTGATTAATGAATGCCCTCTTTATTTATCTGCTAAGCACTCAATTGCATTTCATCTCCCTCTACCTATCCTGGCTTGGCAACCGAGCAATAACTAACTCCCATTAGATCCGCTCCTCTACGATGCGCTGATACGGCGCTTCCAGTCCGCGGAGGAGCGCGAGAAGGAGGGCCGCACCAAGGGGTACTCGCGGGTGCTCGAAGTGGACTTGCTGCGCGGCGAGGCCAAGCTAGCACAGCTCACGTCTTCCTCACAAGACGTGCCATCAGGCTCCACCAACGCAACTACAGCTACAGCTACAGCTCCCTCCTGGCTCCCTCGGTCCGCGGCCACGGACGCGGACGCCTTTATCCGGGAGTACGCCAACGGCACCGACGGTCTCGGCGACGGCGATGCCGGCGCGAGCAGCAGCAGCAGCGCGTCGAGCGTCAAGGGCCTGCCGCGGCAGCAGCCCGAGACCCGGGCGGAGGGGCGCGAGCGCTGGGACGGCTTCCTGCGGCGCCGGTTCGTGCTGGGGCGCGACGACGACTTCGACTACCGCGCCGTGGACGAGAATGATGACCTGGACACCCTGGAGCGGCGCGAGATAGAGGACGCGTGGTTCGACGACGAGGATCCCGATTGGGTCAGCGACGAGGCGGCCGAGGACCGGGCGGCGGGCGGTGGCGAGGAGATGCGGCGGCGGGAGAAGAGGCTCGAGGGCGAGACGGGGATCCAGGATTTCTGAAGAAGAAGAAAACGGCGTTAGAGGAATATTCAGCACCCTAAGGGCGGTAGGGGCTCGTCGACCTGAATTGCCGTTCTATGATCGAGGGCGAGAAGGCTGTTTTCTAGGACAGCTGGTTTCCCACCGATATGCTTGGGGGTTTGAAATAAGCCAGTCGTCTCGCAGGTCCAGTATGCATATGCACGCGATTATACGAAGGAAGCGTCCCCGCGGCATCGGCTAGTCAACAGTTATGAGTTGATGATCAGCGCCCTCATCACAAGGAGCAAAGAGCTGCGCAAGAGCGTAGGCAGAGGCTTTATATGGTGCATTCGATGGCGCACTACCTGATCAACATGTATAGCATATTAGCAGTGCGCTACTGATATTTTGAAGAAGCCGGGCGGATTAGCAGTGTAGAGCCAATGCGAGGTCAAGAGCTGCACCCAGAAATTGACGTATTCGCTCACAGATTAATCAACTGTCTAAGTCTACTTGGTCTACTTAATATAGCTCAGTCTAGCTCAGTCTAGCTCAGGTACAGGTAGATGGTCAACGAGCTTCATCCGCAATCCCAACTGCGCCAGGGCCTTCGCCGCGTTCTCGTCCCGCAGCTTTACCGTCTCCTCCTCGGTCGTCAACACGAAATCATGTTTCAGCAGCAGGCCGCCCTCTGTAAAATCGTATTCTTTCGCTGTTGCCGCGTCGACCTTGTCTAGGTCCACGATCAAGCTTTGTTTTACACCGAATACGGCATCTGACGTCTCGTACGGGTCGCCTCGCATATACAACGCCCTGATTATAGGAATTGGTTAGCTTGTACGGTGGTATTATGGCGTGGGAATAATCCCAAGAGAATCAACTCACGTAATTAAATTGTCCCAGCCGTCTTTCGCAAACATGAAATGCAAATGCGCAGGCCTCCAGCAGTGCCTGCCCAGCCTCTCCAGCAGCTTCCCGACCGGCCCGTCGTGCGGGATGGGATAGCTCACGGGCTGGATCCCCTTGAACCAGAAGCGCCCTTCACTATCGCTCACCATGACGCACCGCTCGCTGGGCTCCTCGCGGTCCGAGTGCTGCACGTCGTAGTGCCCGCTGCTGTCCGTCTCCCAGATGTCGATCTTGACGCCCGCCACCGGCCGGCCCGCGGTGTCCCGCACGGTGCAGACGCAGAGCAGGGGCACCCCCGCGGGGTCCGACGCCATGGTCGACCCGTTGGGCAGCGTCGGCGCGTCGTGCGTGTGGAACGGCCCCAGGACCGAGCCCTCGGTCGAGGACGGGGGCTTCGGGTGGTTGATGCTGTCGACTAGTAAGGAGAGCCCCAGGATGTCGGAGAGGAGGATGAATTCCTAGACCGGCACAACCGTCAGTCCCTAATTTTTTTTCAGAGTACGCTTTGCCTCTAGCCGTTATATGAGTGGCGCACGTACATGGCGCACGTCGCTACTGATCTGCCCGCATCCCACGAGGAAGTTGAGCGCCGCCATCCACTCGTCCGTGCTAATTCGTGTCTCCCGCGCAAAGTCGTGCAGATGCGTTACCAGCCGCGACATCAGATATTTCAGACGCGGGTTCTGACATTGCGAGTTGATTCGGTTCGTATTCGGTGTGATATTGTCAATAGTCAGGTCTAGAAGAGCTGGTACTTTTGCTGGAGCGGCCATGGTCACGAGGGGCAAAGCTAACATTCGAGGGGTGAGCTGGAGAGAGGGAGAGCGATGGGCAGAGAAGACCACAATACAATAGTCGAAATCGCAGACTAGTTAAAAGATTCGTCCCAAAGGTTTCGAGTAGATCGTCGGGACCTTATGTAATTCTCTGTCATCCCCCATTCCCACTAATTTTTCGGTCCCTCACGTCTGAGGAGTCTCGGAATCCGGCAGTTGACGCTCGGGAACTCCAACGCGCAGGCGCCATCGTACGGGGAGAAAGGTTGACCCTCGTGAGAGCACAGCACGCTCCCCAGCAGCGCTGCTGCAAGAGCCCGGATGACCTTACCAAGGCCATGCCGGCCATGGTTCTTCGCCCGCTTTTGAATACGGCAGTGCCAGGCCCTCGAAGCACCATGGTCTATCCATGGATAGAACGTCTTAAGCTGTTGTTCGGGAACTTTATCAGCATTCGTCTCGTGTGGGGTAAACGAGGGGAGATCCCATGGAAAAGAGGGGCAGCAAGGGGGGAGGAATGCGGAGACGAGTCGTCATTTCACGATACTGCGATACGTAAGGGAGAGAGAAGCGCCAATCCCATCTCATATATTTGCAATAAACGTCGTTTCGTTTAATTATAGTCATACTCAGAATCACCAACGTTGGTGGATAGGTAGGTTATAACGACTTCATCACATTAACCTAGGAGGAGCCCGTTTCCAAGCAGTATGCCGATCTTTTGTTTATCCCGCATCTGATAATGGGCGAAGTCGGCTCCGAGCCTTTGTCTCCAAAGTCCGAACTTCACTCTGTGGTAGAGGCCTTCGTTTCTTGATATCAATTCAATCTTCATATTCGCACACACGACCACCCCAACTCTTGTCTTCGTGACAACGGATGCGCCATGCTCAGCCTACAACCTCTCAAGCGGGAATACTTCGTCATCCATCGACTTTGTTTGACTGAATAGCTAAGCTTATTCATTTTCTGCCCCGCAGGAAAGAACAAAAGGGCAATGTTCCAGAGCTTGCGTGCCTAGCCGTCCTAGAGAACGTCATCGCTTACACCGCTTCCAACGGCGGCGCGAGGCTGTCAATTCCTGTTCTTTTTAATATAATGATTCCTGCACATGATTCGGAATAAGGAGAAATCACAGTATCTCAACAAATGGTTGTATCGATAGTTGTGGCGAAGTTACCCAGACGTTGATTGTTTGCCTACTGGCTTCGCCAACGTGTCCATTCGGAAGCCATCCTTTGACGAAGCGGGATAACTTGCAAGTAGGCATAGGCTCCGCCATCTGCTCATGAAATTTTTATGTTGTCGTGACAGTGCTTCGCCTGATTCAGGACAGCTTCGTTTCAACATGTCGCCACTGGTACAACACTAGGGTTTGTCGCTTGCACATTGAGATGCCATCAAACACAGCGGCCCCGGCCGAGACGTAGGTATCCAGCGGTGTGTTGAGGGATTCAATTGATGAAGAGTAAAGGCAACCCGTGAGCCTATGAGTGGGAACCGGCGCCCAGCGGAGGACATAGGGCAATGCAAGGCGCATCGATGCCCAAGACCCAAGCAATTCAAGTTGAGAGCCTCGTCGAAATGATGAGGTAGGTACACCCTATTCTGCCTAGCTCATTCACCGAGTCCTACCTAACTATTATTAGGCAGGACCCGAGATCTGAAGCGGAAGAACATGTTCATCGTAACGCGCCCCTACATACATCGCTCATCACGAGATGTTGCGGAGATGCGAGTTCGTCGAGGCGACGTTGAATTTACGCCTTAGCCTCAACCGCCTCATTCGCGCACGCCCCAGGAATTGGCCCTACGCCCACGTGTTACGAGAACCCGTTCAGCTTACCCTGAGCTTCTAAGTGGCTAGAGCAACAGAAGGATTCGTGATTTGTTGTTCTAGAAGCCCATCCAGGCTTCGTCTTCTTTGCCGAGAAGCCATCCGGCACCCCTGAATGGCCATAACGAATAGCCAATTACGCCCGCCCACTGGCCCATCAATCTTACAACCCCAATCCAACGACAAACCCGTGATTATAGAGACCGCTCATTCAATACCAATTAATTTCTAGGCGGGCACATTATCATTCTTTGATTCCGGTGTGATCTAGATTATACTAGGTGCACACCGAAATACGAAAAGTGGGATAGACTGTTTTTTGAGCATTGCCACTGTCGCTAGGGAAGTGGACCGGCTTACATGCTTTTACACATGATAGATGAGACTTAGAAAGAGCGGGAGAGGCAAGTCTTTCTCTGCTAAGTCGCTACGTCTCAATTGTAATTCCGATACTAGGTAGAGATGGCATAAGAGGACTACCTAAGGTCTAATAGCATTTCCAAGACCAATTTAGGAAAACTATAGTAAAGTGAATTAGGGAAAGGTCTTCTCGATAGCATCGTCATTTTAACCCGTAGGTAGCAATCGATTAAGTCATATGGTCAAAATAGGAGATAAACAGATTATTTCTAAGTCTATTATCGAGATGGGACGCATTACCCCTATAACTTGAAGTCTACGAAAAGGAATCTTAGGTTATCTCTTGAAGACCAGTAAGTACGAAAGCATATAAAATTTGTGAGACAGATATTGGCATTATAAACGAATGTTTCTAACTAAGTATGAGCATGAATTGAAATGACATATGAGATACCTCTACAAAAGAAAAGGGGAAAACAAAACCAAATACTCCGGTACAAATGAAAAGAACTCTTTTTTTTTTAATCTTTTAAACTTTTTCCTCCCCCTTTTCTCCCAATGTTTTCCCGTATTGCTCTCTTTTCTTCTAACCTGTCTAGATGCCGATGATTAAATGAAATCGTTTCCGCTGGCGGTCTACCGTCTAAGCCGTGTCTAGTGGGTATTGGGGTATCTGTCGTCGTCCCGGGCCAAAGCCGAATATTGTATAGTGAAAGCAGACGAGCAAGGAAAAATTGTTGAAAGAAGGTGTAATGCCAAATCGTGCCCCGTGTGTGTACTCGTGCTCATCGGTAAAAGGTCGAGTACATAGTGTTGCTGTAAGGAGTGGCGGCGAGGGTCGTCGAGCTAGAAGGATGGAAACCATATTCTCAATACCTTAGGTAGGTAGGTATTTAGTGTGCTGATATTCTTCTGAAGGCCAGCTCTTCTAACTCGACTCCCTTTCGGCGCCAAACCATTCGATTATTTGGCCAAGGGGTCCGCCTCGACTGTGCAACGCGTGCAGCGCTGTATGCCACAGTCTGCGCAGCAGGCGTTGTTTGCGATCAACATAGGACCGTGGTTGCAGTGGCACTACTTTGGTTAGTTGTGATTCATATTCTTATGAAGGTTCGACATACACAAAACCAGCTATCGCTACCTCCCATTGTGAGTAAAGTAAGATGTTTGTTGATATGAAAAATATTGGGTTCAGTTGAAGAGTCTTATGTATGTCGTTTGATAGCTAATACTATGCGAGAGGTGATGATGATGATGTGCTTCTGGAAGGAATCTTGGAAGGGATTTCGAGGAGGATATATATGTTGTCTCGCCTTCTATTTTCACGCCCGTGGTTGTGCCAGACACACAGCCCATCCCCAAGGTAGCTCGGTGGTACCATCATTGATTCGTTTTCTCGCATCTGAGAGTAAAAGGACAGCCAAGGACTATCCATGACTCTATTCAATCATCAACGTCGCCACTCTCGGTAAGTGCTGTGGGCGTTCTGGTCTGAGGACAGCACGATCCAGCGGTAACGACTCCTTATTTCCCAACCATTGGAATCCAATGGACTACCATAGGTAGGCGCACAAGCATCGCCCTCCATTGTGACCATGAAGTAAGCAGTCCCGCTCGTAATGGGTTCGTGAAGCACGATGCGGTGAGGAGCATTCCGGTGAAAAAGGGCGAGTATCTGAGCCTATAGCAATTTCTCCGTCGAGATTGG
Organism: Hypoxylon rubiginosum; assembly: GCA_902806565.1. Classification (NCBI taxonomy): domain Eukaryota; kingdom Fungi; phylum Ascomycota; class Sordariomycetes; order Xylariales; family Hypoxylaceae; genus Hypoxylon; species Hypoxylon rubiginosum. Next base: position 1,620,388 of record CADCXA010000066.1, on the reverse strand, counting down.
ACGAACTGACATCCGCGGTCGCTCAAACTTCGTTCCTGGGCGACTAGGATTTGGCATTGGAAATTATATGAAACGCTATAGGAGAGTTGAAGGTCAAGCTAGAGTCATGTGCCGTGGGCGGAGCGGAGCAAGTATCTTGTAGATTATGTTGATATGTAACATTCACCATTGACTGCTCGTAGGACCAGTCGCTCATGGTTTTCTTGTCGTCGGGCTAGCTAGCTTAGCCACCAGGACATATTAGGCGACAGTATGCCTCAAGGCTGTGAGTATATCGAGACTTGATTCGGCCAGGTCCGACATATCCACCAACTTCTCCATTCATTTTTTGTGTAATTGGCATTTAGACCTGACTTGCTCGCTTTTTCATGCTATAGGGCTATTGGTGACGCGATCCTAATCCCTCATCGGCTGTGTATTCCGTTTGCGTCTTTCGTGTTGTGCGTATGACTACCTTGCTTCAGCGTGAGGCGATGTAAATAGTAAATATCAACTACTAGCTGTATACCCTCAATGACTAAATTGGAAAGAAAAAAAAGGGTGCGCGTGCCAGATGGGGTTTTAAGGCGATGTGGCAGTGTAAATACTACCGTGTTGCTGTTTTGCCCGGCATATATTTCCGGTGAACAACAAATACTGCCTTGGCATGTAATTATTGTTCGGTGAACAAGCGTGATGTCGCGAGCTTACCGAGCTCCATATAATAGTGATTCGCAATAGGTATATGACGAATTGCATCAAATGCCGTATGAATTTTCCCATCGTAAATTTCACAGGCGCATTGCATTTTGGCGTGTCGAGCGTAGTAAGTCGATGCTACAAATATCGTGGGGACATAATGACGAGAATTAACTAGGAAATAATTAGCATAATGCTGCAAAATTGTTGGAATATAACACTTTTCACCTTCTTGGAACAAGTTTATGGCTTTAGTTATGATTTGGCGATTTAAAATGGCTTGGTATGAGTTACGCAGGTCTTCAAAGAACTAAAAATTATAACATAGCAGGTTGGGTTCGAATGGGCAAGAAATACTTGGCAAATTGGATTGATGAAGCTTCGAATAGATAGGGGAGATGGCTAGTACTTTATATGTGATGAGTTTTCTACATCCTTTAATCCTAGGCATTGCGAAAGTGATGGGTTTTGGTTCAGCCGGTCGGTCAGATGTTGGTCTGTCCAGAGCCGCAACATGCCACCAACATGCCTTAGGTAGGTAAGGTATCCCCGAAGAAGGACTTCTGAGTTTGTCACATACGTGGGATCACCCGAGGCGGCGTGGGGGCTAACTTGCCATAATGAGAATCGATCATCATGATTCAGCTCCCCTATTATCTGTGCGGCTCTTGATGAGTCCTTTGACTCTTCAATTTGCCGTGATCTAGGTGCATAAACGAGATGACGCGTCTGTACCTATCCTTACAAACAACATAGAAGAGTACGTTAATCGTTGTACCAGATTTCCTATTTAGGGCATAAAATGATAGAAGCCATCCTTTGGGCTGCTCTTTGGCCAATAATCTAGCCGGTATGGCTTTAAAATAACGTCTCCAAATCTTGAGTCAGACTCGATGTAACATCCTTAGCAAGGCTTGATTGAATACGTTAAAAGGCATTTGTTGTTAGAGCCCAGGAACATCGGAGGAAGGTTTACAGTCGTAGAAGTAGAGACGTTAACTCATAGGAAGTGTTAAGAACGCCTTGAAGGTAATGACTAGTGGCATATGTATTGTAAGTGGTTTATCGTAATTGAATAAATCTCATGATTTCTAAAGTTTCCGTATCCTGTGTCGGTCTAGTGAGGCAGCCATGTTTTTCCACATTGCCCATCTACGCCTTGAAGACTAGAAGGATATGCGAAGGGAATTTGTCAGAATCTTTACAGCAGCCAACAAGTTTCCTTTTAGTTCCCAACGGAATTTACTTGGATACGGATACCTCGTGGTACTCATGGAATTACTATTAAGTTCAGCTTGCGTTTATTGACGTTACTTACACGGTTTAATGAGCACAAGGTCCTGATGGCTTGTATTTCCCAGCAGCTAGATAGCTGCTACTGAACTAACGAGATTCATCATTCAATGAGGAGGTTGATCGAAACCAATCTCACATGTGCGATGACCTAATACGTACGCTTTCATTTGTACAACTGCTCATCCTAAGGGCTATTGAGTGAAGATAAAGGAGAGATGTAAGGAAGGAGAGTGAATACCTAGAACAGGAACTTGGTGAAGCATAACGGTCATTATATCTTAATAGCTGAAGTTAAAGGGGGAAATACATGGAAGACACTGCGTACTTATTCAGCTGAGCTAGTTTGTGAGTTGGCGTAGACACACACACCAATGACATTGGACCTAGGACTGGTAGGGTTACTTTGAAAATGCAGAATAAACGCTTCTGCCTAGATTCTCATGCCCCAAAAGGTTAGAGATACATAAACCTAAGGCTGAACGCCGAGAACACTCCGTATGATGGTTGGTTCTCTAGAACTACAGTTACATTCTGTCTTTTCGGCCTTTGCCTGCATCTCGCCCGACGTATGTGAAGATCGCCTAGTTCCTCTGATCCATATTCAAACTGTACAAGTTATATGATAGACATATTACCTATCTAGGTAGCAATAAGAATACACAATACGTTTCTAGCCTATCTTAGGTAGGCACCTAATCTAATACAACAAGCTTTTTGAAAGGCGTCTTGATGTTCCTCTTTTCAGAGCTTCTTGCAGAGCTTTATAAAGACGTAACGACGGTATATTTTGATAATAGCCAACTATTCTCGTTAGCATTTCTGAGAATACACGTGATTACAGCCGTGTTTAGAAGCCCTATGCCTCTAACCTACATGACGTGGACAGATAGCCTACCTATCCTCTGATTATTTACCGAAGCTTCGTGATATGAGTGCTCCTTACTTGAAACAAGCCGATCAACGAACATATATATTAGGTATATGAACGTCAGGCTAGCATACATGTAGGTACATCCCCTTAACGCTCTCAACAGCATAGGATATCAGTTGGTATTAGAACTAAAGCTGCCTTTCTTTCGGCCCCATTATGCTTCCTGATATGTTTAACCCTCACCTTATCTTAGTACATGAATAGTTATCTATGACCTGACTGAAAAAGTAATAGATTATGACCCGTTAAAGATCTAGAAATATTCTGCAAAGGGCGAATTGCTTGGCATACCCCTGCCCCTATTTGTAGCCCCTTAGTTGCATAGTGAGGGATAGAAGCGCCCCTTTTATTGCATATTCATCTTAATTAGAAAAATATGGAGAGGATAGGGGGTCGTGAAACAAGGGAGGGAGGGCACTTTCCAACATAATTGCTTCACCGCAATCTCATAAATCTCATAAATTTATCATCTAATTGTTCGGATTTTCCTTGGACGTTGCTATACTTGTTGGACATTCACCTAATTTGAAACACTCGTTTTACGTGCTTCTCAATTCGTATGTAATAAATCCGCTGTCGTTGTCTGACTCTCGATTGGTCGAATTCTTGTCTTGTCTTGTCTTGTCTTTAACCTATAAGCCGACGCGAACCAGAGAACCATAGAGGTCTCAAAGGATTCCTTTCCATTGGCAATTGCAGCACAGCGCATTTGTGTACCTCGGCCTGGCTACACAATTAGTTCTCCCCGGTCTGACCACTTTCTGGCATTGGGATATTGGAAATCTACAGACATCCGTAGATATACCTACCCAGGTTACCGGGACAGGCCGCTACTATCTCGGCGACATACGACATTGTCCACTTCTGCCACTATCTCCAGTTCCCACCTCGATTTTCTGGGCACGGGACAATTTTAATTTCACCAGGCTAAAAAGTTATCTGGGCAAAGGTCAGGATCGAAGCAGACGAAAAGGTCTAGACTGGGATTTCTTGCATGGGTGGATCTGCCCATGATATCATCGTACCCTTCACTGCGACTTAGACGACCTGCAGGTGGTGCACTTATACGGCCCGGTTACCAGCAAAGTCTGCCCGTTTCTGCGTTATTATTTGCCCGTCAAGCATCGAATCCAATCGCCAACCCCCTTGAGCTCCTACCTAGATAGCTCGAAGGGCGGTTTTGCAGTCCGGGGTCATTCTGCAGGCTGCTGTTCGCTGCAAGGCGTTGGATGACGATTATTTCGACTCTCCCCGAGTCTCTCCCCGAGTCTCCAGACAATCACGTCCCAACCCCACTAAAGCCCCGCGAAACTCGCCGTGGCGCCCACGTTGTCCGAGTCCTTTAAAGCCTGGCGCTTCAGCGCCAGAGCTGAGGATGATCCCTCGTCGATCTGTGTTACCACATCCGACGATAACGTTAAAGACGAATACTGTTTAAGCGACAAGAAGGTCCGACCAGACGGCAAGCCAATAGTCCAGCCTTCTCTCACACCTATCCGCGTCTTCTCCGTCATCTTTCTCATCCTCGTACTTGTAAGTAATCTATACACGAACATTCCCCTATTTTCCCCCATTGGACCCATTCCTAGTTCCTAGGTATACATAGCGCTGTATACTAGCAGACTAGACACACTATATACACCATGTATACACTAAGTCCACTGAGTCCCCCCTATGCTAAGCTACCTATGCATACATACCTCATACCTCATAAACCCATACCCAGGCCCCGCATCAAGACTTTCCGACCTTTGAGTATCCCTCGCTAACTGCCCCTCCAATTCGTAGACAGCGCAACTTTTTCTGACGAACGCCAAATCTCAATATTCGCGTATCCTCACCTCGCATCCTTTTTCACGCATTGTCTCGTCTCCGCCAGCTGTTGTAATACAAGAGCCCGTCTGCGAGTCCCCTCACCCCTTTCCCACTGCTCCGCCCGTATCTCGCGCACGCACAATGGCGCTCGCCGAAGAGACGAAGCGCATCGCTGCGCAATTCGAATATACGGACGATGATGTGAACAAAGGCGTCCACGAATTCTTGAGGCAAATGAGTACGGTGATATCCTACTGGCAATTGTCTAATCCAAAGCTAACCTGCGCATAGACGAGGGATTGGAGCACGACGGCACGAGCATGAGCCAAATTCCTACCTACGTTACCGGCGTCCCCAACGGTACCGAGAAGGTATGTCTATATGTCTAGCATCCTAGAAAACGTTGTCAATTAGCTTACATGGGAATAGGGGCTATACTTAGCAGTCGACCTAGGAGGCACGAATTTCCGAGTTTGTTCCATTCACCTCAATGGCGATACTACCTTCAACCTCACATATAGCAAAATCCCAATTCCGAAGGAGATGATGGTCGCGGAGCAGGCCAGCGACCTCTTCGGGTTCTTGGCTAAGCAGATTGAATTATTCCTCAGGACTCACCATGAGGACCACTTCGAGGCTCACATTCGTCGGCGTCAGACCGTGAGCACGCCGGAGGGCTACCGAGACGAACAAATATTTCGGCTCGGTTTCACCTTCAGCTTTCCGGTCCGACAAGTTGGCATCAATAAGGGCACTCTTATGAGGTGGACCAAGGGTTTCGATATCCCCGACGCGGTGGGCAAGGATGTGTGTGCCTTGCTACAACAGGAGATCGACAGACTTCACCTACCTGTCAAGGTGGCTGCCCTGGTGAACGATACTGTTGGGACGCTTATGGCCCGTTCCTACACGTCCCCGGGCAAGACGTCGACTCTCTTGGGCGCCATCTTCGGAACCGGTACCAATGGTGCCTACGTAGAAAAGGTCACAAACATAAAGAAGCCCGTCGAAGGCGACTACGATAAGTCGACCGGCCTGATGGTAATAAATACCGAGTGGGGCTCCTTCGACAACCAGCTCAACGTATTACCCAACACCTCGTACGACATAGAGCTGGACAAGAAGAGCGTGAACCCGGGCATCCAGATATTCGAGAAGAGGGTGTCGGGCATGTTCCTCGGCGAGATCGTCCGCCTGGTCATCGTTGACATGCTCAAGAACCCCGCGATCTCGCTGTTCAAGGACGAGAACTCGAGCCACAACGACTGGAAGTCCACCACCACCATCGGCCCCGAGTCGGGCGTGTTCCAACAATGGGGCATCGACAGCTCGATAATGTCGATCGCCGCCGCCGACGGCACGCCGGACCAGTCGTCGCTGCGGCAGGAGCTCGAGAAGCAGCTGCACATCTACGCGGCGTCGCTCGAGGACGCGCAGGCCTTCCGGACGGTCGCCAACGCCGTCGGGCGCCGGGCCGCGCGGCTCTCGGCCGTCGCCCTCGGCGCCGTCGTCCTGCAGAGCGGCAAGCTGCAGGAAGCCGGCGACGACCCGGTCGACATCGGCGTCGACGGCAGCCTCGTCGAGCACTACCCCTTCTTCCGCGACATGATCTACGAGGCCCTCGCCGCCGTCGACGGCATCGGCCCCGAGGGCGCGAAGCGCATCCGTATCGGCATCGCCAAGGACGGCAGCGGCGTCGGCGCCGCCCTGATCGCGCTCGTCGCCGCCAACATGGAGCGGAAGGGCGTCGTCGATTATCTGAACCACTTCAAGAACGACTTCGCGCAGAAGATCATCGCCGCCATCCCGGAGGCCGGTGAGCCCACTACGATAGTGTAGGTAGGTAAGGTGTCACGAGTAAAGAAATGAAAGAAAGAGAGAGAAAATTACATGAATTGAACGAGTATGTATATACCTACAATCATGACCTAATGCAATAGAACTTATGACATATCATCATCTCACATCATGTTCTCCTGAGTGAGCACCTTGATTTACATAATTTCGATTTGGTGGTGTATTTTCAGCACTTGGCGCTTTACATTGAAATGGTGCTGGTGTGTAATTTGTAGCCGTCTATAACTGCCACATGGCACTTATGATGACCAGTTTCTCATCCTGAATGAAATTGCCACATCATGTCAATTCACATTTCAGTTGTCTGCTTGAGGTAATTATTTATTATGAAGGCCAGCAACCTCCTTAAGAATACGTCTAGCTGACTTCAACGGTTCTGAATCGTTTCCTGTTTCCTGTTTCCGCCTCCCCTTCCAATCTATAGGATGAAGACCGCCATCTTTCGAATCTTCTTGTCAACTCCTCGTAACCACAAACCAATTCAATCCGAATCCCAGCTCTCTATTCAACGTGATTCAAGACGTATATACCACCGATCCTAGTGCCTTTGCCTGTGTTCCATCCAAACTTTTTAGCTCCCCCCTTTTTCCCCCGTCATCACGTACGCGACAACTACCTATGCTCTCGTTACTCATACTCATACTTATACCCATAGTTCACACCACCACCCTCCAAGACTCAGAGGCCTCGGCCTTCGGATAGATCGCTCGACCCCGTCTTCCAAGGCAAACGCTACTTGCCGAAAGCAGCGGCGGGGTACGCGCGATCCCTCTTCTTCCGCGGCGCCACGGAGCTGCTCCGCGAGCTCGCGTTGCTGTTGGGCGTCGTGCCGCCGCCGCCGCCGCCGCCGCCGCCGCCGTGCATGTCGGCCGGTAGGTCGTTCCACTCCGTCTGCGGCCGCGCGTTCTGGAACGACATGCCCGGCCCGGGACTCCTGTTCGGCGAGGGCCCGCCGCTCCTGGGCGGCCCCAGCGGCGGCGGCGGCGGCGAGAGCGGCCCGGGCGTCGTGGTTGACGAAGAAGTCGCTGCTAGGACCGGCGGCGTGGACACCGGCGTCTGCTGGCTCATCACGAGGTTCGCCGCCGCGGCCGTGGTGCTCGGCGGGACTACACTCGTCGCTGCTGCCGCTACATTCGGCGCCCCGGCACTATTCTGTCCCAGGGCAGAGCTGACGGGGCCGCCGATAGGCCGGCGCACGATCCAGGCGCTGTCGGGCCGCAGCTTGAAGTAGTACCCGTTGACCTGGCCGTGCTTGGCGAACCCGCGCGCGAGGTACCAGCGCAGCCCGTCCTCGTTGTCGGTCCACACGTGCGCGTACACCTCCCCGCACGCGAACGGGGCGGCGGCGGCGAGCCGCACCACCTCGTCGAGCAGCGCGGCGGCGAGGCCGTTCTGCCGGTACGGGGCGAGCAGGACCAGCGACTGGATGTATACGGCGTTGGGCTTGGCGTCGTCTTCGGGGGTCTTGGAGCCGGCTTGCGGCTTCGAGGACGCGAAGGGCGAGGGCTCCGGGCGGCATACGAGTCCCCCGATCACCTTGGGAGGGGCGTCCGAGGAAGGGTCGTCGGTCCACAGGAGCACGTGGCTGAAGGCGCCCGACGAGAGGGGGTCGGAGAGCCGCTGGTAGAAGGTGTCCGGGTAGTTGACGGGGAGGAGGAGGGAGGTTATGCGCCGCAGGGCGGGGATGTGCTCGGGCAGGATCGGGGAGATGGTAGCTTGTGGGTGGAGGGACGCCGGCCTCGACGGTGCGGGCGCGGGTGCGGGTACGCTCGCAGCAGATAGCGGTGTCTTAAGTCCGTTCTGTCCGGCTGCCGACGAGGGTGGCGGTGAAGGTGCAGGAGGAGCTGCTGGTGCCCGTGACACGGCGGTGGGTGGCAGAGCGTACGACGGCGGTTTGGGCTTGAAGAAGTTCCGGATGGAAGGTTGCCCATTGGCATTGGTCGAAGGAAGAGACATGTTTCGTCGTGTTAGACAAATATATACCTATATCGCATCTGTTCGTACTAGTAGGTTGTCAGCTTGTGGAGAAGAGTGCTGCCATCGCCCGAGACGTCAAGTAGAAGCCGGGTACAAAGAAGGGTGCAAGTAGTGGATGAGGCACCAGAGAGCAACACGAGTCGCTGGGCCGGGATTTATTATTGTTATTTACGGGTTTACAGGCCAACCCGCGTTAAGTGCCTCAAATAACCTCGCGTGGTGCATGTATTCGGCACCTAAAAGCACCTAAAAGGAGGAAGGGCTTGGCGATTACTATCGATTGGGCAGCCCCACCAGTGACCATTCATCTCTAAGAGGTACTACTTCGTACCTACAATTTACACATGCACTTCCCAAATTTCCAGGTACCACCGCAAGATCCATCAATGTTTTTGTGACTCGTACCACCTTGAAGAAATTGTTCATGAGAGCATACTGAAAAAGAGGTATTTACTAGTAGTATTCCTTGTTCTTTTACCGTAAGTTTATATTAAGTACATATGTTCAAGCAGCTTGGTTTGTTTCATCAAGACGCCTACAAACTGACGAATCGTCTAGCTAGGAGATATTTCAAACATTAGGTACGCTCTCCAGCTGTACCTAAAGTGTTTGGGTTCAGGTACCGTAGGGCATTACGTAGCGCATCTCAAAAGATCCGGGACCCTTCGGTCCACTAATGCATGGGGGGGAATTCCAGTTACCCATAATAGCAGCCTCCTAAGAGCTAAGTTTAATTCGCTATCGTTCGCTAGCCTGTACGACCACTGTCAGGCTTACCGGTCAAAAATTCAGCCTCCGGTTAGGTACAGATAGTATTACTACATGTACTATCAAGAAGGAAACGTCTCTCCTTATTCTCCTTTCCGTCTGCGCCCGATCCTGGACGGGCGTTTTCAATCTGCAGGACGAGCGAAAATAAGAGAAATTAAGAAAAGTAAGATATAACTAGTAAAGTTGCTAGCCATTCCCCGGCGTATCTGACGCCGAAGAATATAAGGAGCAAAAAGAGCAGTTTTCATAACTCTGGCGTTGTGTTTTTTTTTGTTTTCTAAAAAACACAATCCGTCAGCTCCAACAAACCAAACTCGCCATCCTCTCAACGTACGTTAGGGGGCTTATGTACAAGGCAATTCGAGATTCGGATTCTTAACAGTGGATACAAGCTACTGGACCGTCTCCCTACCTTTAATATTCACAATCCAAAGGGAAGAAAAGGGATCTCCATTTGCATTACCTATCCCCCTTCCAATACCCCCATATTCCAATTATTCTATCGTCCCGGGGAAACATCTTACGTTCTGGCTGTCTCTGTCTCGTATACCTTCAATCCCATCCAGCCTCGAAATCCTAAACCCCAGCGACCAGTGCATTCGCCATGGCCGAGTCAAATACCGGCAAGGCTGGAGTCATCAGAGCCTCTGATGATGCAGGAGGTATGGACAAACTTGTAAGTCACCAACGTGCTCCATTCACCAATTATACACCTTGCATTCAATTACCACGAGGCTCCGTGATCTCTAGGTGCTCACCATGTCATCCTATAGGCGCATACTGTTCTGGACGATCTACTCTACAACATCGTTCACGACTTATTAATGAAGACGCACCGAGACGAGAAGATTGCACGGGCTGCCACCGCTGCCATTCGCGTCGAGAAGTTAGCCGCCGACACCTCCGATTCTTCTATGCCGGACGTTCGGCCCGACGTCAAGGTCGAAACAGATGCCGCCACATACGACGAAGGAAAAGTGCTGCTGAAGGGAAACCCGCTAGCTACGACCAAGGACATCGTCTGCCCTAGATGCCACCTCCCGAGATTACTATACCCCACAGACGGTAAAGGCTCGAGGAAACCCGACCCGAGCATAATATACTGCAAGAAGCACCCCTACATCGACAAACCTGGTTATGATATCTACGGTCAGACGTGGGTGGCACAGGGTCCCGGCAGAGGCAAGAAGAAGAAGGACATGGAGAAGAAGCTGGAACAGAACGCAGACTCGCAAGCTCTCACGCCAGATGGAGCCGGTGGCGGAGGTGCGGCTTCACGACCCCCGAACATGCTCTCGTTCCCGTCGGCAACCTGCAGCAAGTGTAAGCGTTGCATCCTAGTCACCCGGCTGAATAATCACATGGGCTCGTGTATCGGAAATAGCGGACGCAACGCGAGCCGAGCTGCTGCTCAGAAGATTAGCAATGGAAGTAATGCGAACGGAAGTGCGGAGGGCACCCCGCCGTCTAGCCAGAAGGGCACCCCCCATCCGAGTTCCAGACACAGCAGTCCCAAGAAGCGGGACGGCGACGACATGGACGACGATGATGATACCGACAACGAAGCTCCGAAGAAGAAAAAACTCAAGCCGACAGCAGCCAACGCGGCGAACAAGAAGTTAATTCTTAAGCAGAAGAGCGCTTCGGGTAAAAAGGAGAAGGTCAAGACGGGCTCGTCGCTGGTCGTGGAGCAAAAATTAGACGATGACGACGCGGATGGATCCACGGTAGAAGTGGTGCCCAGAAAGAAGGTGACGAAAGTTCCCAGCCCGGCCAAGAAGCTGAAGCTGGGCGTGTCCAAACCGCTGCTCTCATCACCCATGGCCAAGAGCAATGGTAAGACTTCAGCTCCCAACGGCGGGAGAGATGACGACCGCGAGTCCGAGAGCTCGGGTACGTTGTCCTCCCCGCCGATTGTGTAATTCCAAGCTGATAGCGTTACCGCTGGTTTAGAGGGTTAGAAATTCCCGAGGGTGACGACAAGGTCACGATCACGACTCTAATTGAGAGAGTCCGAATATCATTGCCATTACCATTTTTTTTACGCCTTGCACTTTTACCTGCATAGCATCTTGTAACAACGGCTACGGCCTTGCATTCTAAGGGGTTCCGGAGGGGGGGGCACAACAACAATAAGGGAGGGTGGACTTTCGGCATCTTCTGCATCTCTTCAGGGGAAGGGAACACGGGCGTTTACCGGTCATCATCAAAGCACACTGTATATTTAGAAGGCTTCCGCACATACATCTAATACAGTACCCCGATCGATCAGCGATGAGTTTACGAGGGGGTTATGCAGTTTCGATCCGTTTGCTTTTATTACAATGTGATCAAAGTGATTTGTTTAATATCGCCGCCATCTAATTATCGAACTTTTGACTCCTCCGGAACGCCGAATCATGCGAGGTACCTAAGTATTGTTTCCAGCCTCTGCAATCGTTGCCCCCCTTCGTCCCCAGTCTAGATCAACCAAACGTCTCCGAATCTTCTAGGTAGGTAGGTAGTTTTCTCAGACCGTCTCTTCGTCGTCGAGCACCCTAGCCCTGATGATCTTGACCTCCTCGACGGGCCTGTCGTCGGCGTCGGTCTTGACGAGGCCCATGCGCTTGAGGACGGCCATGCCGGCCTTGACGCGGCCGAAGACGGTGTGCTTGCCGTCGAGCCAGGGGGTCGGGGCGAGGGTGAGGAAGAACTGGGAGCCGTTGGTGTCCCTCCCCGAGTTGGCCATGCTGAGGACCCCGGCGCCCGTGTGCCGGAGGTCGGGGGCGATCTCGTCGGCGAACTTGTCGCCGTAGATGGAGGTGCCGCCCCGGCCCGTGCCCGTCGGGTCCCCCGTCTGCGCCATGAAGTTGGCGATCACGCGGTGGAAGACCACGCCGTCGTAGTAGCCGCGCCGCGATAGCGTGGCGAAGTTGGTGCACGTGCGCGGCGCGTGCGACGTGTATAGCTCGACGGTTATCGCGCCCTGCGAGTTCGGGTCGGTCAGTTACGGGCGTGGAGTTTTATAGGCGGGGCGTGGGGCTTGACGGGGGAGGGTGGAGAGGGAAAGCGTACCATGGAGGTCTCGAGGACTACGTTGGTCGTCATCTTGGGGCGCTTCGGGTCGTGTGTGATGTGCTTCTGGGTTGGGGAATGGCGACTTGTAACACCTACATGTGTAGATAATTTTCTACTCCCGTACCTAAACAAATTGAAGCTTCTGCTGAACGGATCCGCTGCTGAAGCTGGAGGGGCTACACCCCGAGTATAGAATTATACATGTACTATTGTATGCATGTATCGGGTATCTCTAAACACGCCACATGAATAAGTCAAAGCCACATCAGTTAAGTCAACTGGAAACGCAGCGGTTACACTTCTCATAAACAAACTGACAGACAATTCTAATATCAACCTTTCTTAATAGAGAGAAACAAAAATTTAGACCAACTATTAGAGACTAAACGTTTCGTACAGACACAGATGAGGCCTATCTGTCTAGAGTTGCCAGGTTCCTTAGTTGGACAGTTTTCTCTAGTAGCTCTCTGATGCCACATGCCACATATAAATACCCAAGTCAAGGCATCTACACCCGCATCACGATAAACTCATCACTATAAACTCCACACGTCATTCATCAGGTTTTTGAAAAGACACTGCGGATAGAATTTTACTTTCGATATTTCTCAGCATCATCAACATACAGGCTGCCGTTGCACCCACGTAAAACCATCAGCTTCTCCCTACCCTACCTAGGTATTTAGGATATCGAGAAGGTCTATCAAAAGAGACATGGCGAGCAACGATTCAACACTTCTCGCAGCAAGCGGGATGTCAGCTGCGAACATGACCGATTCTCCCTTTGCCAACCAAACCTTCACGGAGAAACTTTCCAGTTTACCAGCTATTCTGTGGGATAACAGAGGTCTATTCGTGCTAGAATGCCGCATCATCTTCGCGGCCATGGCTTGCATCTACATCGGATCCCACGGGGCTCTCCGTCGGCCCCCGTCCGCCAATCCTCCCAAGCGAGGCAAGAAAGGGGAATCCAGAGACCGGCGGGACGAGGAGGAGCCGTTCGTCCAGGGCCTGCTACCGTCCGATGCTATCCTATTCCCCGTCTTGGCCGGCGTGATTCTGGTGGGACTTTATTACCTGATCAAGTGGCTCGAGGATCCCGACATCCTCAACAAGATTTTAAAAGTCTACTTCTCCACCATGTCGTTGGCAAGCATGGGAAAGCTTTTTGCTGACTCGCTGCACATCCTGACCGGGTTTATCTTCCCGACCGTGTGGACCACCAAGGCTGGGAAGTTGTACCATGTCGACCAGTCGAAAAGGGGTCAATGGCACAAGGCGGATGACTCTGCGGACCTGGTTTATGACGACAAGAAGAAGACGCCGCTTCCAGGTCGATGGTCCAAATTAAGTCTTTCCGATGCTTCAAATAAGTTCCTTTGGGAGGTTCGTCATTTGCTCCTAGAGCAGTGGACCATTCGCCTCTCGATCCACGGTATCGCGAACGAGACCTTCAAGGTCAAATTCAACGATATCCTTGGCACCGTCCTTGCTGTCGGAGTGAATGTGCTATACTACACTACGGAATCAACCTTCCTATCCAACGTCATGGGTTATGCCTTCTCGTACGTCGGTATAATTATCATGTCTCCTATCACTTTCGGCACGGGAACTGCTGTTCTCTTCGGCCTTTTCTTCTATGATATCTACATGGTTTTTTACACGTAAGTCTAGCAGTTAGCTCTATGTCTTTTTTTTATATATACCTGCGATGCTAACGACTAAGTGTAGTCCCTTCATGGTGACTGTCGCCACTAAGCTCGACGTCCCTATCAAACTCGTTTTCGAAGGTCCTACCAAGGCTAGCATGCTTGGCCTGGGCGACATCGTCCTCCCCGGCATCTTCGTCGCCCTGTGCCTGCGCTTCGACCACTACATGTACTACTACCGCCAGCGGAAGCTCGTCCCCGTCGAGCTGAAGTTGGAAGACGAATCTTCGGGCCAGCTCGTGTCCAGCACGAAGACGCAGCGCATGGTGGTCAAGCCCGACTACGTGAGCCCGCAGGGCCAGTGGGGAGACTGGTTCTGGAGCACGGGGCTCAGCAAGGCGCTGTCTCCCGACGCGACGCCGGCGCTAAAAGCTTCGGCGTTTCCCAAGACGTACTTCTACGCCGCGATGGTCGGATACCTACTCGCTATGATCATGACCCTCGCCATGCTCCTGGTGTACCGCCACGCGCAGCCGGCCTTGCTGTATCTCGTCCCCGGCGTCGTATTCGCTACGTGGCTCACGGGAACGGTGAGAGGGGAGCTCCGGGAGATGTGGGCCTACACCGAAGACGGCCGTCTAGACACGGCGGATACGATAGTGGACGTGGACGGCGACGGGAATGTCATCGACGTAGTAAAGGACGATGGCAAGATCGGGGAGAAGCAGAAGACGACGACGGAGACAGAGGCTGATGCCAAGGCAGCAGAGGAAACTGCTTCGACAGCGGACAAAGCAGAGAAGAAGGTTGAAGAGTCGAAGCGCAAAGCGGTGGATGGGAAAGGGAAGCGCTATCCTGTCTTTCTCTTCTCGATCGAGGCCCCGGCCCCTAGTGCGGTTAACGATTCATAAGAAGGGGCAGTTTGAGCCCAGGGAGACATATACGTACATGCCTACTTGGCAATTAGAAATCGTAGGTAATATACTCGCGTTGCATTAGCGATCTATTTTCTAATAGCAGTGTTGACGAGTTGTCTTTTCTCGCGCCGCTCCTTTTCTTCTGCCTCTCTTTTTTCTTTGATTGGCCCTGATTCAAACTCGTTGGCGGTGATTACTGCTAGTTTAGACTGTTTCCTGCTCAGTTGTCAGAGCAACATTGACACCAGTAGCCAGGAGGTTTGGAGGCGTCTCAATGCACTATAGCGCATCTAGGTAGTTGGCAAGTTGGAAATTGAGGAGCTAAAAGGATATCGTTCAACCGCGATATCGCTGAACCACCTAATTCAAGCCTTAGTCGAATAGCTGGCAGTATCAACGGGTAAGCTCAATTCGTGAATGGTATTCAATACCCTTACCGATATTACTACCTACTAAAAAAAACTACGCGTCTAAGCCGAGGTTAAAGTTGCTCTTCAAGTAGAAAGCACCATGGTGGAAATCATTTGCTAATGACAAACCTCTCTGGCAAAGCTATGAGTAATAGGAAGTATGCTAAGGGGCGCAACGTCTTCATTCATATTCGTCTTATAAATAAACGTGTTGCCAACTTATCCTTCTATCGTGCCTATCTGAGCTCTTTCTTAGGTGAAGTCTAGAAAAAAAAAAGAAAAAAAAACCTTGACGTAATATTGACAGTTACTCTAGTTTATCGAAGGCACGTAGGAGGTAAGCAACAGTGTAGTAACAGCAACGACGAATTAAGTTACCAAGAGTTAACCCATTGGACTTACTCCACGCTATTCGAATGATTAGCCTAGGTATTTAATGAGCCTAGTCACTGGAAAACCTCCTTACCTTCCTGTTATTCGATGCAGTAGTCCAAACCCTCAACTTAAAACCGAGCAAATTGATTCTGCTTTTCTGCACGACTCTTCTTTTTCCTACCCAACCTACCTATCTCCTAACCTATATACTCCTTACTACTTGCTACGCCTCTTCATCCACCATCAGCCCTAACTTTGCACGAGTTACTTAAGACAATATCATGCCTCGCACACTTGGCTCTAAACTACTATGACTTTCAAACAACACACCGTGTGATCTAAGCAGCACTCAGCTTAGATTAGGCATTTCTTCCTCCCATTTCCAGAGTTCCGAGTACTTCAGACTTGACCACTATCGTTGCCTTCTAGTCCCTTGTTTCGCCTTTTCTTCTGTTGTGGGCTTCCACTCAGTCCTTATTACCTTCCTTCTCTAGTACAGCCTTGGCCCTAGGTGTCCTCCACCTGGGCCCCCGTTACAAACACCACTACCTGGTAGGCCCTGACCACACGACAATGGATAAGCGAAGCTTACCTCCGCAGGGTAGGCCTCGCCACCTCTGGAGAGTAGGTCTAGCACACCGCTGCCACAGCGTATGAAAAAGTCGACAGTGCCCTTACATACGCAATTTGCCGAGCTCTGGGGCGTACCCGCGCAGAAGATGCCTTTGATATATCCCAGGCAGAGCAGAAAGTGGCATCGAAAGCTCTCTACGTGGCAGAGCAGCTAATGAGGCTGTATGAGGATGCAATCATCCAACGAGAAGGAGATCGATCCCGCCGCTAGCTTGCATAATCTGGCAGACCACCATTATCACCCACCTCAACAGTGCCCAGGCCCTCATCACACTACCAAAAAACCACTCGAACGAAACCATATTCGTACCACAACCGCCGACTTTTATCGTTCCCTTTTTGAAATTGAAGCATCATGGATTCAGAGTCGGTCCGTCCGAACTTGAGCGCGGAGATATGTACCGAGACTCGGAAGCCTCGCAATACAACTTGTCCAAGTCCTAGGCGACGGACCTCGTCCTCAGAAGCAGAACCCGATGCGTTCCTCTAGTACCGAGAGCAGGAGATGCTTAAGGCGGACTAGCTAGTAAGCGAAGGGATTAAGACGCTCTACGACCTACCTAACAGCCGAGGTCAAGAGTGGGCTATAGATATGGCCTTAGCTACCATATGGTAGCTTCACCACTGTTTCGTTCAGAAAATTGAATTAGAGAAATCGAATGCTTATCTCCCCACCGACCCTTCGCCTGGTCGTCCTTATTCAACAAGGTCCGTGTTCCAGTTTCATCTCCTCGGGGACGTCGCCGGCTGAAAGATGACTTGTCTGTTATGTCCGAGACTAACGTTCAAAAGGTTGACTTATAAGCGTTACCTACAAGCCGCCGTATAGGCTCGCTGCCGTATACCGAAAAGTCAGGCGGGACTGGTCAGTATTCGCTAGCCCATTAACATTCCCAAGTTAGTTAACATTTTCCTAGTCGGCGTCGTTCCACCTACTTGGTTTCGATGGCATGCTGAAGTACACCAGCACGGGATGCGCACGACGACTTCGTCTGCCTCACGACCTATGTTACCATGGACGCGTCCAACGAGATGCCGGCGTGGGAGATGACGGCCGCCATGTTGGCGAATGAGAAAAAAACGTCGTGAAGACGTCTTAAAAGCCATGTTGAAGTATGCCAAGTATAGGAACCTCACAAAGGAGGGGTTGGAGGCTCGATTCGAGCAGGCCCCGAGATGAACTATCTTCAACAGCACATATGTGGCCCGTCTACTACAAGCGGTGTAGCCGCCACAAACCCATATGGTTTTTCATCGCGCAGCGAAACGGCCAGCGGACGCTGATCTGCTTGGATTGCCGGGAGGCGTCCAACGAGGCGTCCAACGAAATTGTAAGTCTATACTCTAACAGGGAATAAATCACCTAAGGTAATTAGCAATTGGCTAATTCAATAGATAGCACCGGCGTCGACACGGAGCCGGGCTCGGACGGTGCAAAGCCCAGCCTGCTCCCGCTCCCCTAACTGCTCCCGCGCAGGCCCGGTCTTGCCTTTGAGTACGTCCCGAGAGACTCACAAGGAGCAAATCAAGGCCCAAAAGGCAGGGTACTATGAGGGTCACATAGAGCAAATCAAGGCCAGAAATGCAGAGTACTATGAGGCTCACAAGGGACAGACGAGGATCAAGAATATCACGGAGTCCCGCCGGGCGCATGCCACCCTATAGGGCTGGGTTTTTTATCGCACCGCCCAGAGAGGACTTCGGAATATGGCCACGCCGTCGCAGCATAGACTCGTTAAACCAGACAGTATGGATACCAACACTAATTATCGAGGCTAGAGATTCTAGGCCTTTGGACTCAAAAAGGTCATCACCATCTCAACCGAAACTCGACAGATGACTTCTCCACAGATTTTTAATAAGACTGTTGATAACGTGATGAAATTCAGTGGCTGTAATAATAGTGAGAGCCCTTAGCGATGGGTGGGCGATGATCTAGCTTATAGAGATGAACTAGCTGCGCAACCCGGCCGTGTAAGCACAGCCAGGAGGGAAGCTGTGGGTTTTTTTTTAAATTATATAAGCATTTTATTATCGCATTATATTAATTTTGCGTAATTTAAATTAATTGGAATTTATTTATGAAAATATGAAATGAAAATTAAGAAATTAATATTTAATTATTAAATTTATTATTTTTTATTAAAACTTTTTATTAATTTATATTATTTTTTTTTAATTAATATATTTATATTAATTATTTTATTTATATTTTATATTTTATACTTATACTTATATTTATTTTTTTTAAACTTTTATTTAAATTTTATTATTTTTTTTCCTGGAAATTTTTTAACTAGCGATTATTATTTTTTTTAATTATTAAAATATTATTATATTTATATTTATTAAAGTTTTATTTATTATTAATTTAAATATTATTATTATTATTAATAAAATTATTAAATAATAAAACTAAATTAATATTTAATTTAAATATAATATTATTAAATATAAATTTAAGTTATTTAATTTTAATATAAATTAAAATTAATATTAATTTTATATATTTTATTTTTAGCTTTTTATTAATTTTAAACTTTTTTTTATAATTATTATTATTAATTATTAGTTTTAATTTATTTTATTTTTATATAATAAGGGTTTTTTTATAATATTAATAATAAATATTAAAATTATTATTATTAAATTTTAAATTTAAATTTAAAAAGTTTTTTTTTAAAACTAAAAAATAATATTTATAATTATTTTTTAATTATTAACCTTCTAATTTTAAACCTTCCGATTTTAAGCTTTTTAATTATTAGTTTTTATTTTGTTTTTTCTTTTTTTTTAATTATTTATTTTTAATATTTTTATTTATAGTTTATATATTTTAATTAAGGTTTTTAATAGTTTTTATTTATAGTATTTATTTTTTTAAAGTTTTATTAATAATAAATTAAACTTTTAATTTTTTATCGCTTTTTTATTTTTAAATAATAAAACTATTTTATTATATATTAAACTTTAAGTAAAATATATAAGTATATATTAAAAAAACGTTTTTAAAATAAAATAATATTTAATATTATAATAAAAGTTTAAATATAATAAGTTTTTATTGATAAAAAATCCTAGTAAATTTAATATATAAATTTATAATATATATAACTTATTTAATTTATTTTTTTTATTTTTATTTTTTTTTAATATTATAACTATATAACTATAATTAAATAAATAATAAATATTATTTTAAATTATTATTTAATTTTTATTATTATTAAAAAAGTTATTTATATTTAAAAATAAAGTTATAAAATTTTATATATAATAATTATTAAATTAAATTAAATATATTTTTAATATAATATAAGTTATTTTAGTTTTAATTAACGTTTTTATAAAATAATAAATTTTAGTTAAAAAGTTATAATTACTTATTAATTTTTTTAAATTTATTATAATTTTAATAATTAAAATTTATAAAAATATTTTTTTATTATTTAAAGTTAATTTATTTAAAGTTGGTTTATTTAAAATTAACTTATTTAAAATTAGTTTATTTAAAATTAATTTATTTATAGTTAATTTATTATATTTATATTTTAAACTTATTGTTTTTTTTTATAATAAAAATAAAATAATAAATATTACCCACTAGTTAAAATTTAAATAAAAAATATAATTATTTATTAATATTATTTTATTAATAAACTTAAATAATTATTATAATATTATAATAAAAAAATATTTAATATTATTTATTAATTAAATTTATTAATAATTATTAAATAATAAGATTTTATAATTAAATATAATAAATAGTTTGTTTTTAAAGGTTTTTAAAATATAAAAATTATATTTATTTTTATATATTTATAATATATTAATATTCTTTTTTATTATTAAATATTAATAGTTATTAATAATAATAATATAAGTAATATAAATTATTTTATAATTAATATTAAAAGTTATATTAAAATAATTTAAAAAGTTAAAATTAAATAATAACTTTATTTTTAGGTATTTTAAATAATATATATTAAACTTATATTATAATTATATATATAAATTATATAGTAACAATTTATAAATTAAATAATATAATTTATTAATATTATTTATTTTTAAATATATAAACGCGATATATATAAACTTAAATATATATAAATAATAAAAAATTATATTTATTATAATATAAATAAAACTATAAAAATTTATTTATATAAGTTACTTAGGTATTTTAAATAAATAATAAGTTATTTTAAAACTTAGAATATTAATAATTTATTATTTATTTATATATATAAATAAATTATATAATATATAAATATTTTTTAATGTTACTTTAATTTTTTATTTTTTATTTTAATATTTATTTTTTATTAATATATTTTTTATTAATATAAAATATAAAATAAATTTAAAAAAAAAATTTATAGTTATTATGTTTTTTAATAGTAATAATAATATATTTAACTAAATTTAAAAAGTTATTTATATTTTTTATTTTAAATATAATTTATTATATATATTAATTATTTTATATATTATTAATAATAATAAGTTTTATTATTTATTATTTTATAAAATTTATATAATTATTATTAAAAATATTTAAAATAATATTAAAGGTGTATAAAAACTGTATTTTTTTTTATTTACCGATTAAATTATTTCTTATTTATTAATATTTTAAAATGGTTTAATTAATACTAAGATTTATTATTTTTATATTTCTTATAAAAGTTATATAAATATAAGTTATATATTTAAATATTATAATTAGTTTTAAATATTATATATATATATTTATATTAATTATTTTTATTATAATTAATATATTATATTTAGTAATTTTTTTTTAAAAGCACTGGTTTTTTTTTTATAAAAATATATTTAAATAATAAAAAAATATATATATTAATAATTTATTTAACCGTATTAATTTTAAATTTAATTTTAATTATAATTATTACGTTTTTATATTACAATTAATAAAACTAAAAAATAATTATATTATATTTAAAATTATAAATCTTTAGTTATTAATTAATTAAATATATATATATTTTATAAAAAATTTATTAAATGTTATTTATATTTTTTTTTTTAATTATATATTCTTTTATTAAGATTTTTATTATATTTAAAATAAGAATTATATTATTATTTATTTAAAGTTAAACCTTAAATAAAAAAATAAACTTTATTTAATATTATATATTTTTTAGTTATTAATTAAATATTATAATATAAATATTAAAATATATATATTATTTTATAATTATCTTTTTTATTTAATTCCTTATATTTTAATTAAACTTTTATTTATTTGTTTCACTTAAACTTTATTTATTAATAAAGTAATTAAAATATTTAATAATAATATTTTTTATTAAAAATATTTTATTATTTTTTTTAAATATAAAAGTTTTTATAATAAATAATTTATATAATAAATAATAATAACGAAATAACTTTTTAATTTTAAAATAAAAATTATTAATATTAATAAAGTTTTATAAAATACGGGCGAAGTTAAAAAAAAAAACGTAAGTAAAATTAAAAAAAAATTATAAATAAAACTGAAAAAAAAAATATAAATAAAGCTAAAAAAAAAAATATAAGCGAAGTTAAAAAAGAAAATAATATTAAATATCTAAGTAAACGCTTAATTTATTTAATATATATTAAATAAATAAAATTTAATAATAATAATAATTTTAAGTATTTTTTTTAAAAGTATTATTATAAAAAATTAATGTTTTTAATATATATTAAGTAATTTAAACTTATTAATAATAATAATAATAATAATAATAAAAATAATAATAATAATAATAATAATAATAATAATAATAATTTTAACTTTTTTTTTTTTAGCGATTTAAATAATAACTTCTAGCTTAATTAAAAAAAAAAAGCCGAACTTAGTTTTTTATATTTAAATATTAAAATTAAACTTATATTATTTTATTTATTTATTAATTTTAATTTTATTTTAAAGTTATTTATATTTATATTTAATTTAATAAATAATAATAATTAAAATTTAAGTTATTATAAAAATTATTTTATTTTAATTATTTTTTATATAACTTTTATTAATATAAGGTTTTTTATTAATATTAAATTTTTTATTAATATTAATTTTAAGGTTAATTATAAAGTTACTTTTAAGCGTGTTTATAATAATTATATTTATTAAAAAATTTAATTTTTTTTAATATTTTATTTATAAAAAGTTAGGTTTTTTTTAGTATATTATAATTAAAAAAGTTAGATTTTTTTTTATATATTATTCTTTTATATATATAATTTATAATATTTTTTAAATAGGTATTTTTATAAAAATAATATTTTATAAAATATATATATATAAATAAAAAGAAAATAATTTAATAAATTAATTTATTATTTTATATATTATTTAATAGGAATTTTAAATTAATATTTTTTTATATTTTTAAAATATAAGATTTTTTTTTATATTATAACTTTATAATATAAAATTAAAAACGTTTAATTAAATAATTTTTATTTATTTAAAATTTATTTTTAATATTAATTAATTTTATAATTATAACTTATTTAAAATTTTTATTTTTTTTATTATTTTATATGTATTTTAAACCGGCTTACTTTTAATATATAACGTATATTTAGTTACTATATATTTTTTTAAATTATTATTAAAACGTGATTTATATAATATTAATTTTAAATTATTTAATATTTTTTTTATTTATTTAATTTAAATAATTATTTAGTTTAAACTTTTAGATTTTATAAATTTTTATAATTATTTTTAATTAATATTATTTAAACTTATATAATTTATAAGATTTTTTCCTAGCTTATAAAAAATATTTTTTAAGGGATTTTATTAATTTTAAAAAACTTTTTAGTTTTATTTTAACTTTTTTATATTATAAAAATAATATTTATAATAATTATTATTATTAGGTTAAAAAAGCAACTTTATAATTTTATAAGTTAAAATAATAATAATTAACACGCTAGTTTTTATTTATTAAACTTATTATTTTATAATATAAACTATTTTAACTTTTTTAAATTTAATTAAAAATAAATATTAACTTTAAATTAAAATAAATTAAATTATTTTCCGGTTTTATTTTATACGTTTAAAATTTTTTATTATATTAATAAAAATAATAATTATTTTATATTAAAAAATAATAAAAATTTAGTTAAATATATATAGTAAGTTTTAATTAAAATTAAAAAAATAAAAATAAATAATATTATAATTTTAATATTTAATAATTTATATATATATTAAATTTTACTATTTTTTTAAATAAGTATTTTACTAATAATTTAATAGTTTATTATTAAATAAACTTTTTTATTAAATATATAATATAAAAACTAAGTTTATTATTATAAAAAAATTAAATTAAATAAAACATTAATTATTAACTATAAAAATAAATTTATATTAGTTTTTTTTAGTTAATTTAAAAATTTTAATTATTATTAGCTACTTATATATAAATATATAATATTATTTTACTTTTAAAATAAAATTATATTAATTATAAAATAAATAATAATAAATTTTAATATTATATTATTTTATTTAATTATTTTAATAATATATATATTAGTTATTATTATAATAATATTAAAAGTAAATATTTTTATTAATTTAATATATAATATATAAATACCAATAAATTTAAATAATAATAATTAATTTTTTTAATAGTTATTAATAAATACGTTAAAATAAATAATATACCGGTTAATATTTTTATATTAACTTTAATTTTTTTCCAGTATAATTTTTTATTACTAATAACTAAAAAAAATATAAAGCTTATAATAAAATAAAAATTAATTAATATTTACTTATTTAAAATAATTAAAATAATTTATAATTTATTATTTTAATTATTTAATATAATAAAAAAAATAAAATAATTAAAATATAATAAAACTTTTTATTTTAAAAAATAAAAATAAGTTAAATAATTAATTAAAAGTGTTTTATATATATATTAAATATAATATTATTTATAGTATTTTCTTTTAATTATTTACTAATTTTTATAAAATTTTAAAATATATAATATTTAATAATTTATTAAACTTTATTTTTAATATTTTTAAGACTTTTAACCTTTAAATAAACTTAACTTTTAATATAATTATATAAAACTATTTATATATAAATATAAAAATCTTTTAATTAATATTAATTATATTAAAAAATTATTTTTATAACTTATTTATAATTATAATAAAATAAACTAATATTAAAAACTATTATTTAAATTATATAAATAACTGGTTCTTATTATTTTAAATTAATTTAACTTTTAATAAAATATATTTTATTTTATTAAATAACCTATTAAAAATTTTAATTTTTATATTATATTTATTAAACTAAGTTACAATTATTTAAATATTATTATAAAAGTTTTAATTAAAATTTAAATTACGTAATATTATAATAAAAAAACCAACTTTTAATTTTAATTTAACTAGTGGTATTTTTTCCGGTTATAAAATTTAAACTATTTTAATTAATATTTTTTTAGCTTATTAGTTATTTATTTTAATAAATTTATTTATTAAAAAATATTTTTATTCCTTTTTAAAAATATTAAATAATAAGTTATTATTAATTTTTTATATAAATATATTATATATAAATAAAATAAATTTAAAAGTAAAAACGTTTAAATTATATAATATATTATTTAAGATTTTTTTTAAATAAATATAATTATAAAGGTTTTTAATATTATTAAATGTTTTTATTATATTAAATAATAATATTAATTTATTGGTTTTAAAGTTATAAAAAATTATTTAAAATTATTATAAAAACTTTATATTTTTTATATTATTTTATTAAACCTTTATATTTTTTATTAAATATAGTTTTTAAAGCTTAAGTTATAAAAATAAATTTTATAAATAAGTGTTAATAATTTATAATTTTAATCTTTTTTTAATTATAAGTAAAATTTATATAAAATCTTTTTTAAATAAAGTAAATATTTTATTAAATAAAAATTAATTTTTTTATATATTATATAATATTTTATAAATTATTTTAAATATATATTTATATTATATAGTAACTTTATTTTAAATAATTAATAACATTTATTAAAAAAGATTTACTTTTACCGATTTTTTTTAAATATTATATATTAAATTATTATTTAAAATAATAAAAATTTTAAATTATAAATAAGTAATTTTTTTACTAGGTAATAAAAGTGTTATAATATTAAATAAAATTATATATAATATAATTTTTTTTTTAATTAATAATAATAATAAAACGTTAAATATAAAAAAGTTTTTTTAGTTTTAATTAAACTTTATAAATAAAAATATATAAAAAAAAAGATTTATTTAATAATTATTATAATAATATTATATATAATATATTAATTATTATTTAATATTAAAAATGCTTTGTTATATAAACTTATTTTAACATTATAATTATAATTTAATTTTTTTTTAAATAGGTAATTAATATAAACCTTTTTTTAATTAAATTAAAATAAAAAAAAACTTATTTTATTTTAATTTTTTAAGCCTATAATAGTTATTTTAATTAAATATAAATTATAATTTAAATAAGTAATTTTAATTAAATTAAATAAGCTTTATATCTTATTAAATATTTATATTAAATTATTATATATAAACTTTTAAAATTTATTTTAAATATAAATTAAATTTTAAATATTACTTTTTTATAAAATATATATAAAAATAGTTTTTAGTTAATTACTAGTTAAAAATATTTACGTTTTTTTAAAGAAATTCTTTTAATAATTATTATTTTTTAAAAAACCTTAAGCTTAATAAGTATTTTAAAATATTAAATATTAAATATTATTATATCTTATTAAATTAAGTTAATTTTTAACTTTAAAAATTAAAATAAAAAATATTTATAAATAAAATCTTTTGTTAACTTTTAAGTAAATAAAATATATTTAATTAAACTTTTTTACTATTTTTTATTTATATTTTATTTATTATTTTTTTATATATTATTAAAATAAATATAAAAAATTTTAATATAAAAAATTTTAATTATTCTTATAAATTTTATTATATTTAAATTATATTATAAAGGTTATATAATTTTATTTTAAGGTTTTTATTATTAATTTAAAGTTATTTTTAATATAATATTTTATTTTATTTTTTTTTTTTAAATAAACGGTTAAAGGTTAAATAAATAAATATATACTATAAATTAAAAATTTTAAAAAATAATATATTAATTTATATAATTTAATAAAATAACTGTGTAAATATTTATTAATTTTATTATAAAATTAATTTTAATTTTAATTTTATTATAATAATATTTTTTTTTAATATAAATAAGTTATAATTTAATTATTACTTTTATAAATATATTTATAAATATATTTAATTATTTTTATAATAATATAGATTTTAATATTAATATACGTTTAATATTTTTAGTTAAGAAAAAGGTTATATAATATTATTTAATTATTATTTTATTTTATTAGTTTTAAATAACTTAGAATTTTAATATATAATTTTTATTTATATATTAAATATTCGTTTAGTTTAATTATAATTTCAAAGTAAAATAACTTTAAAAAGTTTTTAAAATAATGGTTTTTAATTATATAAAGCGATTTTAAATTCGCTATGTTATAAGGTTTATATATTATATTAAATAATATTATTTACCGTAAAATACTATTTAAATTAATATTAATTCCTGGAATTTTAATTTATATAATATAGTTAATATTTATAAGTTTTATAAATTAATTATAGTTTAATAATAATAAGAAAACTAAATAATATATATAAAGTAAGTTTTTTTTTTAATATTTAATTATTTAAATTATACCACGGTATTTATTAAAATAGTTTTTTTTTATAATATTATTTAAAAGTATTTTTTATTTTTAATTAAAAATATAAATATTAATATCAAGTTAATTACTTATAATTTAACTTAAAAAAAGCTTATTTTTTATTTTTAGTTAGTTTAAATTAGTGGTAAAAATAATAAAAAAAATTAATTAATTTAAATAATAAATAATAATTATTAAGTTTTAATAATAATAAAATATAAATTTTTTATTATTAATAAATAAAAACAGCAGGTATATATTATAGTTAATATTAATTAAATTAATATTTTTAGTTAAAATAATATTATAAAAATTATTTTAAAAAACTTTTTATAAATCGTTTTATTTATATTTTAATTATTTTAAAGTAACTTATTTTATAATAATTTAAATATTAATTAAATATTATTAAAAAAGTTAACTAAATATAAATAAAATTAATAATTTTTATTTATAATTATATAAATAATATTAAAAATATTACCATAAAAATAAGTTTTTTTTTTTATAATTTTTACTATAAAATTATATATTTAAATTATAATTAATTCTTTTATATAATTATATTAATATATAAATAAATAATATATATATTAAATAGTTTATAAAAACATATATATAAAAAAATAATATTTTTTTTATAATAGTTTATTTAGTTAAAATAATTTTTTTTTACTATTAGTTTTTCCTTATAACGTTTAAAATAATACTAATAATATTTTTAGTTTTTAAAAAGTTTTTATATTATTAATTTATATTTTTTTTAAAAATTATATTTAAATTAAATTTTAATATAAATTAAATTATAAAATTATTTATATTTAAGTTTTTTAAATTATTTATAGTTTTTTATATTTATTTTTAAGTTATAATGTATTTTTTAACGTATAAATTATTTATATAAATCTTTTTAAAAAGTTATATTAAAATATTTAAATTTAAGTTATTATTATTAATAATAAATTAATATTAAGCGGTTAATTATAAATTATAAAAATATAATTAAATATATTTAAACCACTTATTTTATGTTATTTTTAAAAGGCTAGTTATATAATATAAAATTTTTTAAATTTAAAAATAATTAGGATTTAAATTATTAATATTATAATTAATAAGTTTATATAAAATAAATATAAAAAAAAAAGCGGAGTTAAATTATTAAATATTTTTTTAAAATTTTTAAGCTTTTAAATTAAAACTAATTAATAATAATTATAAAAACTTAAAAAGTTTATAAATTTTTATTAGTTATATATTTTTATTTTTATAATAAAATATAAAGGTTTTATTTTTTTTTATTTTTTTTTTAAAATATTTATTAAATTAATAAAACGTGTTATAAAAGTTATATTATTTATTTATAACGTTAATATTATAAATATTTATTTATAAAAGTTTATTATTATATAGTTAAATTTTATAATATTTAATAAAGTTTAATTACTTTTTATAATAAAAATATAAAAAATATAATAAACGGTTTTATTTTAAAAGTTATTAATTTAAAGTTTAAAATAATTATAAAAAATTTTAAAGTTTAAATTATCGCTATTTAGTTATTTTATTTCTTTTAGTTTTAAATTTTTAAAAATACTTAAACTAGTAAAATATATTTAAACTAATTTTATTTAATGGTTAATATTATTTTAAAATATAATATAAATAATAAATATAATAAAAATTTTTTATATAAAAATTAAAAGTTATTTTAAATAATATATAAATCTTTTTATATTTAATATAAATTTTAATAGATTTATATATATTATAATAAAGTTTTACTTTTATATTAATGATTTTTAACTTAGATAATAATTATATTATTATTTACCTTAAATTATATTTAATTTAAAAAATAACTTAAAAAATATTCTAATTAATATATTTAAAATATTTTATAAAAAAGTGTATATTTTTACAATATATAATTATCTAATTATATAAAAAACTTTATAAATATCTTAAAAAAAAAAATAAAAAGAATTTAATTATAAAATAGTTATATAATCTTTTATAAGGCATTGATTACTATATTTTATTATAACCTTTTTTTAGATTTAAATAAGGTTTTATTTTAATTTAAATTTATAAAAAAAAACCTTTTGTTTATTTTTTTTTATATTAAACTAATTAATTTATTTTAAAACCCTTTTTATAAGTTATATTATAAACTTATTTTTACTATTTAATTTTATAAAATTACCGGTCCTTTTTTATTTTTTAGTTAATATAAAATGTATTTTTTTTATAAACAGTTTTTTAGTTTTAAACAATTT
Organism: Hypoxylon rubiginosum; assembly: GCA_902806565.1. Classification (NCBI taxonomy): domain Eukaryota; kingdom Fungi; phylum Ascomycota; class Sordariomycetes; order Xylariales; family Hypoxylaceae; genus Hypoxylon; species Hypoxylon rubiginosum. Next base: position 1,590,881 of record CADCXA010000066.1, on the reverse strand, counting down.
ATTAATTATATTAATTAAAATAATATATTAGTTTTAATTTATTTAATTATAAAAATTAACAAGCTATGGTTTATTTACTATAACTTTTTATATATTGGTTACCTATTTATTAACTAGTATAAATAATCCTTATTTATACTTAATTTTTTAAACTAAACTTATTTAAAAAACTAAACTATAATTAAGGTTTAATAAATGTTTATATTATTCCTTAAAGTTAATTTTATTTTTAAGAAAATATTAGGTTTTAATTTCTTATATAATTTTATTAAAAATAATTATAATAGTAATATTCTTTTTTAAACTATTTTTAGTTTTACCTTTTTTTTTTTTTATAAACTTAAAATTTAAAAAACTATCTAAAAAATTAAATAAATTACTATTTAAAAAGTTATTTTTAATGTTTTTAATTATATTAATTACTATAAATTATAATTTTACTAAGTTTGTTTTAAATGTAAGATTATATATTGGTTTAATTAATATTACAAGTTATTTAATAAATAAAAGTTTTTTAATAATTACTTTAATTTTAATGTATTTAAATACTGTTTTTATAAAAATATTTAAAATTAAAATTTAATTAAAGTTTTTATTTTTTAGTAATTAAAATAAAATAACTAATTTTTTAAACAATAAATAAAAAATACACACTATTTAATAACTGTATATTTAATTATTATTTTAAAAAATAATTTAAATTTAATATAAGTTTTTAAGGTTTTTAATTATTATTTTTTATTTACTATTATTATATATTTTATTTAAGTTTATAAATAATGTTTATACTTTAATAAAAAAAAGGTTTATTTTATTTATAAAAATGTTAAAAATATATATTTGTTTTTTTATTATATTAATTAATATTATATAAAAATAAAAAGCCGTGTAATTATTAAAGTTTTTATTTAATATTATAAAATCATAGTAAGTTATTAAAAAAATAAATCGTAAGTTATATTATTTAATTAAAATAAACATGGTGCTATTAAAATCATTTATTTTATAATTTTTTAAAATTTATAATATTTTAATTTTATAAATTAACTTAATAAATAATATATTTTTTATAATAAATAATTAAAGTTTTTTAATTTTTAATAATTTATTATACTTTTTATTTTTATATAAAATTAAAAAGTTTATAATTATAAATATAAGTTTTTTATATTAAAGTTTAAAATTTATTTTTAATAAAAATAAAATATTTTATAATATAATTATAATATATAGATTCGGTTTTAGTTAAATAAAAAGAAAAAACGTTATTATTATAAGTTTTAAAAGTTTTAATTAATACTTTTATTAATTAATAATATTATTAATATAATAAATATCTTTTAAAAAATTTATAATATTAATTAATATTACTTTTATTTTTCTATATATTATTATTATAATTATAAGGTATTATAATTTTTAGTTTTTTAAAAGAAAAAAATAAAAAATATAAAATAAACTATATTAATTAAAATAAAAAAAAAATACTAGATATTTTTTATATTTATATAATTTTATATAAATATTTTATTAAATGGTTTATTATATAAATAAGTTCTTATTAATTTTAGTTATAAGTTAATAAAATGTTAATATAATATATAAATTAGTTTTTAATTAATAGTACTTGTTTTTTTTAAGGTAATAAAAAACTAAGAATTTTATAATAGTTTTTATTTTTTATATTTCCTTTTTTTTTAAATTTTTTAATTTTTTTAAAATATTTTAAATTATTTTTTAAAATGGTAAAAAATATTTAAATTATAATAATTATATTTACTTTTATTTGTTTAAAAGGATTTAAAATACTTAATAATAATAATAATATTATAAAGTTTATTATTATGTAATATATTTAAAAATACTATAAAAACCTTGGGCTTAATATATTGTTCTTATTATTATTTCTTAACTTTAATAATATTATTTTTATATCCAGGTATATATTTTAAAAAAAGTTTAACACAAATACTAAAACTTGTTTTTAAGTTTAAAATATTTTTATAAATATATTATTTATTTTTTATAATTATAATTTTAATTTGTTTTTTTAAAATTAACTTAATATAAAACTTTTATTAAAATTATTTAAAAAATTATATTTTATTATAAATAAAATATATTATAATTAACTTTTTTAAAACCTTAATATTTAAATTAATGTTTAATAAATAAATTAAACTTTTAATATTATATTTATTTTTAGTTAATTATTATTTTTAACATATAAATAATTATAAATAAATAAATAACTTACCATTTTTAATTAAGCTATTTTAAATATAAAAGTTAATTTTAAATTTATATTATAACCTTTATTAATTAAAATAAATTCCAGGTTAAAAAAATTATTATAATTTATATTTTTTTAAATTATTAATCCTTATAACTTTTTAAGGTTTTATATAATAATAAAATTTTTAATTTTATTATTTTTATTGTTTTTAATAAATAATTTAATAGATTTTTAATTAAAATCTTTATTTTTAATTTCTAGGTTTTATATTAATAATAAGCACTTATAAATTAATAAAGCTTAATGATTTTATAAAAAAACTTAGTTAATATAGTTTATTAAATAATTTGTAATATAAATTTTTATATATTTAATAATTTTATTATTAGCCGGTATATCCTTTAAAAAATATTTAATAAAAGCTTTTAATAAACGGTTAATCTTTTATAAAATTACTACCCTTTTTTTAAATAACTACTTTTAAAACAATCGTTATTTTTATTTATTAATATTAAATATATAGGTTTTTTAAATAATTATTTTAATAAGTTTATATAAAATAATTATTATATTTTTAATTTTTTTATTTAAATATATAGTTTTTTAAATAAAATAGTTTATTAATATTACTAATATTATATAAAAGCGTTTAATTTTATTAATTACGTTAAAATATAACTTTTTTTTAACTATAAATTTATTTTTAACGTTATAAAAAGGTTTTATAATATTTATATTATTTTAATATCCAGTAAAAAATATAAATTTTAAAACTACTAATTTAAAAATCTTTAAACTTAAAAGTATTAAAATCTTTTTTTAATTAAAAATCTTATATTAAAAAATTTATTAATTTAATTTTAATAATTTAATATTAAAATTTTAAGTTAAATAAAATAAAAAATAAAACCTTTATATTAAATATTATATTTTTTTATTTTATTAATAAAATTAGTTTAATTTTAAGGTAAATAAAAAATAAAGTAAAAGTTAAAATAAATAAATTAACTTTAAATAATAAAAATTTAAAATTTATAAAAAAAGAAATAAATAAAATGTTTTAAGTAAAATTCTTTAATTATATGTTAATTATATATTATATATCTATAAATTCCTAGTTATAATATTAAATATAAATATAATTATTTTCTTTTATTTTTTTAAGTTAATAATTATTTTATTTTTATATTAATTAACATAATTTAAAACTAGTAGGTATTTTAAAATCTAATATAATAACATATCTTTTTTTTATTTTTTTAGGAAAATAGACCTTAATTTATTATAATTAAAAGGTTTTATTTTTAAAAATAATTTTATTTTTTAAAATAATTTTAATGGTTTATTATTTTATTTTATTATTAATTAAAATATATTTATTTTAATACAAGTTATTTTAATAAATTCCTATGTTATTATTTTTAATAATTAAACTTGTTATTTTTTAACTTATAAAATAGTTAAATATTTTAATATTTTTTTTTTATTATAAAAAATGGCGTTTTTATTTTAATTAAATTATTTATTATTTGGTTTTATAATTTAAAGGTTATTAAAAAGGTTGTTAAATTCTTAATATTTTTATTTATTTTTTATAAAAAACTTAAGCTGGTTTTTTAAAAACGTGGTTTTTAGGATAATATTATTTAATTTATAAATATTATATTTATTTTTTTTATAAACTTAATTAATTAAATAAAATCTTAATTAATTATAACAAAGCTTATTTTTATTTAAGATATTAATATAGTAGGAAATATTAAATAAAAATATAAAATTGTTTTTTTATAATATTATATTTTTAATTTATCTTATATATTTTTTATTTTTTTATTTAACTATTTCCTTTTTTTTCTTTTTAAAAGTAACAATTAATTTTTAAAAGTTTTTTTTTTTTTTTTATAAAAGTTTTATTTAAATTATTAAAAGCTTTTTATAATTTTTCATTTTATTTTATTTAAATACCCGCCATGTAAAAATTATAATTTTAATAAATATTATAACTTTTTACTTATATATAATTTTATATAAAAAGATTTTATTAAGTTTAATTAATATTTAATTAGCTTAAATAATTTTAAGTAAATATAATACCTAGTTTTTACTATTTTTATTTAAAATTTAAAAAAATCCCTTAGTAATTTCTTTATAATTAACTTCTACCTAACCTTATGTTTTAAAATAATAAAAAAGGTTTATTTTTTTTTTTATCCTTATTTTCTAAACAAGCGTTTTTAAAAGTTTTTTTAAATTTTAAACTTTTATTATATTTTATTAATAAAAGGGTCTTATAATTAAAAATAATCTTTTTTTAAATAAAATTAATTATAACTTTTATTTTAATATTAAAAATAACTTTTACTTTAAATTAATTATTAATTTTTTTCCTTATTTTTATAATAACTTTTTTTTTTTAATTATAAAATATATATTATATATTAATAATTTATATAATAAAAAAATTATTTAACTTATTATATAAACCTAATTTATAAGGCTTAGTAATTTAAAACTTCTAATAATTAAAATATATAAAAATAGTTTAAATTATATTTAAATTTATTTTTTTTTAATAATATATATTTTTTATTTTATTAATTATAAAGTTATATATTTTATAATTATATTTAATATAATTTTTCTAGATAATTAATTTTTTTTATAAAAATAAATTAATAATTTATTATTAGTAGAATTTCTTTTTAAGTTTTTTCTATAAAACATTTTTAATTATTATATATTAAAATACTTTATTTTAAAATCTTACTCTAATATATTAATTTTTTATTATTTTCTTATTTTTTAAGTAAAAAAAGTAAATAAAAATATTTAAATACTTTGTAATTTTTTAGGATTTATTATTTTAATCTTTTAATAGTTATAATAAAAGATATTTAATATTAAAAAAAACTAGAAAAATTAAAACAATTTAAATAAAATAAATTTAATTATCGATATATTTATTAATATTACCTTTTTATTAATTGTTTTTCTTATTTAAAAAATCTTTTCTTTTATAAAATAAAAAATCAGCTATTATATTAAATTTACCAGGTATATACTTAATCTTAAAATTAAATAATTTAATATAAATAATTTATTAAGTTAATTTTATTTTTAATAAACTTATAAATTTATTATTTAATTAAATGATTAATATTTTTATATTTATTTATAATAAAAAATAAATATTATAAAAATAAATTTATAACCAGTAAAAAGATTTTATAACAACTAAAACCTTAAGTTTTAAAGTATTATAATTTTTTTTTATTTTACATTATATACTTAATTTATATCTTAAAAAACAAAAAATATTTTAATTATTAAACTATTTTAATATATAACCTTAACCATCTTTTAAAATATTTATTTATAAAATAATTAGTTTTTTATAAATATAATTAAAATTAATAAGATATAAAACATTACTTAATATATCTTTTAATATTTATATAGCTTGTTTTTAATCCTTTATTTATTTTTATAAAACATTTTTTTAAAACAATTTTATTAAAAATATAATAATTAAAATATACAGTTTAATTTAAAACTTAAAATAAACAATAACGTTAATAAAAGATTTAATATTTTTTATATTTTTATAAAAACCTTATTTTTATATTTTAAAAGTTTTTAATAAGGTTAGTTTTTTTTTATAAATATTATAAATATATTTTATAATCTTTATTATTAAATAGTAAAATTTTAACTTTTTTCCGCTTACTGTTATACCAATAAGTTTAAAATTTAATAAAACGGTATTAATATTTTTTATATATTTAAAAATAAAGCGTTATATTTTAAAGTAAATTTCCTAATTTTTATATTAAATAATTGGTTTTTTAATTTCTACGTTATTAAAAAAAAACTCGTATTTATTTAATATAAAATTATAAAATATTTAAATAATTACTTTTAAAAAATAAGTAACTAAGTTTATTATTTTTTATAATAATATTATTATTTCCACCAGTTTAATTAATATAATAAAAATTATTAGTTATTTATTAAAAAAACTTAATTTCATTTAATTATATTTTAAAAACCAGTTTATTATAAATAAAATTTAATATATTATAAATTTTATAAAAAACTTTTTATAGTTTTTTAATAAAAAAATATTTTAAATTATTTTTTTATTAAGTTTAATATAAAAGTTAATTAATTTAAAAGATTTATTTTTTTTTTTTAATAACAAATTAAATATTTTAATATAAGCTATGGTTTTTTTATAAAATACCGTTTTTTAAATGTTTTTTTAGAATTTAAATAACTTTATTTTTAAAAGAAATAAAAATTAAAATGTTTTTAATTTATTATATAAAATATAAAATGGTTTTAATTATATAGTTAAACGTTATATTTTTTTTTATATAATTAATTTTATTAAAATCTTAAACTAAAATTATTTCTTTTTTATAGAATATTTTAATAAAGATATTTTTTTTAATATTAGTTATTTTAAAAATCTTTAACTTTTTTTTAATTATTTTAAATTTATTAAGTTTTAAATGTTTACCGTGAGGTTAAATTATAAATTTAAAATGGATATTTTTATAAAGGTTTTTTTTATAAAATGTTAAAAGGTTTTTAACTTGGTTTTATATTAATTAAAAAAACTTTTTTTTTTAATTAAATAATCCTAATAATATAAATCCATTAATAAAAATATTATTAACAGGGTTAACCTTTAAGGTTTTAAACTTATATATAATATTAATAAAAATTAAATTAAAATTAACTTTTATTTTATATTAACTTTAGTTTTTCTTTTTTTTTACCTTTTTAATAGTTTTTTAAATAATAGTTTTTATAGTTTTAAAAAAATTATTATTTATTAATATATAAAAAATTATCTTATTTTTATTAAAGTTATATTTAAAAATATCTACTAAATTAACTTATATATTATTATAAAAATTACTAAGAAAATTAAAAAGATCCACCTTATTAATTAACATTAATAACATTTATAAACTTATTTTATAAAATAAAATATCCTTTTTTTTATTATTATTTATTTTTTTTATTATAAGTTTTTTATAATTATTAATATAATTTTAATTATTAGTAACTAATAATTTTCTAAGATAAGTTTTAATTACGTTAATTTTTTTATTTGTTTTTTATTTAATTAATTAAATGTTAATAGTATTTTTATTAATATTTTTTTAAAAGTTAAATTCTTTATTATTTTAAAGTTCTTATAATGAAAGTTTATTTTTATAAAAAAAATAAAGTTTAGTTTTAATAATAGTTTAAATAACATAAAAGTATTTTTTATAATATAAATTAAATATTATAAAAATTAGCTTTTAATTTAAATAAAATTTTCTATAACTTTTATAGTTTTTATAAAAATATGGGATTTAAATCCTAACCATGTTAAATAAGTTTTAAATATTAAAAACTTAAATTTCACTACGTAAAATTTAATAATTAAATTAGATTACGTTTTTATATTAATTATTATAATTATTTTATTTTTATTTTTATATAGTTTTACCTTAATTAAAAGTTAAAATAAAAATTAAATATATATAGTTAAGTTATAATAAGTAAGATTTTTTTATATATAAAAGAAACTTATATAAAAAAGTAATAATAAAAACTTCTTTTTACTAATTAAATTAGTTTAAATAAGGTTTTTTTAAGTTTTAAGTTTTAAGCTTATTTTATTTATATTAATAAAATCTTTTTTATACTTTTTAATAATAAACTTAATAATATATATAAAAGTAAAATAAACTTATAGTTTATTTAATATATTTTTAAATAAGTTTATAAATCCTGGTATTATTTAAGTTATCTTTTTTTAAATAATTAAAAATTATTTATTTAAGTTAGTTATAATTTTTTTAAATTAAAATTTTTAAATTTTATAATTAAAGAAAATATTGGTTTTAATAAATTTTAAGCTTTTAATAAAGTTAATAACTTTTAAAGGTTTTTATAAAACTTTTTTAATATTATTATTTTTGTTTTTAATGTTAATGTTAACAAGGTTTTTTTTAGAACTTATCCTTTATTTAATGTTAAAAATCTAGTTAAGGTTTTTTATTTAAAAAATTATATATATTTTAATTTAATTAAAATTTTTTTATATTTGTTTTTTATAATAATAAATATATATATTTAGATTATTAAGGGTTAAGTTACTATTTAAATTTAAAATAAAATTAATATTTAAATAAAAAATATTAACTTGGTTTAATCTTTTTTATAAATAAAGTTTTTATAACTTTTTCTTTTTTTTACTTATTTATATTTTATAAAAAATTTTAATTTACACTTAGTAATATTTTATATAATAGATAACTAAGTTATTATTTAAATTACACTTTTTAATATAACTAAAAATATTTTTTCTAATAAAAACTTTTTAATAATATATTTTAATAATAATATATTTAAGGATTAAAATATTTATAAGTTTTATATTTTTTATTATCCCTTTTAAAATATATTTTCTATTTATATAATTATAATATAAAATACCATTATTATTTAAATATTTAACTATTTTATAACCCATTATAAAATAAAAGGTATTTTTATAAAAATAATAATTTTAAAGGTTATAATTTAATTTTAAGTTTATATATCCTAGATTAAACGTTTGTTAATAATTTAATAAAGTTTAATTAATTAATAATTTAGTTTAGTTAATCCACAAGTTAAAAAAAGGACTTTTTATATTTAACGTGTTAATTAATATAACGGTTTTAGTTTAATATAAATTTTAATTATTAAAATAAAGGTTAAAATTATAAAGCTTATTTTTTATATTTTTAATCTTTTTTTTTAAATTAATATTTTGGATTTTTATTTTAAAAAGTTACTTGGTAAATTTATTAGTTTTATTAATTAAAAATAATAAAAATAAGCTTTTTTTTATAATAGATTTTAATAAAATTTAAATATTAATTTTAATTTTCCAAGCTTTTTAATTAATAATATTATTATTATTCTTATTATTTAAATTATATTTAATATAATTAATAACAATCTTATTTTTATTTATATTAAAAATTTATAAATAAAAATTTATTCATTTAGTTACTATCTTTTTAAAGTTTTTAAAGTTTATAATTTTTAAGTTATTAAAACTTTTTTTAATATAAATAATTAACTATTTTCTAATAATTAAAAATAAAAGCTTTTATAGTATGTAAAAATAAGCGTTATTATTAATTAGTTTGTTTTATAATTTAACTTTAAATATAATAACTTTATAATTAAAAATTAAACTGTTAATTACTTTAAAAAAGTTTATATTTTTTGTTTTTTTTTTTAAAACGTTAATTTAATTTTAGATTATTAAATGTTATTTTAAGTTAATAATATTAAATACTTTTTTAAGTTTGTTTTTTATTTTTTTCTAGATAGTATATTTAAAGATTAAAGTTTTAACTTTATATTTAATTTTTAAAAAAAATATAAACCTAAAAACTTTAAAAATTTTAAACTAATTGGTATATTTAAGTTAAGTAAAATATTAATTAAAACTGGATAGTTATTAAAATATATAAAACTTATTAAACTAAATATCTTTTTATTATTTTAAGTTTATAATAAAGAAAAACAGGTATAAGTATATTTTTATGTAATTTTTTTTTTAATTTATAGTTCTTAAATTATTAGTAGTTATATTAATAGTTATAATTAAGTTTATATTATTTAAAATAATAAAGTTAAAAGTTAATATAGTTATTAAAATAAAATTATCTTAAAATATAATAAAAAAGAAAATATTAAATAAAAGTTGTTTTTAAATAAAGTTAATATTATAATTAACTTCGATTAGTTTCTTAGAAATATTTTTAAAGCTTTAACTTTTTATATTAATAGTAATAAAGTTAATAAAACTTGTGTTTAATTTTAAAATGTTTAATAAATATTTAAAAAGGTTTTTTTTAAAAAAAATAAGTGAAGAAATGGGTAGTAAATAATTTGTTAATTATAAAAAAAAGCTATTAGATAAAAAGTTTTATTTTAAAAATATATATAAAGTTTTTTAAGTAATTTTTTTTAATTTAAATTTTTATGTTTTTTAATAGGTTTTTTTAAAAACGTAATATATTATTTTTAAAGTTTATATTTTTTAAGGTATTGGTTAAATTATTAATTAGGTTATTAATAAATAATTATATTTTTTATAAAAATATTACTATTAGTTTAAGTAAAAGTTTTATTATTAAAATAATAAGTTAAATTAATAAAATAAACTTTATAAATATCCTTAAAAAATTTATTTTTTTAAAATATAAGATTTTTTTATTAATTTTACTTAATATTTAATTAAGTTAAAAATGGTTTGATTTATAAAATTAAAGTTCCCGGTGTTTTAAATAAGTTTTTTTTTTTAAAATATACTAGTATATATTTTTACGTTAATATTTATAATATTAACTAAAATCTTTTAGTTTTATATTTTATAATATATAATTATTTAAGTGATTATTTTAAACGTAAGCTTAAATTTTCAGGGATTTTAATATTTTAGTTTTATTATTAGATATTTAAATTTTAGTTTATTAAGTTTTTAAATTTTAGGTTTTATTATTAAATTTTATTATTAGGTTTTATTATTAAATCTTATTATTAAATCTTATTACTAGGTTTTATTACTAAGTTTTATTATTAAATCTTAATACTTGGTTTTATTATTAAATCTTATTATTAAATCTTATTATTAAATTTTATTATTAGGTTTTATTATTAAATTTTATTACTAAGTTTTATAATTTTAATTTTTAGGTTTTTAATTTTTAAATTTTTAATTATAATATCTTAACAATTAAAATAAATATTTTAACTTAAAGTTTTTAATTATAGTTTTATTTAAAATGGCGTTTAATTAAGTTTTTTATATTTAATAAGTTTTATAAATTTTAATTATTTTATAACACTAAAAATAACTTACTTATTAATTTAATAATTTAATTAACGTAAGTTTATAGTGATTAATATAAAATGATTTAATTTATATTAAAATTTTAAGTTTAAAACTTTTTTTAAGGTATTAAATTTTATTAAATATATAAGTTTTAACTTATAATGAAGTTTTTTAAAATTAATAACAGTTTTTTAATAAAATATAAAATAAAGTTCTTAAAATTCTTTATTAATTAAGTTAAAGTTAATATAGTTTTTTTAAAACTAAAATTATAAGTTTAAGTTTTATAATAATCGCTAATTATAATAAAATTTTACTTTTATACTAATGATTTTTAACTTAAATAACAGTTATATTATTATTTACTTTAAATTGTATTTAACTTAAAAAATAATTTAAAAAACGTTTTAATTAATATATTTAAAATATTTTATAAAAAAGTATATATTTTTATAATATATGGTTATTTAGTTATATAAAAAGCTTTATAAATATTTTAAAAAAAAAAATAAAAAGAATCTAGTTACAGGGTAGTTATATGACCTTTTACAGGGTATTAATTACTGTATCTTATTATAATATTTATTATATAAAAGTAAAAAAAAAAAAAATAATATATAATTATAATAAATTAATTTTAAATAATAATAAATTTTAAAAAAACTTAATTATATATTAAAATATAATAATGTTTATATATTAAAAGTAAATAAAATAATAATAATTAAAAGAAATATTTAATATTAATTAAAATTAAAAAATATAAATAAAAAATTTAAATAAAAAATAAAAAAACTTATAAATAAAAAAAAATATATATAAAACCTACCTTTTTTTAAATTAATATTTTTAAAATATATTTAATATATTTTATTATAATATACTTTATTATATAAAAAACAGATAAAATAAGAAATTTTAAAAAAATAAATATATATTAAAACTATTTAAATATTTAAATTATATATTAATATATTATTAATTTTTTTTAAATTTTATTAAAAACAATTAAACATTATTAAAATATAATAATTAAAACTAAATATAAATATATTTTATTTTAATTTTTATTTTAATATATTTAATATTATTAGCTTTTATTTAACTTTATATTTAATATTTTTAAGCTTTAAAAAAAAGTTAGATATTTTATTAAATTTTAATAAAATAAACGTTAATATAAACTTTAATAAAAAGTTTAAGTTATTATTTATTATAATTAAGTTAATTAATATTAATAATAATAAAAAACTACCCTTTTTAAAAACTATAAATAAAAGGGGTAAATTATCTAATAAACCTATAAAAGTAAAAACTTTTTTATTTATAAATATAATTAAAAATAATATTAATTTATAAAAACTATTTTTTTAATAAAACTGTTTTTAATATAACTTATTAAAATTTTAAAAAAGGTTAAAAAATAAGTTTTACTTTTATAATAATAAGCTTTTATTAACTAAAAAAAAAAAAAAAAATTATAATATAAAACGGCTTTTTATAAAAAAAACATTAAAAGGTTTATTAAAAAAATTATTAATATTATAAAAAACTTATATATATAATTAAGAATATTTATTATTAATAAAAATTTTAAAATATTATAGTTTTATAAAACGATTATTTATATTATTTAATAAATAGTTATTAAAATTTTAATTTAAAAAGTAATAATTAAAAGCGATTTTTATAAAAAATTTATATAAAAAAAACAGGAAAAAATTTAAAACTAAGTAATAAAAGGATAATTTTATAACTTTAAAAAATATAAGTTAATAAATTGATTTTATTTGTTTAAAATTAATTTTATTATTATTATTATTATTATTTTTAATTTAATATTATTAATAAATAATTATTTTTTATTAATTTAAAATATAAAATTATTTAATAAATTTAGTTTTTAAATAAATTTAATAAATATATATATACTTTTAAAAAAGTAAATTACAATAAATAAAAAAGTTATAATAACGGTATATTAACTGTTAAAATAAAAAATAACTATAATATTAAAAATAAAAAAAAATATTTATATATTTTAAATTTAAAAAGTTTTTATAACTAGGTTTTAATATTAAAAAATACTTATTTTATTATATAGTTTAATAAATTAAACAAATATTTATTATAAATATTAAAAGTTAAGTTATAATTAAATAAAAATAAAAAAAAAGATTTAAATATAATAAAAAAAAAAAATAAAAAAAAATAAAAAAAAAATATATATATATAAAAATAAAAAAATAAGTTTAACCTTTTATTATATATAAATATAAACGTAAATTAACGTTTTATTATTAATATAATATAAGATATTTAAAAAATATTTATAATTAAAAATTTAAATTAATATAAATAATTTATTTTTAAATTAATATATTTTATTTTTAAAAACTTAATTAATTATAAATTATTTATTTTTTAAATATAATTAATTAAATTTTATTAAATATATTTATTATTTTTAAAAACTTTAATAGTTATAAGTTATTTATTTTTTAAATATATTTAGCTAAGTTTAATTAAATATATTTAAATTAAAATTAAAATTTAAATATTTTTTTATAAATTTTATAAATATAATAAAAAAAAGTTTAAATTAATTAAATAATAAAAATAATAATTACTTACTTATTTTTTAATTATAATTAACTAAATTTAATTAATTATATTTAAAATTAATTAAAAAATTAATGTTTTTTTATAAAGCTTATAAATATAATTAAAAAAATAATAAGTTAATTAAATAATTAAAAATTAAATAAATAAAAATTATTTATTTTTTAATTATATTTAATTAAACTTAATTAATTATATTTAAAGTTAATTAAAAAATTAATGTTTTTTTATAAAACTTATAAATATAATAAAAAAGTTATAAACTAATTAAATAATTAAAAATTTAGTTATTTATTTTATAAATACGTTTAATTAAACTTAGTTAAATTTATTTAAAAATGTTTTAAATATATTAAAATTTTATTTTATATATTTATATATTTTTTAAATATATTTAATTAAATTTAATTAAATATATTTAAAAATAATAATTAAAATATATTAAAATATTTTTTTATAAACTTATATATTTTTTAAACATATTTAATTAAGTTTAATTAAGCTTATTTATATCGCGATTAAAAAATTAAGCCGCTTTTTTATAAACTTTATAAATATTATTAAAAAAACTATAAATTAATTAAATAATTAAAAATAAAACTACTTGGTTTTTTAATTTTTAAATATATTTAATTAAAATTAAATAAATAGTTTTAAATAATTTAAATATTTTTTTATAAATTTTATTAATAATATAAACTAATTAAATATTATAAATAAATAATTATAAAAATAATAATTAATAATATAATTTAAAATATTATAAATTTTATAAAGTTTATTTAATTTTAATTAAAAAAAAAAACCATATTATAAATTTATATAATATTATATTTATTAAAATAAAAATTATAATTAAAAGTTAAATTTATTATATTTTTTTATATTATATATAAAACTTATATTAATTAATTAACTATATCTTAATATATATTTTTTAAAAAAAAAATTATAATTAAAAATTAAATTTATTATATTTTTTTATATTATATTAATATTTATATTAATTAATTAATTATATTTTAATATACGTTTAATAAATTTTTTATAAAATTAATTAATTTATTTTATTATAATTTAAAAAAATTAATAATTAATATAATTTAATAAAACTTATTTTATATAATTTTTTTATATTATTTATATTTTTATAAATTTTATTATAATAAAATTATAAAAAAAAACATTAAAAAATATAAGGCGATTTTAAATATTTAATTAATTAGTAAAATTATAATAATATTAATAAAATAAAAAAAAATTAATAAATTAAATATAATTAAAACTTAATATAAAATTAAATATATATAATTATATTTTAAATTAATTATAATTATTTAAATAAAAAAATATAAAAAAATATTTAATTTTAAATATAATATTTTAATTTACTAATAAGTTATTTTTTATAACTTATTTTTTTACTGAACATTAATGATACTTAGGTAGAGTTTTACGAAGCAAGGTATCCGGTATATAATACATTGAAAAGCTTGGTGGAGACTTATCGTAGCGGAATCTGGCTGTCTAGGGGTTATTTAGTGGACTGAGGTTACGCTAGGATCGGCAGCTGCCGGCGCTACAATCGCTATGACTGATCTCAACTTTAGAGCTACCTGAGCTACCCGCGCACGTGGATAAGGACTAGGTAGGGCTGGGAGGTCTATCTACTACCTACCTGGTAGAAACCCTGCATTACTTGCATTGTACCTTACCAATGGATGAGTGAGCGTCTGCAGGAAGACGGAAGACGGAAGACGGCGTGCCACACTACCACGACATCATATCGGAAAAGGGTGAGGTAAGACAGATCCTGATCCTGTCCGGAATCTTCGGCCACGCTGCCAGGACGCCCCCAACTTTAAACCCTCTCCAATTTCGAACTATCATCACCAATTCCAGTTCTCTCTTCTAAGCGCCATGGGATCGGACAAAGTAGAGGTTATACAATACCTCGTCGACACCCGGGATTTGTGGCCCAGGGCGACCAAGACAAAGGACCTCGAGAATGAAGTATGAGTAAATTTGCTACGCTTACTACCATGGCTACCAATAATGCCTGCTCCACGCTCCTTAGCCTCGTCCTTAGCCTTGCCCTAGGTAGGAGATAATCGAGCTGACGCTAGCCTAGGCTTCGCGCGCGCTGGCGCTCCTAACGGAGGAGGAGCAAAAAGGCGTGCTGCGGTACTACTTCGTCCCCGACGCGAAGATGTCGCTCGCCTCGCACCTGCTGAAGCACTGGGTCGTCAGCAAATACGCGGGCGTGCCGTGGTGGGACACGAAGCTGACGCGGGACCCGAACGGCAAGCCCATCTTCGTGGACCCGGCGACAGGCAAGCAGCCCGTCTTCTTCAACGTCAGCCACCAGGCCGGGCTCGTCGCGCTGGTCGCCGTGGCCGGGTACGACGGCGGGCAGGCGGACGTCGGGACCGACATCGTGTGCACGAGCGAGCGGCGCACGCGCGACCACCGGATCATCAACACGGAGGGCTGGAGCAAGTTCGTCGACATGCACGCCGACGTGTTCGGCAGGCTCGAGGCTTCCTACCTCAAGGGCGACCTGCTGAGCACGCAGCCGGGCCTGCCGGAGCTCGCGCGCGGCGAGGTCATCGTCGACTTCAAGCTACGGTGCTTCTACACGCTGTGGTGCCTGCGCGAGGCCTACGTGAAGATGACGGGAGAAGCGCTGCTAGCATCGTGGCTTAAAGACCTCAACTTCAGGCGCTTCCGCGCGCCAGAGCCGGGGACGAAGTTCGAGCAGCTCCCGGATGGGGAGGTGGCCGAGAAGCAGGAGATCATCAAGGACCACGAGATCATGTTCCACGGGAAGAAGGTGCAGGAGGCGAACATCTGCCTGCGGTCGCTGGGGCCCGACTACATGACCTGCTCTGCGATCCGGACGCCCCACAGGAAGGAGGATGGGCTCAGCTGGGACATTGGGCCGTACGAGTTCCTCCCGATTGACGAGATCCTCTCGCACGCGGAGGCGCACTTGAGGAGCTGACTACCTTAGGTTAGGTACCTAGCTTGATTGGTTGGTTGGTGGTATGTTTTCACGAGGGCTTCTTCTATGATATATGTACGTCTTGTTATGACATTCTTAAATACGATAGACTTAATTCATTCGATGGCGAACCGTTATCGCTGCTACATGTAAGATTCTAAGCCCTGTGGGGCTGGACAGACCCGAGGGAGGCGAAAATACATGGGGGTTGGGTGCGTGAATAGCTTCTCCAATATAGGTATATGATCTCAGCTGTAGAGGAGGGCTGTGGTGGTATCGCAGTTGCTCCTGACCCCTGCAGGTGATGGCAGATGATCTCCCGGTTTTATTACCCGACACAGCACCTTGTGGTCTAAGGGGTTTCGTGATGATATCTGCTACTATAAAGTTCTCCATTCGTCTAGGCTCGATAGCCAGATGCGCTGGTATCAATGAGGCACGGTTATTAGCTGGCTATTATCTATATACCTAGTCTGGCAGTCTGGCTCAGGAGGCAAAAGGGTTCGCCGCGCGTCATTTACCCCTTCGCCACACAACGAACCGCAGCGCTGGAGAGCGTATCTGATGATCTCCCGCTATCTTCTGTCGTACTGGTGCTCTCCAACTCTTTTACGAGATACTCCAAGATCTGGTTTGTTGTAGTTTCGCTGTTTCGGTATACCTCACAACACCGTGGCAATACTGTAGAGCTATACTATGCCTTGATACTCTTCCATTGATACCTAAGATTTGGGTTATTGAGATCTACCCCCTAATGCTATCGCTAGCTCATCTGTTCCCCCTCAAATCTTTAATCTTTAAGCAAACTTTAGGCTTTAGATACGCTAAATGCTGATAGAGTGAATAGAGTGGTGGGGAGTAGCTAGACTGGGATTAGCGCTGTTCTGCTTTTCTGGGACTGACTGAACTAGACTAGGGCGGCTGGGCGGGAAAGCTGCACGGCCGCTGATTCGATGCTAGCGAGACTCCAACTTTGGAGCTAGAAACGTCATTTTGGCATCGAGGGGGGGAAAATTGCCTGTCTTTATCTGAAAAGACCACAGTTGACATTGACGTTGACATGAACATTAACATCGACATTGACATTCCTAGAATCAACTGTGATATCCGTGCCACCTGTTCGACCTCTTCTACCATCTGCTCATCTTTTAGCTCCGACTCATAGTTCTACTTGTCACCTATTTCCTCCTTTCTCCTCGTTAATGATCGAAAATGCTTTACTAGCATTTCGTCCCGTCTGAACAATACAGTTCTTACCGCCAACTTTCTTTAACGCCCGCCACTCTATTAATTGGCACCGAAGCGTGACCAGAACATCATCTAGCCCAACATGTCGGATGCTGGAGAGAGGTACGTAGCCTGAACTCATCTACTATTATCCATATGTATAAATACCTAAGTCACGTATTCTACCATTGAGCTTTGTCGCTTCTTCCTTAGCTAGATAGCTATTGGTAGCTATTGGTTCGAGTTCGGTTCCAGTTGCACCCGAACACGAAGAGGGGCCCCTGATTACTGACTCGCTCTAAAATAGTCAGCACAAGAGATCCAAATCCACGGCACTCTCTCTCCTACGACGGAGGGATAAAGACATTCGTAATGATGACGATGCCATCTCCGAAGATGGTTCGCAACACTCTGGTCTAGCTTCACTTCCAACCACTACTACCTCTGCTCCCGCCCTCCCTATGTCCCATCAGAACTCTGTGAAGGGCCACGCTTCGAGAATGTCGCTCGGCCGTATTCCGTCGAGAGATCCCAACTCCTTAGCCCCAACGCGATCCAACCCCTCGGCGGCGGAAAAGGGTACTACTCTCGAACAGTCCGTCCGCAAGTTTCGAATCGTCGAAGCCCTACGAAGCGGCAACACCGCCGCCATATCCAAGTCCATCCGAGAAACATCAGAAGATGGACCTCGTGCCAGTACATCTTCTGTGAATGGCTCACATCCCGCTCCTTTAGACGACACGACAATCTTACACCTTGCCATTCAGTGTGCCGAATATGATGTTGTGGAATACGTTCTGTCTGATGGCGCCGGCTACATTGATGTCAATGCTCGGGACAAAGATGGAAACGTGCCTTTACATGTGGCCGCCTCTCAGGGACGCGCCCCTATAGTTCGTCTACTGCTGGAACAAAAAGACATCAATGATGCTGTTGCGAATAACCAAGGGAAGCTTCCTTTAGACGTTGCGCGAAGTCCGGATATCTTCCAGCAGCTACAGCTTGCTAGAACTTTATTCGTTCAGGACAAAGTCAAGCAGGTCCAAGAACTTGTACGAAGCGGTGCCTATGATACGCTCGGTCAAGTTCTCGAAGAACCCCGCGTCAAGACAATCCTGGATGTCAATAGTATTGAATTACCCTGTGAGCCAGTCACTGTACAGACGGGAGGAACGCTACTGCACGAGGCCGCCCGAAAGAAGGACGCAAAGCTGATACAGGCTCTCCTCCTTCATGGTGCCGACCCATTCCAACGAGATCGCAAAGGCAAGCTCCCCCAGCAGGTCACAAACGACGATGTTACGCGGGCGATGCTCAAGCGATCACCTGCCGCGGTAGCTGCTCAACGAGGCATCCAGGAGAAAGCCGTGCTTGGGCACGCGACTTCACAAGGCGGGCCTGGCTCGGCTGTTGTAGGAGATCCCTTGGCTGGGCGCGAGCCCCAGATGAAAGGGTACCTCAAGAAGTGGACCAATTATCGAAAAGGGTATCAACTACGTTGGTTTGTTCTCGAGAACGGCGTCTTGAGCTACTACAAGCATCAAGATGACGCGGAGAATGCCTGTCGAGGAGCCATCAGCATGCGCATCGCCAGATTACATATGAGCCCGGAAGAGAAGACGAAATTTGAGATTATCGGGAAATCGTCCGTCAAGTATACGCTGAAAGCAAATCATGAAGTCGAGGCTAAGCGGTGGTTTTGGGCCTTGAACAATTCGATCCAGTGGATGAAGGACCAGGCAAAACAAGACGAACGGCAGAAAGCACAGAGTGCCGAAATGCTACGGCAGGCTCGGGATAACCTCAATAAACCGTCTGATGCATCTGCAAACGATTCCCTCAGCGAAGTAGCGAGCAACGGTGAGCCGGGGATGTACCGCCTTCCTTCCGGGAAGTCGCCCGCTCCGCGTGTAGGAGTATCCCGTGCTAGTACCACGGGCAGCGTGGATGACGAGTTCGTCAATGCGGGGTCCCCTGACGGAAAGGGGCATCTGAGCAACGAAGATGCGACAATCCCTGGAGAAGGAGATGATGACGACGACGACGACGAATATATGGATCGATCCAGTCGAGGTGAAGCGCCAACCGCCACTAAAGACGCCTTTAACATCACGGCGCAGTCGGCAAGGTTACAGCTGGACACGCTCGCATCGGTGAGTGCAGCGTTGCAGGCGGAAGCCCATCGAAATCCTTCCATGTCTCTTGTAGACCCCAAGGCAGCGCAAGCTCTCTCAACGTACGACGCGGCGATTCGAAGCCTAAAGGGACTTATGGGCGACCTTCTCAGAATATCGAAGGACCGCGACGCGCATTGGCAATACCGCCTCGAACAGGAAATCGAGATGCGGCGAATGTGGGAAGAGAGCATGGCCAAGGTAGCTGCGGAGCAAGAGGTCCTAGAAGCAAGAGTTAGCGAAGCCGAAACGAAACGCAAGATGACTAAACGGGCCCTCCGCGAAGTTATGGGAAGCGCTAGCGAAGGGCGACCGCTTAGTAGTGATAGTTTCGTTGCGAATGTGGAGGCGCCCGACGTAAACGAAGACGAGGTGGCCGCAGTACTACGCTCGCCGTCGATGAAGAGCATCGGCCGAAAATCGACCGCACTTTCTCATCACGTCGAACTCTCGGATGATTCCGAATCAGAGCAGGAGGAATTCTTTGATGCGGTAGACGCAGGAGAGGTGGACGTCGCACCCATGCCGCCATCCGATGTCGTACCATCCGCGAATTCAGGGCAAGACGTCGTAATATCAGGCGTGGACGTCAGCAGCGCTTTTAGGGGTTACGAGAACGGACTAAGAACAAGACTCAAGTTGGATGAAGATAACCGACCAAGGGTTGGTCTATGGGTAAGGATCTTGCACATCTAATCTAGTTGTTGGTTAGCTAATAATGTCTATTCTAGGGTATTCTCAAGTCGATGATTGGTAAAGACATGACGAAGATGACGCTTCCAGTGTCTTTTAACGAGCCAACATCTTTACTGTACAGAACCGGCGAAGACATGGAATATGCCGACCTGTTGAATATGGCAGCGGATCGATCTGATTCGACCGAACGCATGCTATATGTCGCTGCCTTCGCGGCAAGTGAATTCGCGTCTACCATCGGCCGTGTTGCTAAGCCGTTCAATCCGCTCCTCGGCGAGACATTCGAATACGCAAGAGCCGACAAGGGTTACCGATTCTTCATCGAGCAAGTCAGCCACCATCCTCCCGTCGGTGCAGCATATGCGGAGTCGGCGAAGTGGACGTATTGGGGCGAAGCTAAAGTGGACTCCAAGTTCTTGGGCATGTCATTCGACATATATCATCTCGGTACCTGGTTCCTGAGGCTACGTCCCACGGCCGGCGGAAAGGAAGATTTCTTCACGTGGAAGAAACCCAAATCGCAAGTGGTCGGCATCATGTCAGGTAACCCCGTCGTGGATAATTACGGCCTGGTGGAAATCAAGAACTGGACGACGGGAGAGGTCTGTCTACTGGATTTCAAGAAGCGGGGCTGGAAAGCGTCGACCGCCTACCAGCTCTCTGGCAAGATTCTCGACGCCGACGGCCGACCGCGCATGTGCTTGGGAGGTCGCTGGAACTCCAAGATATACGCTCGCCTGACGCCCGGCTATGAGGCGCATGTGGAAGAGCCGCAAGACGCACGAGGAAGCATCAGCGATCCCAGCCGGGCATTTATAGTCTGGGAAGCAAACGCTCGACCGCAAGGCATCCCGTTCAATCTCACGCCATTCGTCCTCACCTTCAACCATCTAGATGACAATCTCAAGCAGTGGATCGCACCGACCGACTCTAGGTTTCGGCCTGACCAGAGGGCCATGGAAGACGGAGAGTACGACCTTGCGGCTAGCGAGAAGAACCGGCTCGAGGAAGCGCAGCGAGCCCGGCGGAAGGTGCGGCAGCAGAACGGCGACGAGTTTGCCCCCGCGTGGTTCGAGAAGACCAAGTGCGAGATCACGGGGGTGGAGCACTGGAAGTTCACGGGCAAGTACTGGGAGCAACGGGAGAAGTTTGGCAGCGGAGACGCCCACGCGTGGGACGGCCTGGAGCCCATCTATTCCTCGGAGGATATGGAGTAGGCTATAGACGTTGGTGTGGGCTTCCTAAGTACCAGACCTCGTTGTTGTACCTACTTAGGCACGAAGCACGAAGCACGAAAATGCGAGATGAGACACGAGGGCCGTACGTACGTCGCATAACGCATACGAAAGCAAGGATAAGAATGTTGACCTGTACATGGAGCTGTGAGACGAGTATGTATGAAATACAGCATTATAAACTAACGATGACTTTATGAGAAATTGCTGCCTTTTTGTGAGGGAGTGTGTCTGTTGAAGTTCTCTCTACCTTGTGGAGGTACCTAGTACATGCCTACCTCCTATCTGCCTACCGAGGTATATAAGGAGGATTGAAAAGTGTCTTTATCACATGAGAACAAGCTTAATATTGATTTAGCACCTCTCTTATAATCACTGCACCACCTTGGATAGATATCTACCGCACGAGGGCTCAAGGTTCAAGGAGCGAAGTTCGCAAGGCAAGGGAATTTGTATCTGATCGGCCGGCACTTGGATGTCTTGGCATCGGCTACGGAACCGTGGCCCACTCATCATCAGGTTTTAGTTTTCTGAAGTTTGTCTTAGACCGAGCCTCGGTAAAAATTCAAATCAATAAATTGGCAATCAGAGAAGACGCGACCATTTCTATCGTTATCAATTAGCATTGGCCTAGCCTCCTCTTAAGACCCGTCCGGCTACGATCTTTTTCTACATTCATTCTTTGTATAAGTAAAACCTAGCTGCTCTAGTTCTACTGCTGCTTTTGCCCAACTACCTAACCTACGTCACGGATAAGATAGCGCAAGTTTGCAAATTTGATGATCTTGAGAAACTTCGTATTAGAACCACATTGAAAAAAACCGGACTTGTTCGACTTTCTCTTTGCTCTGACGAGACCTCGAGGTACATCAGAGCTACATACATATCCTAAGCTAGCATAAGCTCGATTTTTTTTTCTTTCAGTGGTGCTACCCCAAAATAAGCCGGAGTGATCCAACTATTCAAATCCCGCTGCGACGGAACGGAGAAGAGAAAAATAAGGGCGATAATACCGAGCAGCGAGAAGAAATTCTAAAGATGGGCGAGCCCCGGCCCACGCTCGTAAGACCGCCGCCGGTGGACGAGTCCAAGGCGCCAATCGAGAACGCGCTGGAACTTACCGACCTGAGCATCATCGGACCTGTAAGTTTCGGGTTTTACGTCCCTTCTTCTTCTTCAAGTGTCACTCGATCTTATACCCGGCCCATATGGCGCCATAGCGTAATGCTCATGCCTATGGGCATTTTTCACATGGTGGGCATTGAGGGAAGGGGGGTGGTATGGTATACACCGCAAGAAGAAAAGCCCTTTCTCCTCCCTACCTACCTACCTACCCACTACTTAGCCGTATAACGATGAACGCCGCTGACTCATGACTGGGATGGGGATGCAGGACATCTTCACCAACACGCGCGAGCTCTGGCATCCTCCCGGAGCGAGGGGCATCTACGGAGGCGCCGTCATCGCACAGACGTTGGCTGTAAGTTGATTTTATATCCTTCTTTGTTTGTCTCTTCCGCTTGTCGGAGTTTGCGGACTGTTAAGAATCATATGCGAACCTTCGTTACACCGCAAGAATTGTTTGTTTGCCCGTTGCGCGCTAGAAACAAGAAAAGGGCTTGCCCCGTCTGCCGAGCGGAGATACGGACGGAGAGTTTCTTCGCTTGTCATCTGCATGTCGGCGCGTCTTCTCCCGCACCAGTTCTCTTTCATCTTTAGCTCCCTTCGATCTACATCTCCCTCCGTCCGCTTTCTAGCTCTGTCTCGCATGAGCGTTGGATCTTACGCGCATATATGTTATGCAGAGACGGGGAAATGCGGACCGATATGCGACGAGTCAGCAAGGACCTGACAGGCCTGAAGTTTCAGGCGGGCTTGCGCCCTGCTTGCCCTACCAAAGCCACTCCTTCAGCTGACTGGTTGAACTGAACTGAACTGACCGATTCTCCGATATGGTAGGCGGCCCAGCGCACAGTCCCGCCCGATTTTGTAGTGCACTCGTACCACTGCTTCTTCGTCCTGGCCGGTGACTCGAGCGTGCCCATCTTATATCATGTGGAGCGCGTGCGCGAGGGGCGGTCGTTCTGCACACGCACGGTGCAGGCGCGACAGCGCGGCCACGCCATCTTCACCGTGACGTGCTCCTTCGTGCGTGAGGGTAGCGGCGGCAAGCTGCACGCCGCCCACGCGGCGCACATGCCGGCGGCCGCGCTGGCGCAGGCCCCGCCCGACGACTACGAGGATCCGGCGTTCCTGCACGTGGCGGGCCGGACCCGGGACGACCCGTTCCAGAGCTTCCGTTGCAAGCCCACGGACGCAGACAAGCCGCCCGAGGAGAAGCGGGTGTGGCAGTGGGTGCGGGCGCGCGGCAAAATCAGCGAGGAAGGGGGCCACCAGGCGCACCTGAGCGCGCTGGCGTACATCAGCGACTCGTACTTCATCGGCACGATATCGCGCATCCACAAGCTGTGGCGGTACCCGGTGGCGCTGGCGGACGTCGACAAGCTGGAGCCGGAGACGCGGGACTACCTGGAGAAGCTGAACGAGTGGGAAGGGTACGGGGCGCTGGAGGAGTACCGGGGCCGGCCCGAGGTGGGCATGATGGTGTCGCTGGACCACTCCATCTACTTCCACAACCCCAAGGCGGTGCGGGCGGACGAGTGGATGTTCACCGAGATGGAGAGCCCGTGGGCGGGCGACGGGCGCGGCGTCGTCATGCAGAAGATCTACAGCAAGGACGGCACGCTGCTGGCTACGGCTTTCCAGGAGGTGAGTTTGAGTTGAGTTGCGCGTTTTGCGTTGAGCCTGTTCCTCTTTCTTCCTCTTCTTCTTCCCCCCTTTCACTAACTTGCTCACCTTTACCCGGTGACCTACCTATTGCACCATGGCGATCCTTCAGCGAGAAATGAGCTAGTTGAATCGAACACTAATTATGTGTAACCTAGGGCGTCGTACGATTAAAGCAAACAGATCAGGCCAAGTTGTAACTCGGTTCCCCGGTGTAAAGAGAGACGGAGAGTCGGAATAACGATTATCGGGGGACCGCGTAGGTGTGATCCTGGCAATAGATGATCGTTCGATGTTTGTTTTTTTCACCTTGGAGTATGGAAAAGAGGTATTTGCTTAGACGTATAGACGGCGGTCGCCGAAATCGTGTATATACCATGTGTAACTATGTAGAATGTAGACATCTAGAACCAATAATACCCATTCCGTATACCTACTATTGCGCCATGTCGTCACGTCAAAGCGCGCTACTGGGGAAAGGAGGAAAGAGCAGAGTGGAGTTATCGTGAATACCCTACCTAATCTAACCTTTGCTAGAAAGGGGAGCGGCAGATCATTTGGGCGATGAGTAAGCGCGTCAGTGATCAGTGACCAAAGCAGAAAAAGATGCAAGATCTCAAAACAGGGTTTTCTTTGGACCAGATAGCCGGAGCCAAACGAAGTTTCACATTCTGGCCTGGCCTGTTGTATGTCGATCTGATCTTTTCGAGAGAAAAAGGCCCCTCGTGACGGAGAAGGGAAAAAAGAAAAAAGGAAGAAATATTGATCAGATGGGTAGACACACCGTCAGCAACCAAACTCTGCGACGCGCTTTGCATGGAAACTTCTTCTCTCTTTTTTTTCAAAACACGTCTCGAATACTCCGGAAGACGTTTTCGTCGTTGGACGTTTGTGGTGTGTGTGATAAGGGGACGTCATTGCGCCTAATTCGAGATCCAAGTTGTCAGATCAGGTTCACCGCGGAAGACCGGGTGTCACTTCCTGTGCATATGGAACGTGCTTGTTGGGCTTTTTTTTTTTTTTTGCCTCTTCGGACCCTGCTTGCTCAAGCGACGAAGCATAAGCGTAGATTAGATCTAAGGTATGTATGTGTGTGTGTATGTATGTAGGTATGTAGGTATGAGCTGGGTAGGAGGAGGTAGGTAGCCACCCAGGGGCTGGAGGAGGGGCGAAAAAGCTCCTGGGAACTCCTAGGGGTAGACCAGACCAACCACCATCTCAGCTTTCGAGGTACGGTAGATTATGTACATTAGGTAGGTAGTAATGAGCCGAGGATATACAGATGGCTGGTAGTAGGTACGGGCCAAAGGGGAAACGAAGGATGTGTTTTAGCACTCCCGCGATATCGGTGGAAGAAGAGAGAGAGAAACCACTTTTTAGGCTTCGTCCCAAATTCGGTAATGCTTCGGCGTGGTTACGGTAAGCCGAAATAAGGCACACGACCAGGAAGAGAAAGAAGAAGAAAAAAAGGCCACTATTCACCCATTCACCTATTCCCAATGCTACCTACCCAACCGACCTCGCGACCGAAGATAGTGTCCTGGCCGTACGGGAGAAACTCGGTGATGTTATACTTATGCACGTTATCTTACCATCGTGACATCGTGACACTTGAAGTTTGGGGGGACTTCAAGGTTTGAGGCTCTAGACTTTCTAGCTTTTCTACCTTACCTACCCCCTGGCAGGGGTGATGTCAACATCACCCGTTTTCTGTCAGAACATTGCGGCGCCTAGTCTTCCCGACGAAAAAGCCTTACCTTACTCACTCACATATTTTTTTTCAGCTCTCGGTTAGAGCCTATCGAATCGAATTCCAAGGACCGGGGGGTGATGGAGGGGAGGATTTGTTCGAGAAGGAAAAGAAGGAAAATCTTAAAGCCTCAACCACATGCAACCAAGCAGCGTAGAGAGAACGGGCCGACGGTTCGAAAACGGTAGTACATGCTATAGATTAAGATTATACGACTTACTACTAGTGTCCATCTAATCTATAGTACGCTGGTCTTGCATCCACCCGTTGGAAGCAGAGCCGCGGCATCCCCACGTGGTCGGCGGGTACGTACGTAGTTTCCAAGGCTAACAGAACCAAAAGAGAAAAAGTATTGATTTTTTTTTTTTTTGCTTTTACTGTGTATCCTTGTGATGTTTCTCTTATTCAGACCTCGAGTTGGACAACGGGGCACGCGCAAGTTCTAGTTAGATTAAAATCCGTTGATTCTAAGTGGTCCAGAGGTAGCAGCTGGAACTCCGATCCCAAGAAGGAAGACAGACGAGACGGTGAAGCCACAAGAATGCAATATCGAAATGTGACAGATTTGAAGGTCGAAAATAAAAAAAATTGACAGAATTGTTGATGGTATGACGTAGGGTAGGACCCTGACAACTAAACTAAGCTAACTGCCCTTGCCGGCATGAATTGCGTGACCTCGAATCTGAATCTGGTCTACTGGCCGGTACTTGACTGGTACTCGCAAGTTACCGGGAGTATTCGTGATGGACACCCGGCGGTCTATCGCATCGTAGCATATAGTCGTAGCATATAGGGTTTGAAGGAGTCAAGTTCAGGTATGAATTTGACGCCGGTGTCATTAGTCAGGGACCAGGGGGTCGGGCACGACATGACTAAAATGTCACGATGGGTGGGTTATGTAAAAAACCCGCTCCCTCCCCCCCTCCAGGGCTACCTACGTCCTTTACGGCCGCTTCTCTTTTTCCTCTTTTAGTACTCGGGTAGGAGGTATGTTTAAGTAAGAACTTGGGGAGGATGCATGCATTAGGCGAATGTTTGCCCCGTCGTGCAACCCAGACGAAAAAGCTATACGCTCCCATACGCTCCCAACGACTCGTCGACGATAGATAGATAGATGTGGTGATCTGATCTTCTAGGTAGGGCTTAGTTTAGACCTGTCCCGTCTAGAGCTGGTTCTATGTAGTACTATGGGTACAATACCTCTCTCAGCCTTTTAGCAGCACGGGATTCGGAGGGTGAGCGCGTCGCGACGGAGGACGATCGGACGAGTCGCGCAAACGAGGTTTAGTCTACGGGGTTCAACCCGTAGGCTATAGGCCTTTAGATACGGGTTTGCTGCTATCAAAACTGTCTCCGCTATAACCTCTCCCCCGAGGCTTTAGGATGAGGGCCAGCCAGCCAGCCTGTGAATAATGGAACTTTACCGAGGTAGACACACTCCTACGGTCGTCCGATCATAGCTGCTGCTTGCTGACCCGCGGCCTAGGTACCATCGTGGCATTCCTAGCTTGCAACTTAACTCGAGGCGGTAGGAGGATGGCGACATGCAGTGATACCCACCGTCCGTCCTCCTTGGACGGCGTTAGCACCCCCATAAACACCGACGCGCCGGAAATTTTTATCTCTGTATGATTTCACTCCTTGCCCTTTCATCCCCATCCCCATCGTAAATCCGCGCAGTCGGAGAGCAGTAACACTATAACACTAAACCTATTTTATATTGTTACTCTTCTTCCTCTTCTTCGAGGGGGCGGATTAATGTGTGGAGAGCTTCTCTGGCTGGTTGGAAAGGACGGCAGACTGCCGCGGATCGCTCACGCGAGCTCTTCGAGGAAGAGAGATGGCAGGATGGACGACTTGTGACCTGTCGTGTCACGGAGCAAGACAGGGCCGCAGGGCTAGACAGGGCTGCAGAGATCCCTTTGGGGAGGCAGATCACTGCAGGGTTTGTTTTTCTATCTTTCAGGGTCTATCGTACGTATCTACATACCTGTCAGACCTATCTATCTATCTGGCGACCAGAACGTTCTATTTTCTCCCCTTTTTATTATTATTTTCTGCTTTAATTTTAGTAGCTCCAGACGTGAGGGATGAGGGACTTATTCTCCTCTATAGTTGAGACAATTTCGGGACGCCTTTTTCGAATTTAGCGTGAAATTTGTGTAAAATTTTTGAATGAAAAAAAAAATACCAACCTAGGATAGAAAAACCCTGCGTCTCAGAGTCGTGTCGAATTGACCTGCAGAGGAGAGAAAAAAAAATAAAAATCCAGGGTCCTGGTAGGGTAACATCCATCTGTCGGCCATGCGGTGTTCGGAGAGCGAGGTTTGGACGGTTTGGACGGTTTGGACCCGCCAAGTCCCGCACCCGAGCTCCGATCTGCTGGAACGGTTCTTGTGATTTCTTCTTTTGGTCTCTCCATTGGAACATCGATACCAATTAAAACAGAGAAGCTGTTGGTGATGACTGGACTGCTTGCGCATTGGTCAATCCCTTTTTTTGTTCTTTTTCTACTAGCCACCCCCCCTTTTATCCAGATTCCCGGGATTTCATAACTTTATGCGCACAAATTGCTCTGCCCTACCTACATTGCGAGAACCCCCTTTTTCTTCTTTACACGCATGGTATGAGGTTTCGCCTAGACTTTAGGGCTATTTGATGTGGAATGGGAAAGAGCTCAGATTGCCATCCCTTTTACCTCTTCCCCATCGTTCTTTCCCATGTAGATTCGGCCACTGCACGACATAGTCGGAGCCGATACGGCATTTCGGTAGGATTTCTTGAGTCCGTAACAGGAAAGTTGATAAATGGACCCCAGCGCCGATCGTCTCTTACTTGGTACTTCCCCACTTCTCAGCTAGGCCAATGAGACATGATCAAGATTCCCTCTTCTAGAATGAGCTGAAGGGCATTAAAGGTACCTAGCCACAAAACCACAAACCCACCAAAAAGGAGTGGCTCAAGTTTCTTCCCCCTTCCCCACTTGGGTATTTTAATTGAAGTTATACCCATGTAGGTACCTGGGCAGGTAATTCGTGTGGAGCGTTGGACCTTGAAAAACCTCGACAGGTTCATATGATGATTACTGTATTATGTGCGATGGCAGCAATTATGATCCAGCTAGCCAAGTGGTGAGATCATCGTGAATTGTCTCAGCAACACTTGGCTTCTCGAGTATCGTCGATTCGCGATACAGTAAGAAGGACGTACGCAGAACCTTGTTGGCAAGTAGCTACAGTAGCTTGGCTTGAGCTGGCTTGAGCTGGCTGGCTGGCTGGGCTGTAGCTAAGATAGCTACATGGCTAGCTTCGTCTCTGTTTGTTCGCATACCGACAGGTTTTCTGATAGAACTAGGACTCAACATATCAATTGAGCTGGCGATCTACATAAAAACGTGGAATGGCGCTTCTACTCCGGATCTACCAAACCTTCCATTTGGGAATACACTAAAAGCCGGAGCCTCGCAGGCGTGTCCACCACAGGCATACAGGCATATTCTAACCTAGCAGCCCCAGCAGCCCAGGTACGAGTTACCGCCTGAGGCCTGCATATAGACGATCGTCTAGACGAGCCAGTGCTTCTTATCGGGTCCTATCCTGGTAGAACACAGAGCTCACGCACAGCTATGTACGGACAGCTTCCTACAACGTCAACGGAACCACGATAATGGGATGGATGCAGGCCCGCGTGTGTCATCATCGTGATGACTCGTGCCGGTTACAGATTAGATCATGACAATTTCCAAGCAGCCCCTTAGCGCGCATTGGCACAGACAAGAGCCGCAGCAGGCATAATTCCCATGTTTTTCTTTTCTTTTCTTTTCTTTCTTACCCTAGGCCTAGGTCAGGTAGTCCTGCACACACCTGCACGCTAGAAATACGGGAGATACATAGCCCGCCGTCATAATTCATAAAATGTGATAGATACAGACATGGCTATATAAGGTACGTACCCTCCACATATACCTAGGAAATTCGAAAGCTGGTAAGTTTTATGGGTCCTCGATACGCTGTTTTTTACTCGGATTCGGTCTCATGAGACACAAACCCAAAGCTCAGGTAGCCAACCTGATGGGAGAAGAAGAGATATCGCTAGGTGTAAGTCTAGGTTCCTAGGTCTAGCTAGGGTCTAGCGAGATGTACGGTCCTAGTAACGATGTACGCACATCTTATTTTACAAGTTCGAGGCCCCTTTCCATATGCGCTGTGTGCAGTGGTCGAAGTAGTGCGTGGTGCGTGATGCGTGTTTTCTGCTTGTTGGTACCAAGTAAGAAATTTGGTTTCCCCTCGTAGGGCCATTCAGCTAAAAAAGACTCGAGGTCAGGTTCCCTTGCCGATCTCACACGCACAAGGGCATAAGGGGAAATAATTCCTAAAAAGTTGACGGAGGAAATTCGATGTTCGCAGTTTAGGCGTAGCTACAGTATGTAAGCTGTTCATAGATTCATAAGACTATAGACTGGTAGACCACAAAACCACAAAACATGACGAGACCCTGCACCTCTTAGTACCGTAAGTGAATTAGTAACGGAGCGGTTGCATTCCGCCTGCAGCATTTGTTTGTGCAATCGTGGTGTGGGAATGTGGAATGTGGTGTGGGAAAGCATGTGCCCCGATTTGACCATAGCCAGCAACCAGCAACCAAGCGGACAGGGGCAGCAAGGACAGCAGGGGCAGCAGGGTTGGACCAGGGTTATGCTGCATTGCATAACTAATACCTAGGTAATTAGCATAACTCCGAGTTGTTTTATTGAGGTTACTAACGGTTAGCCCTGTCCTGTCGTACTCTAGGCGCGGGCTTACTGAGCCACCTCGAACGTGGTCGGTCACTTTTTGCGACTTTGGACTCCGATCGTTGATGTGCTATGTAGTCAGATGTATCTGCTTGTCACTCCGGCTCTGGCCCAATCCTTCTGCTGAAGTGACAGATCACTAACCCGCATATGGGTTCCGGCCATGATGCGGGATCGCCCAAAAGGTATTACAAAGAGCCCATCTGCATAGGCAATAGCCATACCATGCAGAGTCGACAGGAATTCAACATGATATAAGAGACATGGCCGTCTCCATCCCCAAAACATGAAGCTTGACTCGTGCTACCCTTCCAAGCCTAAGGTCTACCTCGTACTTTAATATCACGACATCGCCTCCCCCATTGTGCGGATAGCTTCGAGTGGTGAGGTCACATAAAAGTCCCAAGGTGTTATACACGACCACTTTAGCTCTTTGTCGCAAAGCAACATAGCAAACAGCAGCAGCAACGGCAACGGCAACAGCTTCTTATTATTACTACTAGGAACTCGGGGACTTACAACGACTACTCGGCGTCCAACAACAAAGACGTCTTACGACTCGGCAACGGATTCTGGACAGCATCTCCATACCGAGCCACCAAGCTACTAAGCTACTAAGCTCGCTAGCTATACGGGCAAGCTACAAGCTACAAGCTACAGAGGCGGGATACATCATCCTTACAACAAGGCTCTGCAAGTTTCTTCTTAAGAGGGGAGTAACATATTGAATGGGTTCTGGGGTCCATCAAAGAACTTACAACTACCAAAATCGACCAGTCAGCAACCACCGTAGCCCGCACTTTCGGACATAAAGCGCGGCCGACTTTTAAAGGCCCATCCCCTGGTCGTTTTCTTAGCGTCGACTTGCTTGGATTTCACTAAATAAAGTTGCCGGACCTAAACGGCAAACATCACATAATCGTCACGCCCTTAAAAAAGCTCGGCTCGCTGGTTGCATTATTAATCCCAGCGTTGAGAGTCACATTTCGACAAATTTCCTCGAATAATCTTCCCTTCCCTCCCCTTTCTCCCACTCCCGTTGGATACAATTCCCGTTCCTGGACCCGGATCCTGGTTTCCAATATCCATAATTAGACAGCTGTAGCCACCTCCCTTTACACAGGTCTCAGGTCTTAGTTGAACCTTTCACCTCTTAATATCTCGTCCCCCGGTCTTACACAAAATTCCCACCTTGTGTGTTAGTCGAAATCACCCAAAATGGAAAGCGGGATACCTACACCTCCCGTCGAGGACAGCATGAAACCGACGGTGTCGAGGAGAAGCACATCATCCAGCACCAAATCAGTCAAGCCGATACATCGAGGCGGAAAGCGAGCAGCCAATCACCTATCTCACTCTCCCATTCACGACCACCCGCCGCCACTCTCGCCGCATGCTATCGACAACAGACATAAGAGAGTCTGGAAGGCATGTGAGAGATGTAGAATGAAGAAGACCAAGGTTTGTCACCTAATTACCTAACAGGCAGCACAATTTGTCTCTAACTCCTTTCCCAGTGCGACGGAGAGTTTCCGTGTAAGAGATGCAAGGATGACGGCCTAGTTTGCACCGCTGGCACCCGAAAAAAGACAGAATACAAGCAATTACCTAGAGGGTATGATAACTCCCCCTTTTTTTTATTTACCACTTCCAAAAAAAACTAACCCATTTCAAGATATGCCGAAGTTTTGGAAAACACCCAATTCGCATTAATCGCTACCGTGCACAAGTTGTACGCCATGGTTCGCAATGGACAGTCGTGGGATCTGGGAGAGCCAGAGCTCAACGACAGGGGTCAACCTGTTATTCACAACATCGCGACGAAGCTCGGGTGCATACGACCTAACGCAGACGCCGATCTACCGCCTCACTCGGTTTTCCCTGAGGACGAGGCAGGCTTAGCCAAGTTGGCGGTCGAGTTGGAAGTGCAGCAGAGGGAAAGGGAACGAGAAGCACATGGAACAGAACACCGATCAGAGACGGAATCGAACTGCACGAGAACAGATCGCGCCAGCTCTTCGGACCTCGACCACTCGGATTTCGAGCAGGACTACAGAAAAGTATTGATGGGCGGCCAGAATTTGCAGACCATGTCACCGCAGAGCTTTACGTCTTATGACCTCGATGCGAAGGCCATGCAAACCGATCTCGACTCCAGGGGCCTATTCGCAGTTCAGTCTCCCTCAGCGCCGACATCTTTCCCGACATGGAACATGAGCAGGCCCAACTCGATGGACCTGTCGCCGCAATTCTTGCAGGGGATGGATATGGATATGGCAGAGATGATGCTGAGCCAGGGGCTAGTCGAGTCGGAATTCGGGACTATCAAGCCGCACATGATCCAATGTCCGAATCCAGAGGTTATGCTAGGAGTCGGGGATCCGATGATTTACTCAGGATACAACATGGAATCGCTACGATCATAACGAAGCTATCGGGAAGAGGAGTTAAAGGATCCGACTCGGGTTTCATGGGAGCGCACACGATTTCTCACTTGAACAACATCCATACATAATACGGCACGGCGTTTACGGGTTTTGGCTGGAAGGGGGGAACAGGCGTACCCGGCTTTCTTTGCGAAACGACTGGGGGGACAAGGCGGTTTGAAATTCCACGCTATAGAACGACCTAAGGCGGTCAAGCGGCCATCATGGCCATCTGGTATGAATTACCCACTGCGGTAGAAGGAATGCATCCACGGGCGTTTGGCGGGTTATTTCCAGCGTTATGTCCATAAGCTCATAACTCCATGCCCCTCCTTGATGTTACATACTGAGGGGTGTTTCTTCTTTTTTTTTTCTCTCCCCGTACCCGGGTTCGGGTTCGCGACGGGCAAACGAATAATATCAATCAGACGATTTCCTCATTTCTCGACCCATTACTTCATACATTGAACTGCACTGAACTGAGATCATTCTATCGTATCGTAGCCCTGCAACGTGCTCATGTTTGCTATGTCCACTCCAATATAACCCCAGACCCAACCTACCGGTGTCATTCATTGTCACCCTTTTCGTTACGGCAGACCGAGAATTACTACGGTTCGGGGTACTGGTAGTGACCTCCCTCTTGCTCCTAACAGGTAGGGCCTCCATACACCTGCAGGCTTGTGTATGCAAGCAGGGGGGCAGGTCAACTAACTCTGTGCCCCTAACCAACAAAAATGAATCATCGCGAATCACTCTCAAATCACTCGTAAAGTCACTAAGCGCATTAGGAGAAGTGGTCAATTAACGAGCAACATATCTCGACAATGGGTGTTGCCATCCTATAATCTTGGTACGAAAGTAGAAAAGCCTGCCTCGTCATCTCTCACATAAGTTCCCCGGACTGCCTCACTTGGGACATTAGCCACCATGAATCATACCAATA
This sequence comes from Hypoxylon rubiginosum, assembly GCA_902806565.1. NCBI lineage: Eukaryota > Fungi > Ascomycota > Sordariomycetes > Xylariales > Hypoxylaceae > Hypoxylon > Hypoxylon rubiginosum. The sequence continues at coordinate 1,556,084 of CADCXA010000066.1, read as the reverse complement.
CCTAGAAGAGTAACAAGTTTTTATTATATACCAAGGTAGGCTTCGTAAGCCGGTTACACAAGCGATCCTTGAATTCCCTCCTCGACTGCTACCTTGCTAGCAATTAATAGGAGTAGCGACCACGCACAACCCTCTAAACTCCGCCACGACCACTGCAAATTGCTGACGCGACAGCCTACCTCCTTCAGAGCAAAAGCAACCACGAACCTCCTTGGCTTGGCCAACAAAATCCCGCCGTATTCGTTCTCTTATTAAGTGTCCTATTCCTCTCCCGTCTATAGCTCGGCGCAGGCCTACGACGTCGCATGTTCGTCTAAGCTGTAAGCTACCCGCATACAGAAAAAGAAAAAGAAACCCTCCAAGGTCTACCCCAGCATTGACAAGAAACGACAAGAACTTACACAGCCTTCGTTCCACGCCGCTTGGGGGGGGAAACGAACCCACACACGGAGGCGCGATGCCGCGGTAACCCAGTAATAAAGTGTGTTACCGTCCTACATAGTGCTGTCGCAGCGGCACCCACGAGCCACCAAATATTCGTCATCCATCATGGTCCATCCAAGCCATCGTAATCTTATCCTGATCCTTCGTCAACTCGCCCCATATCGTTAAGAGATATGTGCATAGTACTATATAAAAGGGCGGGAGGATCCATTCCCCCACTAACAATAATAGGAAAACGGTGTAGATTACCCACGTGGGTGCGACCTACACTACAGATCCAGATAATGCACGTAATTTAATAGATACCTAGTCGGCCAGGCACGGACGCCGACGAGGGGGGTTGCGCAATAGAGGGGAGGAAAAAACCCTCCGGCGCAACGAGGCTGTTGTATTCCTTTCGGACCCCGAATCCGAATACCAGCGGGGAAGCGGGATTCAGGAACGCCCCGACCCCGGCGACTTATTTTGTAATTATTAATTCTTCTTCTAATTCTAGCGGATGGAGAGCCAAGAAAGTCACCAGGTCTAGCCAAGTCTCCCGAGACGACTAGCTTTCTAGGCTGAGCAACAAGTGTGGAATTCGATAGTGGCAACGGTGATGGTCGTGATATGGATTGGTATGGATTGGTATGCGTGTGTAGGTAGATAGGGATACCCTGCAACAAAAACCCTCAAACCGATCGGACAGGATTGCCATTGGGTCGTTCTCGGATTCGGGAGAGAGAGGCGTAGTAATCTCGGCGCCTTGGACGATAGACCTCGGGCCCGACCTTTTTCATTCGCCCATCCGTCCATTCGAGGAGGTCTCCCCATATCTACCTATCTCTCCTTCGACGGACCCTATGAACGCCCGACGTCGAATGATAAAAGGAGAAAAAAACATCATGCAAAGCTAGGTATGCTAGCACATCCGTCTAGAACTGCCGTATCACTAGTCCCCCCTAGATTGCCTACCAGGTAGACAGGTACCCAGGTAGTTTTCATAACACGTGTAAGATATTGGAACATTTCATGTGAAGAGATAGTCGAAGAAGAAATTTGCTTCTACGAAAATTCTACGGGGCAAACTTCTATAATTTGTATGGAGCTCGCGACTCTCGCCTCTTCGCGATTTTTATGCGCGAAGTTTTTTTATGCCGGGGGCGAGCGCCTCAACTGACGCAAGACACGGGAGCTCTCCCCGTACTTATTCAGCGCCTCTAGCAGCGCCGAACCGTCATAACTCCATTTTAAACATATTAGCAACAAATCCACAACCTCAATTTGGACTACACGAGAGCGTCATCGCGGTCGCAACCGTCGCAACATCGTGAACAAGTAACGCCTAGTGCCCATCGAAACTTTCCACCGCGACGGATAGCGAAATCGTTCGACCGTGGCTTACACTACCTAGCTCTTCTCCTTCTCGATAGGGAACAATTTTCACCGCTTCCCTTCTAGAAAACTCACCTAGATTCCCAATGGAGTATTCTCTAAGGCCTTATGAAATCGTTAGCGGGTGTATTGTTCGTCATTTGACCTGTGACACGGTTTTTTTTCTTTTCGAGTATAGTTCTACCTTTTTGCTCACCATGATACGATATATACGGAACCAGAGCAGAAATGTTGAAGAGAATCACACCTGTTCATGCCTGATTAGGTAAACCAACTTTCTTTTCTTTTTTCCCCTTCTTCTTTTTCCTCATGCGCCTATGTAATCGTGCATACGGAACGCTCTTCCGCCCACGTTGCCGACGTCTTGTCCTACCTCAGAGCCTCTGGGGGAGGTGGCAGAGGGTGGGTAGGGTGGTGGTGGGAAATGTCTTGGCCCTACGATACATAGTGGCTACATATGTATGTATCAGACTGAAAAGCACTCCGCTCCCCCCTATGGGTAAGGTAAACGAGGGGAGATCGAAATGACTTATCATAAAAAAAAATGCCTGCCAGAGAGCTGCCAGAGCTTTTGGTGGTGGGCACGACTCTGGCTGCGAACTCCGATTAAAACTGGAACACCGGTACGTCGAATTCCAAAAAGGACCTCCTACCACACACACCCTGACACCTTGACAGCCTCCTGCATTACCTAACCGCGTATATTGGGTGATTAGCTATTCCTGACCTACACTACTTACACACTTACCATCATGTGCCAATGTTGCTTTTTTTTTTTTCCAACTACATACCGTCGAACAATGTTGAGGCATTCCCACAAGTACACCAATGTAGTATACATTATGCAGTCCCCCTTGATGGTGGGAACGCTCGCTTTCACGGAGTTCATGCCATTGGACGACGTCCCTTTTACTCGAGACGAGAACCCTGAAAAAAACGTTGAGATACATAGCCTGTTCGCTATCACTGCTGCTCACTGCTGCTCTGTTATATTGAGGTACGTACACGACGCACACACACATACATACACACATACCTACATACATACAGCATCCATACGACGGTAAATCTGATTCTCTCCTCCTTCGCAGCCCAATAGGATGTCCTTCCGCCCTCCCACATCTCTTGAGAAATATGCCATGCACAGATCTACCTACTACTGTCTGACGTTTTCCCATCTGGCGGGGTCCAGAACTTATCTGCAAGTAGGGAAGCTCGCGAAAGCTCCGGCGCACGCATCCATCCATACATCCATCCATACATCCATACATACTAACCAGCCAGCCAGCCAAGATAGGGGAACCCAAGACGCGGTAGTCCGCGGGACCAACCCAGGAGGGATCCGCCGTAAGGTAAGTAAGCAAGCAGCACATGTGCTGGTGGTATCCCTTGTCTTGGGTTCTCTTCTCGTCTGGACATCTAGCCCTGTGACGGCTGAATGCCTGTCTGCCTGTCTGCCTACCTAATGCGAGGAGCAAAGTTCTCGACGTGGTTGCCTTCAGGGATGCTCGTCGAGAGCACAGAGTTAGATTCAGAACTTTGTTGAGCTTGAGCCTATCTACGCGGTGTAAAAGTTAGCTAGCTGTTTGCCACGTAGGACTTTCTCAAGCGTTAGGTACCCAAGGTAAGGTAGGTTAGAGCAAAGTAAGGGGGAGGGATTAAACAGAAGAGTCTCAGCCTTAGCAGATTTGCGAATATGCAGACCCGGTGCCTCGGTAACCCCTAACTCCGGATTTTTTGTAGCAAACGGTTAGCAAGTACCTACCTAATGAGTCATCCGGAATAACCATGGATACTCTGGAGATAGAATGGAGCAGGTGGTTCGACCGTATTGGCCGCAAGTCTAGTCTGCGCCAAGGGAAATAGGGGGCCGAGACGGGGTCGCGCTTGTTATTACACTACCCCTTAGATATAGGGGGCTGAATAATGTCGGCGTGGTGAATGAATAAGCATTATAGCTAAGTGGTATAACCTGTATACCTCCATCCACGGAATTAGCTATCTATCATACATAGTCTCAATCATCGTACCTGTCGGCTGAGTAAAGCTCACGAGTTGGTAGAAGGGTCCCGGTTAATGGCCAAATTGAAGAACGGCGTGAATATAAGCTAGTTCATAGGGTAGGAAATAATTATACGTGTCAGTGTTGGATTTGAATGAGTTTGATGGGATTTGGTTTACCAATACCACAAGTCTAAGCTTACCCGCGACGGCATAACCACAGACAAATCAATGGCATAGGAATTAGTAATGATGGTAAATGATGACAACAACATCGATTGCGATGATACCTTGAGCGATGGAAGGCTGCGTGATATTACTAGTGTCGAAACGAAAGTGTTATTATGGGGGTTCTGATATGGTAAGCTCACGATATCTGCTTACAAATTACCTACCCTTGACGATCTGGAGCGGCATCAGAGATTTTAAGACTAGAATATACCTAGGTGATTATGATACTAGCAGATATCGGTTTCACAAGAGGGGTTCTAGCGTCAGGTTGAGTGCCGTGACATATATTTATGCCGACAAAATTGAGTCGGAATAACCTTATATCTCTGCGACACGGCGTAGTACGTGAGATCATGAGGGTACGCATATGTAAATATCACTATCACTAGACACTAAGTGGTTCTCGCGGTACTCGTTTTGAAAACTACCTAGGTATCCTTCGCGTAGTAGAACTTTCAAAGAACTAACTATCAGTCTTCCAAGTATCAGTCTTAAGAGCCTTTGGCTTCTACCTACAGTTCGACAGCACGAGGCCTCCTAGCTCGCCCATATGCCATAAAGACAATTGTCTCCGTCGGATGACAGTATAATTATGTTTAACATTGATCATCATTACTTAATGGCCTGTCGACCGGGGTTTCCACGTCTTCATTCCCTTATGATGTAGCCGAGAGACAATATTGCATCAGCATCGTTGAAGATTATATGACATGGAAATATCAACGAAAATGATGTCTCGGGCATACGCAATGTAGCCCATCTACAGTTAAGACAGGTCATCTAAGGAATAATAGCTAGGCCCGACTTCCCCTACGGTCTCTCGAGACACGCGCTCGCTACGCCCGGTAGTTTCAAGAGATTGTTGTCTCGCATCTGCGCCGTCCCATTGGCGCGTCGTAGCTGCGCCTATCTTCATGTTGTGCCCGCTCGACACAAAACGGTGGTGCAGAGTGCGTCGAAGTCTGGGCTTGCAATATCCGCGCTCAGCTGAAAGTGAGGCTACCCGGTGCTGGAAACTGGGAAGCGGCATCGCACGAGTCTGAGATACAGATGTCTTTTAGTTATTCGAACATGAAGATATCGCCGCTCTCGTGTAACTGGAATTTCGACAATGTGCTCCAGAGGGCTCCCGAGAGCGATGCCAGACTCGGGATATATAATACATATAGGGGTTCTAGCTGTGAAGTGGCCATCAACACTATTCTCTATGTACACTCAGTTCCATCATTGTATCATTAAACTTGCACTTACAATTCTTCCACTCTTTCAACTCAAGATGTTATCTTCCAAGTCAACCCAGCTAGCTAGCTGGATCCTGTACCTATTCGTGCTCGCAGTCTGCGCGCAGTCTGGTTGTAATCATGACGAGTATGTTCTCAACACGAGTGACCGCTAAACTATATGAGCTATTCTCACCACTAATCATCTGACAGTTGTTATAATGCACTTTTCCCTTGCGAATCTCCCGGTGCTGTTGTCGAAGCTCTGGATTATTGCTCCACCGTGGGACGTTATGGGGCGACCAACTATCCCGCGCGAGCCACGGCGGCTGTGAGTATTTCATCAGAACATTGCTCTTGCTTAGCTGTTGTCCTAGTTTAAGGGCATAACTTTCTTGTGAGGCCCGAGACTAATTGCTTGCTGACTGGAACTTTGTAGTGCGGCAATACCAACAAGCGAGCGTACATGTCGGCTTGCGCATGCAATGTTGCTTGCCCTTCTCTCCTATCCAGCACGGAGTCTTGTACCAGCACCAGTACCGGATCAACCCTCACTACTTCCATCAGGGCCTCAGGCAATGCTCTGCCATCGTCCGAATCTCTGAATTCGGTCACATCAACTGGCAGTAGCTCTACACTCACCTCAGTCGGTTCGCCCGTATCGACTAACACGGGCTCTGGGGCTTCCGGTTCATCGACTTTGCCAGCCACCACTACCATTAGCAGTGACGCAACAGACCCGTCATCCCAGGACTCTGCTTCGAACACTGGAACCATGTCCTCGGACCCAGGATCGTCAACCTCTGTTTCGGCAGCTACGTCGACTGCCTCGACTACATCGGTTCCTACATCGCAAGACCCGGTTTCAGCTTCGTCAAATATTTCTGACACCTCGTCGAGTACGCGCTCGTGGCTATCCGGTGGTCCGTCTTCTATTTCACAGTCAACGTTCACGTCAAATACTACCGGCACGGCTACAATCTCGTTGAGCTCCATGCTTAGCAGTTCGATCCACTGGACGAACACGTCAAGCACGTCGGGTGCGCCAACCAGCCTCGGTGACCACGGTACATTGTTATCAACCCTGTTAGATCCCAGTTCCACACTAGATCCGTCGTCGGTGTCCACAGCTTCGTCCGCGAATTCCGTTAGTACCACACCGTCGACGACGTCCTCCGAGACTCCTTCGACCTTCCCGGCCTCGCCGCCTACCTTTACATCAACGAGCCGCATCACCAGAAGTGCGAGTTCCTCGTCGCTTGATACCACGTGCACGCCGACGCCCAGCCACAGCTCGTTCTACCACTACCTCAACTCGACGACGAGCCACAGCGGCGTTATTATCCCGAGCGCAACGGGAGGCGTCTTCTCCATCATGCCGATATCATTGAACCGCACCCGCACCCGCACTCGTACCTATGCCCCAGGTAGCGCCACAGGAGGATCCTCGTCATCGATGACGGCAACGACGACGTCCGCGGCGACGAGCGCGTGCACGGCGGCCGCGAGCGACGAGTCGATCGAGAACGGCGACTTCGAGCAGGGCCTGTCGCCGTGGAGCGTGGACCTGGTGGACGTCATGTCGACGCACTACGGGACGGCGCAGCCGGGCGCCGAGGGTTCGTGCAATGCGTTCAACGTGCGCAGTATGTACCACGAGTTCTTCCCCCTTCCCCCTTCCCCCTTTCCCCTTCCCCTTCCCCTTCCCCTTTCCAAGTCGTTACTATCAAGACACGTCTTCAGCCCTTCCGATATTCTTGCTCGCCTCGGTACCTACCTCCCCGTAGAGATTTAAGCGGTTGCTAATCCTGGCTGGCTCGCAGTGCGGCGCAACTCGCAGAGCGACGACCTGCGGTCCAACCTGCGGCTGGTGAGCCCGATGGTCTCGGCCCCGCCCAGTTCCCGCTGGAACGTGTCGTTCTGGGTGCGGTGGGCGACGGGCGACGAGGACTCGTATCTGAACCTATACGCCAACTACGCGGTCGCGCACCGCGTCGACGCGACCTCGTCTAACGTATGTAATATGAATCCCGTCTCCCTCCTTTTGACCATTCTCGGGAGTAAATATTTCCTATCAGGAAGTGATTTGAGAGTCGCATATCAAGGACCCTGCCTACCTCCCTCGGCAAAGGAGGAATTGTTTGCTAACTCCACATTGTTGCAGTGGACCCGGGTCGAGTTCCCGTACACGACGGGCGAGGACCGCAACCTGCAGTTCGTCTTCTCGTTCGTGCTGGGGGCCGCGCCGGCCAACGAGGTCTGGATCGACAAGGTCGCCATGAGCGTCGTCGGCGCCGCGACTTCGACGGGGCCGGTGCTTGCTGCCGCCACTGTGACTTCAAACTCTGTCGAGTCTTGAGGTGCAGTGAGTTTTGAGCAGTGATCATAGAGATGGTGGTCCCGAGGATAAGAAAATTTGTATTACTAGAATCGAATATAATGGGAGAGCGGAGAGGTGGTTTAAAGACACATGGAGTAAACGGGCATGTGGCTTTGTGTACTCTATTGTCGACTCGGGAATACTTATCATCGCATATTTCTAATGAGTTTATATACCTGAGGTATCATTGGGATTTCTTAAGCTTGAATACTTTTTCATTAGTTGTCAAGATCTACAGGAGTCGCTCTACTTACACAGATTAGAGGGATTATTTCTTAATAAACCGCATTATAGAGCTGACGGTTACCTACCTACTTATTTTAATTTTAATTTTATTTTATAGATAAATAGGGTTTACAGCTTTTTCGTAAGCTTCTCTTCAAGGTTTATTGAGAATAGGAGGATCTTCGTGCTGAGGAAGTCTCTTCACGTTTATGAGTAGTCACTTATAATGGATCTGAGACAAAAAAAAAACAGGGATTAGCGGGTGTGGCTGCTGAGGGGGAGCGGAAAGCCGTTTGTAGATACCCCGCGTGTTATCGTGTAATACGTACCTTCAACCTATTGTCGACTCCAAATGACACTACCCTGCAGTACAGTTGGGGTTTGCGTCACAGTGAGCGCTAGGCAGTAGCTGAAGATATTTCGCAAGCGCAAGTTCATGGTGGGGCAAATGAACTTCGGATCGCTTTTCGTTCTTCTCCCACGCCGCTACGGACCGTACCTTAACTCTTAACCCTTACTTTTCTACTTACCATCTTCCATTTCTCTCAAAGTATATCTTCTCCCATTCCCTTACGTCTTGAACATCCGCCTCGCCTTTGTGTTCTGGGAGACGCCTCTTATCAGTCGAGTCGCATCTTCGGAGAGCTGCTAAGCAAAGGTCGCAATCTACAGGTAAATGTACCTAGGGTAAGCTCTTCAGAGCTCGTGACCTGGTGCATGGCCTCCAAGACAGACTTACTTCGTGAACATAAGCTTGAGGAGGAATAGCAATATTGGTTCATAAAATTAGGATATCGGTCGCCTACAATTCTATTTGTTTGAACCTTTGGTTAGGAGGCCCAGCTATAAGCTGTCACGCCTGACACTGTTAGCCTACTATCTACCAACCCTACCAACCTCATCAGCCCTACCCATTACAAGATGATGTCAGCGCAACTCCAACAGCCATCCCAGAATGGGACTCAGCTACCAGCGTCAGGAAATAGCTCGAGTGGCGCAAGCCATCCGTCGGCAGTCGTACAATCAGACCCAGAGCCCCTCAGAAATCGTGCAGAGCACAGCAAAAGTCCTTTCGTGCGAGCACACTCCGATAGTTTGGTAGCATGGCAGCTTCTAGACGACCATGCTGTAAACAGAGCTAAGACGGAGAACAAACTGATCTTTCTCAGCATCGGTTTCCTTGCTTCCCATTGTACGTGAACACCATAAAATTACAGGATAGTTAATGCTGATTTCAAACCCTAGACTGCCATCTCACGAGACAGGAGTCCTTTTCCAATCCTCTAGTGGCCTCTCTGCTCAACGAGAACTTTGTTCCTATTCTGATCGATCGCGAGGAACGGCCTGATATCGATAATATCTACATGAGCTACAACCAATCGCTTAGCGGAAGTGGGGGTTGGCCTTTAAATGTATTCCTCACACCAGAACTGGAGCCCGTCTTTAGCGGCACCTACTGGGCGGCACCTCAGGGTGATGTCGTCACGGAGAATGGTGGCGCCGAAAAGCCCCTCGATTGGCTTGTGGTGATTAAAAGGGTCTTAACTGCGTGGGATACTGAAGAGTCTCGCGTCCGCGACGAGGCGAAAAAGATGGTAGTCGAACTAAGTCATATATCAGCTGAGGGAACTCTGAACCGCGAAGAAGTTGAAGACCTACAACCCGCCCAGCCGTCTACTCAACCAGAGTCTACTACTGCTGCAGCCGTTGACTATTCTCGCGAGGTTTATGGCGAAGTCGATTTAGACCAGATCGAAACGGCGTATCAACGGATTACAACGACCTTCGATCCCATGTATGGCGGCTTTGGCATGAAGGAAAAATTCTTGACCTCAGCCAAGCTCTCGCTACTCTTGAGAGCAACTCGATTTCCAAGGGTTGTTCGGGATGTAATCGGTCCGAATGACTGCACCTATATTAGCGAAATGGGTTTGCATACTTTGCGAAGAATCCTGAACGGCGCTGTACACGATCATATAGGTGGCGGCTTCCACCGATTTTCCGTCACGAGAAACTGGTCACTACCAGTTTTCGAGAAAATGCTAATCGACAATGCCTTGCTCCTCGGACTTTTCCTAGATGCTTGGCTTCTATCTGGAGGCGACACAGATGGCGAATTCGCCACTGTGGTAACTGAGGTTGCGGATTATATCATTAGTGACAGAATGCTGTCACCAAAAGGTGGCTTTTTTACCAGCGAGGCAGCAGACTCGTATAACAGAAAGGGCGATAAAGTTAAGGGGAACGGCGCCTACTACCTGTGGACGAGAAAGGAGTTCGATACGGTCGTCGGTAACGAGCAAGAGAGCGAGATTGCTGCCGCATATTGGAATGTGCGGGAATATGGCAACGTCGACCGTGAATACGACCCTCATGACGAGTTCCTTAATCAGAACGTTCTCCATCTTGTCAAAAACTCTGCGAGACTGAGCAAGCAACTCGGTATCTCAGAAGATGAGGTGAAACAGCAGATTGAATCCGCGAGAGTAAAGCTACGCTCGTATCGGGAAAAGGAGCGTGTTCAGCCAGAGATCGATACGAAGATCGTTACATCGTACAACGGCATGGCGATCGCCGCTCTGACCAGGACGGGGTTGGCATTGATTCACACCGGCCCCGACACATCTGAACGAGGGCAGAAATATTTAGAAGTAGCCAAGAATGCGGCTCGATTCATCAAACAGGAGCTTTGGGATGACAAGGATAAAGTCCTCTACAGAGTATATTCCGACGGTCGCTCCGACATCGAGGCATTTGCCGAGGACTACGCTTTTCTAATTGAAGCCCTCATTGAATTATACCAAGGTACGGCCGAAGAGTCGTGGCTAGAATGGGCCGACGAGTTACAGACGCTCCAGATCAAACTTTTCTACGACGGTCTTACACCCACGCCGACGACGGCCAACGCTAGGTGCGGGGCCTTCTACTCCACCGTTCTGGGTGCTCCGTACACTCTCCTTCGAATCAAGGACGCCATGGATAGCTCGCAGCCGTCCGTCAACGCAGTGTCGGTGTCTAACCTATTCAGACTAGGGGGGCTTCTAGGGGATATGAAATACACGTATCTGGCTAAGGAGAGCGTCAACGCCTTTGGCGTCGAGATGTTGGAGCATCCCAACCTCTTTCCCGGTCTATTATGCGGCGTTATACCTTGGAGACTGGGCGGCCGCCATTGGATCGCGGTCGGCGATAATCCCCTAGTGTTGAAGGCATTCTTCCGAGCTCCTCGCGCATCTTTGTTGACGCTTCGCTATCACAACCCCGAGGTAACGGATTCATGGCTGAGCACGCGGGACCGGAGGACGTCCGAGTTCAGAGCAGAACGAGGCGTCTATACTCCAGGCGCTACTAGCACTGGTACTACGCTCGACGAATACGGCTTCATTCAGGTCGATCCGCACCACCCCGCTACGCAGCTCTAGGGACGCGGTATATAGCGGGCCGATAAAGGCATCGACACGCAAGCCGGCGGAGGGCGGACTCCAATTTATCGACGTTCAAATTCAGGGTGGAAGGCTCACAGTAATAAGGGAGATGATGGGAATAGTGCAGCCTTGGCTTTTCTTCTCATTTGGCTTGACGGGGGGTGTCAGACAGGATGGGTCGATGGAAATACCCATGGGGAGTGGGTGATGAGGCGTCTACGGATGGATACGGGGGTTTAGGCAGGGGAGTGGGTGTTAAACTCTTGCTGCATTGTTTAACGGTTGCATTGGTAATCTATATTAGATAGGCGGCTCGACAACAGGAATAAACGAGTTTGAATGATCATACGTTCTTGGGCTTGATCTACTGCTGTGATATCTCCTAGGTATGGATGGGGCTTGCTAATAGTGTGTGTGCCGGAAACCCTCTAGGTATAGCTATCGTATAAATGGCGAGTCTCGGAAATGTTGGCGGAGAAGATGATCATCTAGGCAATTTGGGAGTAGTCACTTGCTGAGGCCTTTATATATACTTCTGTGAAGAGCTCTCAAAGACCGGATTGCTGGATAGAGAGGAACTTGAATAAATAAAGGTGGTATATCTCGGTATTTTGCTCCGTGATACTCTCTGCTCCCTCCCCGGTTCAGGTATAAGAATAGGCTCGTTACCTAATAACATGACCGCAGCGTTACTACTACGTAGACGTTATATGGGAATATGCCATCTATGCCTTGCCTTAGAGGGCACAGAGTACGGGCAAAGGAAAGTATAAGCACCTAACCTGGAGCAAAGTAGGAGAATTATGCAATAAAAAAAAAAGAGATTGCATCAGCCGCGAATCGAACGCGGGGCCCATCGATGGCAACGATGGATTTTACCACTAAACCACTGATGCCTCATGAGCACATCCTCATAATTCGAGATTGTCACATGACTAGTTCAACGTTATCAATATATAATACTAATGCATGCGACTAGCTTGATAAGTAATCTGTCATATTTTATAACTGACACTTCATACAAGTCACGTCGACAAGAAAACGCGATGTCGTTTTTTTTTTTACTTCACTCTCTTCTTTCGTATCATTTAGGGGGGGTATCTATTCTACAGTTTCGAACCATAGATGCAGGTTTTTCTTTTTTTTCTTCGCTTTCTCCTCTCCTCCTTTTCCTGCTTGGACAGAAAGACCCGAAGAAGGCAAGGCAAGGCAAGACAAGACGACAAGCCGATAACTCCAAGTGCTAATGCGAGTTGTGTCCTCTCTACTGTTCTCTTTCGACGACAAAGAAGAAAACGGTCCTCGTAGCCGTCTGCTCGCTTCCCCCTTCCCCTTCCTTATCCTTAACTATCCCCTCGTCCACTAACACCGGCGCAACGCGTGGTCCCATGGTCCCATGGTCCTCGTCCCCACCGATTTGGTTGGCGTAACAAATGAAAAAAAAGTTCGAGTTCTCGTAGTTGAGCCCCGTGGCGGTTCGTAGTGGGAACGGTTGTTATGTCACGCATGAGTGGCTCCTTCGAGGAGTGCTCTTCTTTCACTCTGCTCTGTAAGTGTAGCGTCGTCTCTACACATAGCTATCACGTCTTCGTAATAGGCCCTCCGGCAGTAGGTTTCCTATTCATCAAGTTGCCAAAGAACTTGGCCAACGTATCCGTATCCGGCGGATCTTCGAGTTGGGCCTCGTCGTCCATATGAGGCTCCGGAGAATTTCCGTAGGTTTGACGCTCCTGTTGATATATTAGCTTCTTAAGTCCGAACATATAAAAAATGATAGCCGAGGAGTTGACCTACCTTGAGTCGCTGTACCATGTCGTCGGCATCCACTTGGATGCCACCCATGTTGAACTGTACCGGGCCAATGTGGTCACTGATCATCTCATCAGTCACCCCTTGTGCCGACATATTATCTTGGCCGGCTTTCTCATCAGCCTTCTTCTGCTGGTCGAGCCGGTCTAACTGGTTCGCAAGGAATTGTTGCGTATCGGCCGACGGCACCTCTAATCTGCTCGTGTCCTGGTTGCCCTGGGCTAGTTGTAATGCATCGAGGCTGGTGTCTTGTACTTGCTCTTCGTAGAGCGTGACAGCCGATCCTTCAGACGATGTTTTACCATTCGTGTCGCCGCCATTGGGTTGGTGGTTGGGATTCTTTGCAGCCTCGCTTTTGGGCGTGGGGAAGGGTTGGTCTAAGTCTATAGACCAGCCTTCGCTGACCTGCTCGACGTCGAAACCGTCTCGCAGCACCCGGATCTTGGCCCACGAGTCCCAGTTTGGAGGTACGACGATTTTATCTCGGTCGATGACGTTGGGTTTTAGGGGCGCGCGCTTTAGTAATGAGCGGATTCCTAGACTGGCGTGGACGAGGGTCTGTAGAGGGGACGCCATTGATGGTGTTGTGTAAATAAGAGAAGCTCCGTCTAGCTGCTGGTTAGTACGGAACATGGTCCTGGGCTGCGCAAGGGAAACATACGCTTCAATAGGATCGTCCTTAGATACTGAAGCACGAGATCGAACTTCTCTTCTTTCCACGCCTGGGTCTTTTCCAAGTAATCTATCCTTTCGGACTGGGGCGCCAGTTTTAGTACTATAGCCAAGCATTTTGCGATGGGTATAACTCACATTCTGGCAGACGACACAGAGAGGCAAGCCTAAGGCGTCCTCCCACTCCCCTGATCCAAGGGGTAGCGCAACGTCGCCTTCGTTGGCAACTGCGCCCGTGCCGTCCAGATTCACAGACCCTCCCGTTCTCCCACGGTCTCTCCAGTTGTTCATGACCTCCTCCATCGTCTCTTTACATTCGAGGCTGAGCGACATGATGACAGTTCGCAACAGCAGAAGCCATTCGCGTAGCTGTCGCATCCATAGCCATGGTTGCGACCAGTCGAGCAGTATTACTATTAACGTATTGGGTATCGATTGCGGTGTCAGAAGCGGTTGGATTAGGGAGGTAAACGTAGGCGCTGGGCTAGTAAGTAGGTAAAGGGAGATGCGTGCTAGGATGTCTGGGTCTTCGGTCAGCGCTGGTCGGACTTGGGCTCGGGCTTGGTCTTGGATGTAGCCAAAGGGAGCTCGGTCGACGAACCTTCTTGATCTGCGTCCAAGACGTTGTAATATGTATATCCAAGGGCAAAGCTGTTGGCTATTGGTGGTATCTTTTGGTCGCTCCGGTCTAGGTTCTTTCGTCCTTCGGTTCTCGATAGGCCTTCAAGAAACTCTCGCTGGGAGTCTACCGAACCTCCTAATCACATCTTGTCAGTCGCCCGTACGCGGCGATCGGTGCATAGTGTGTGTTGGTGCGTACCGAGAACCAGTAGATTCTTCTCAGGTAACCTCTTGCCGCTGGCGACAGAGTCGAGCATAGAGCTCCACATGTCCTTCTTGTCATCCTTCTTTCCCTCCGAACCGGTGCCGGTGCCGACTGAGGTACTCGTATACGTGGAGAACCGGTTCGAATTGGCCGTCATGTTTGGTTGCGATCGATGGGTAGCATTGGGGGAGGGAGCTCGGGCTGGAGTACGAGTTTCGAGTGCGAGTGCGCTTTCAGAAAGCTTGACGTAGACGTAGACGTAATCGGGGGGTTTTTGCGATAAATCGTCAGACCCTTAGAATGCGTCTTAAGGGTCAAATCTAATAAGAACTACTTATACCTTGAAGTTGGACGGGAAAACGCGTTGGGAACGACGATCTTCTCTATTTTCCCTTTTCCTTTTTGGCCTTTTTATTCAGCAAAAAAATTGAGACAGCCAACAGAATACAGGAGTGCAGGTTTCAGAAGGGGATAAAGAAATGACCCAAGAGTGACTGGCGATTTGTTTCAACCGTGATAGCACCTAAACCCTTAAAATCTATAACAAATGTTTTCTCACTTGTCACTTTTCTGCCCCTGGAAAGCTCCCAAGCATTTGATTAAGGTAGCACGTAGCGGCCCTGCCAATCACTAGAATCACGGAGATTTAGTGGATCTAGGTACGGACATCTAGCCCGGTCCGACGTTTCCCCAGTACAGGGGATTTATAGGTGCATTTAGGTCAGCTTGCGGGGCTTGTACTGCAGGTACTGTACCTGGCCGCAGCGGTATAGGTACATCATATGTACCCGTGGACCTCTTTTACTGCTCTGATGACAGCATTGGTCCCTGTTCCATCAGCCTTGCAGCTTTGCTTAGCTCCAGAATAAGACAATTTTCCAACTGTTAAAACATTCGCAGCCTTCTATCTATTTTCTTTTCCTTGTTCTACACTCGTTTATGAGCTACTATACATAAGCTCTAGAGCAGACGAAATGAATCAAATACGCGCTATTCAAGCGCTCAACAAGCGCGAGATTGAAAATGGAGTGTAAGTCTTCTTTATCTCTACTTACCTAGGTACCTAGAAGAGACGGAAGAAACAAAATAGACAAAAAGAAGAACCGCGTCACTAACAACGAAAAAAAACCCCACAGATCACCCGAAGCCTCCTGGCACACCGACTACCGCGACACCGCCTTCGTCAACTTCGGCGGCCTGCCGTACGAGCTGTCCGAGGGCGACATCATCACCATCTTCTCGCAGTACGGGGAGCCCGTGTTCCTGAAGCTGGCGCGGGACAAGGAGTCGGGCAAGAGCAAAGGCTTCGGCTGGCTCAAGTACGAGGACCAGCGGAGCGCCGACCTGGCCGTCGACAACCTGGGCGGCGCCGAGATCAGCGGCCGCCTCGTGCGCGTCGACCACGCCCGCTACAAGATGCGCGACGACGAGGACCCCGAGGAGTTCAAGGTCGCGTGGGAGGACATCGTGCGCCGCGAGAGGGCCGCCAATGGCGAGGACGTGGATATGGAGATGGAGGAGAGCAGCGAGGGAGAAGAGGAGAGGCGGCCCATGATTCGGGAGGAGAGGGAGCTGGCCAAGCTGATCGAAGAGCACGACGAAGATGATCCTATGAAGGGGTTCCTGATCGAGGAGAAGAAGAAGGAAGTAGAGCGCGCCCTGAGGAAGGACGGCGAGCGTAAGGAGAAAAAGGATAGGAAAGATAGGCACCACCATCACCACCACCGTAGTCACCGTTCCGGCCGAGACGACAGAGACGGAGAGGAACACGATCGTCATAGGAGATCAAAACGAGATGAAACCTCGGTCGCGAAGGATAGGTCCAAGCGAGATATCGAGTCGGTTGAAAAAGACCGAGGAAAGCGGCGCCGGGACGAGACTCCCCCGAGACGGAAAAGAGACGATTCTGCGGACCGCGAGCCCAGGAGACGGGACGACGACCGTGATCGACGTCGTGATAGAGAGCGGAGGGGAGATCGAGATGATAGGGACAGACACGAAAAGCGCTCACGGCACGACAGAGACGACGACAAGGAAACAAGTCGCAAAAGTAGGCGGAGGAGCAGAAGCAGATCCCCTAGATCGTATAGAGATTGATCAAAAGCTGCCTGGCTGCGCTTAATAATAAAGATACCCCATTAACAGCCACTCCGCCCCGTTTAGATGGCCCTCGCTAGCATATGATATAGTCCTGACGCAAATCAATATTTCTGATCTCTGCCAACGCCGTTTCCCCCCCTTGACCGAATGAACGCCTCCAATGTCCCTAATATTCCCCATGTACTCCGTCGAATCTCAGGCCCGGTGCAAATCCCCCAAATCAATAATCCTTTACTCGACGACGTAGGCCGGCTAAGCTGTAATGCGCGATACTACTGGTATCAGGCTGGTGCTTGGTGATAACCCTTCGGGTCATTCTAATTCCCCAGGTACTTTTTCCAACCTACCCTCTTGATTGCGGTTTGATCCTCTTCGGTAGCCGTGAGTATGAACTTCTCCCACCGCGCGTCCACGCCGGCACCGACGACGATCAGGCTCTCCTCGTCGATCCAGCCAATCACTCCCTTGATCGGCTTACTAGTGCCTAACCCGGGGCTGTCCCCAATGTGTCTTGGGTTGCTGGGAAGAAGAGGTTCGTCGCCCGTCTCGAACTGGGTCGAGGTGAAAGAGTAGACATCTGAAAATGGACCAAATGGGATGCTCCCGAGCCACTGCCATTTGTTCTTCGTGCTGTTCACGTTGGGCACCTCGAAGACATGCAGGCTCCCCTTGTCTGAAGTGCAGGCGAGCATGTTCCCCGAAGGACTGAAGCGTAACGAGTATATCGCAGCAGTCTCGGTGCCGCGTCGTCGTTCTGCGAGCTTCGCACAGGTACTAGTGCTCCAGACACGAATGATTGTCCCCTACACAGAGTTAGCACACGAGGATAAGTAGAAAATATCGGTCTATATATACCCTCTCACTGGCCGTGGCAATCTGCTCTCCCTCCGGATCAAGTGTCAGCGCCCTCAAGCTATTGGTATGCGCCGGAATGATGCTGACGCTGTCCGTGTCCAGATGCACAACCTGGACCTGACCGGGCGTCCTTCCGGGGAAGACCAGGTATTTCTCTGTTAGACAGCAAAGTCCAAGGGGGTTGTCCGCAGTCTCGTATTTGGCCAGTGACTGAGGTGGCTTCTTGAAGGCGTACACGCGCACGCTGTTTTGTAAGACGACGGCAATCCTCGTCTTAGAGATCTGCACGCCGCGAACGGAGGTCAAGGTGGCTATCTCTAGAGCTGTTTTGTTCTTGCTGTCGTCCCAGACTATGACCTTATTCTGGGGGAACTTGGGTGAGCGACCTCCGCCAACGAGTGCAAGATAATTGGCATTTCCCATCATCTGCACAAGGCCAAGTCCAGCATTAAAATCTACATGCGCATGCTATGTTAGAATATGTGTCTCGAACAAGCCATCAGGCAGACATACCTCTCGCAGTTTGTATTTGGCCAGAATGTGAGACGAAGACTACGCGGGGTGTGTAAGTCGAAAGCCAAGAATGTAGATAAGATTGGTAGAGTCATACTGCAGAAGCCTGAGTCCAGGCCGACAACAAAACGACTCGAGTCGTTGTTGAAGGTGACAGAGAGAGCAGCATGCTCGCTGGGGGTCTCGATGACCGGTCGAGTGTTCATGATGGGTGATGGATATGCCTATGCCAAGAGCGATAGGGGAGGTGAAGAAGGCTGATGAGAATAGAGGACCCAGGTCGATGAAATAGATGATGCAAAGATGTTGAACATCAAAGGGAACCGAACAGTTCGTGTAGCGGTGTAGTATCCCAGATCATTGCTATATTGTATGTAACATTCACGAAGCTACCTGTCTCAACTGTATTGCGTGGAATCTATGGCCGCTCTATCGAACTGGAACAATAAGCCACTGACCAGCCGGGGACTAGGCAGTGACAGCGTAATTGGATAAATTAGAATCCGGCTACGTAACGAGTAGGTGAAAGTAAAAAAAAAGACGGAATGAGTTGAGGATAGACTTGAAGAAATAAAAAATCAAATGAATTTAAAGTATGGAATCGCTGCAGAATCACCACGGAAACTAACCATCGCGGCTTTTTGGTGGTTGCTTGGGATGAAGCTGGACGGGCTGGATGCTGGATGAAGAGCTTCTGGAGTTGAGCTTCAGTGTTCAGGATGTCATATGTTGCGCAGGTACAGTACACGTGAGAGGTCTGTAGGTACATGAGGTTGCAGTGGAGACCCCGTCGCTGCATGTGGGCTTGGAAAGATGCAAAGCACGAGCCACATGTACCGATACTTTAGGGGCGAGACCCCTTTACTTACCCGCTTCTAGCTTAGCGTTTTGAACGTACCTTAGCTGCTAAGGAACCTCTACGGAATTGCTGTGGCTGTGCTCCAAGTGCCCGTCCCGTCTCCCCGATATGTAGCAAGACGCAATCGATTCTTGTACGGAGACAAACATAAGGCAGCCTGTGAATAAATGGAAACTTAAAGTGGACGGAATAAAATGGAAATTTAAAGGAAAAAGGGTATAGGTGCCTGGGGCCTGGGCAAGGATCCAGATCGAATCGGATAAGTCAAGGTTCACGTCGGCTATTCGTCCGAGGCATAAATCCAAGGGTGAATCCTCAGATATATTCCGTACCTAGGTACCTACTATAAACACGTATTATTCGGGGAAAGGCAGCTTATAATCTGCATCGTGACTATTCTGTAGCCACTACTGCTGAGTCTATAACTTTTACACATCCATATATGGCTACTCCGTACTTACCCCTATTTATCAAGTCTCCTTCCACGTCAAGCTGAACACTTCCGCTCCAGCCTTGGATATTCCCACTTCAACGCTTCCATCCTCGCTACATATACTCACAGGGATCTTCTCCCCTTTTCTCTCCAGCACAATCTTCTTGTCTGGTACCTCGGGCAGCTTGTAGAATCGCCGTCCGAACCGGCTGAGGAAGCCCTCTAGTTTCTCTTGCGTGACGTCGGCTTCCGTAATCACCCCGCGCTCAATAGCCTCTTCGAGGGCTAGCAGGACAAGCTGTACAGCAAACGGCTGCGTAAACACTCCGGCCGGTGCTTTACCCTGCGCAGCCGAAGTTTTGGATTGGAGGGGGTGAGGAGCACTGTCAGTTCCACTAAAAATACGAATATTAATACATTCATGCGTCTTATATATGTGTAGACAGATATAATATATGAACAGACGACTTACAGGAAGAATTTGGAGTCGCCGCTAACAATGGCCTTGGCCAGTGCGTCCCTATCTGTGGGCTTCTTCGGGATGGGCTTACAGAAGGCGAAGGGATCGCAGCATGCATCATGCGAGGTGAGATAGAGATGATGAGCGGTTATCGTTGCTATACCCCATTCAAGTTAGTACCACTCATTTATAAATCAAGGGATGAAACCGAAATAGACTCATACAGCCAACAGTAGGCCCGCAAGCTCGCACTGCTTCGACGGCCGCCGCGGTAGTGCAATGCTCAAGTACGATACGCAGCTGTGGGAACCGTTCGTGGAGCGTTTTCAGGGTTGGGAGGAATGCCTCTTCTAGCGTTGTATTTGCCGGAGCAAGAGACTCTAGAACCTCTCCGTGAAGGTTCAGCACCAACCCATGTTTCTCCATAGCAGCAAAAGTGCTGTAGAATGACTCGAGATTCGAGACACCAGAGTCGGAGTTGGTAGTTACTCCTGTAGTATATAAGTATAATACTTGCAGCGCAACTAGAAATAGGGAGCTTGCCTTGAGGATACATTTTCACACCCGTGATGCCGGCCTCAGCAGCCTGAGCGATGACTTCAGGTGTGACCGAGGGGTGAAGCTGGACGAAGGTTAGGTGGATAAACACCTGGGCACGGTTGAAGAACATCTTGAGAGACTTACGAAGAGGGACATTTGGAAATGAACATCTTGTGCTATTGCAAGCAACTTGGATCGATATTCCAGGACCTTGGTGATAGTCAGTTACTTATTTCTACTGTTATTTTTATGTCTACACACATACCTGCTTAACAGTGGTAAGGGGAGGTATCTGAACCCGCACATGTTAGTATATAATAGTAGACATAGCAGACTAAGGTGATAATTTGATATCGTCATTTTGAATGAGCACAATACTTGAAGACAAAAATACAACGTTTACGTACAAGATTCGGCATGCTATGCTACTTGATCAGCTCTTGTAAAAACTTCTCTAGGATCTATATAGGATACCATACACAAAGACCGTATCAACTCCGCCTTGAGCAATGGTGGGAACTACCAGGTCCATCAGCTCACCCTGCCGCAGATGAACATGCATATCTGCGGCAGCTGGCAGCTCAAGCCGCTCGGTGGTTTTCAGCTGCATTTTGCTTGGCGAATAGGGGATATTAGTTCCTCGTAACGGGTATGTTTATGAGGTGAGAGGAACTTGATTAGCTGGGTAGTTGTAGATCGACCATGTAGAGGCAGAGAGGCTACGATGTTTGATATTGTATTGATATTGAATATTGAAAAAGATTTATCAGAGATGGTTAAGGCGATAAGCCACGCGTGGCTTGACAGCGCTAAAGATTTCAGATTTCCGACCGCCAGACCGTTTTCTGTGCTTGCCCTTTTGATTGCATCTCCAGCCTCGTGTTGCCGTATCAGTGTACATAGTAGGTAATTTAACAGGGGGGGGACGAAACAACCGGGGCAACCCTTGCCTTGTCCAATTAAAAAGACGTGCTACCACGCATGCACGCAGCAGCCGTACCCAAGTACTGATCCGGGCTAGTGCACTTTGAGCTTGAGCCCCTGAAATTGGGGGAGGGAAAGATGATCTGTGCTTCTGTTTGGTGTCTTTCTAGTGGTCCCACGCCCCCTGTCCGCCCCCAGTCTACGGCAGCTCTTTTTGTGGTGTTGAAATTGCACTTTTTTGTTGGAGAAAGGCAGAAGGGGAGAAGAACCCAAGAGCCATCAACAGCTACTAAAAGTACAGGCATAGGCTACCAAGGCCACTGCACTTTGCACTTGGGCAACTGGTAACTGTCGAACCGAATCCCAAACACTTTTCACTTCTTCGGTTTTTTTTCCCTTCGTCAACACCCAGACCGTGATCAAACCCCCTTTCACATTCACACCACCGTTTTGAGATACCCCCATTTGCGAAGATCCGATCCGTTTCGTTTGACAACCTGCTGTCGTCAATCATTGGTAATTTCAATTCTTTTTTTTCCTAGCCGACCTCGTCACCCCCATCCCGTTGCGAAACCCAAAAGCATTAGCCTAATAATATGTCGGCCCCAGCGGTGAGCATCCCCTTATCACGCTTCAGTTTCGGTCCATGTGCTTCATATCCCTAATTTATACCTTTCTGTCTTGTCGTCCGCATCCCTATTCTAATTCCACACCCCCTAATCACCCTCTGTTGCATACCTCGTCCGTCTTGGTGTGGTCACGTACTAATTCATTATGATGCGTTCACAGAAGATGATGCGCCGAAAGAAGAACGTGAAGAAGGGGATTCAGTTCTGCCTGATGGTCTGCGGTGCTTCAGGAACAGGTACATTCTCCCTCCCAACATTTCGACGCGTCCGACGAGCCAACCTTCTCACGGCACCGGACGCCCGGCTATTGCTACATACACTCGAGATGCTAACCTCTACTGCACTTTGTAGGAAGAACGACCTTCGTAAACACTCTCTGCAGCAAGAGCGTCTTGACCCACAAGGATTCCGACGATGCTACCATTGCTCACGTCGAGGATGGTGTCAAGATCAAGCCTATCACCGTTGGTTAGTACACCGACTACCTGCAAAACAAAGAATACCTTCTGATTCTCCCCTTTTCTAGAGCTCGAATTGGACGAGGAGGGGACTCGCATCTCCTTGACCATCGTCGACACCCCGGGCTTCGGTGACCAGATCGACAACGAGGCTAGGTACGATTAAATACTTTAGGACGATACTGGCTATATGGCTGCTAATGTTTTAACTTCACAGCTTCTCGGAGATTGTTGGGTATCTCGAGAGACAATATGACGACATCTTGGCCGAGGAGTCGCGTATCAAGCGAAACCCCAGATTCAGGGACAATCGAGTACACGCCATGCTGTACTTCATTACCCCTACTGGTCATGGGTGCGTGTTGCCTTGTGCTTAACTATTATAATACCCCGCTAACAGACTGGCCAGTCTCCGTGAACTCGACATCGAACTGATGAAGCGCCTTGCACCCCGTGTCAACGTTATTCCCGTCATTGGCCGAGCCGATTCGCTGACCCCCGCCGAGCTTGCTGAGTCAAAGAAGCTCGTTATGGAGGATATTGAGCACTACCGTATTCCCGTCTACAACTTCCCCTACGATATCGAGGAGGATGACGAGGATACCGTTGAAGAGAATGCCGAACTCAGAGGCCTCATGCCCTTTGCCATAGTCGGTTCCGAGGATGTTATCGAGATTGGCGGTCGTAAAGTCCGAGCTCGACAATATCCTTGGGGTGTTGTTGAGGTTGACAACCCTCGCCACTCCGACTTCCTTGCCATTCGATCAGCTCTACTCCACAGCCATTTGGCCGATCTGAAGGAAATCACCCATGATTTCCTGTACGAGAACTACCGTACCGAGAAGCTTAGTAAGAGCGTTGAGGGTGGTGCTGGAGTGTATGTTATCCCCATGGAACCCCCTCGTGACGTTGCATTTGTTCTAACCATTTTCTAGTGATTCATCTATGAACCCCGAAGACCTGGCATCTCAGTCCGTCCGTCTAAAGGAGGAGCAACTGCGCCGAGAAGAGGAGAAGCTCCGCGAGATCGAAGTCAAGGTCCAGCGCGAGATCAACGAGAAGCGACAGGAGCTCTTGGCTCGCGAGTCCCAGCTTCGCGAGATCGAGGCGAGAATGGCCCGAGAAGCTGCTGCTGCCGCAGGCCCGCCCGAGGCGAACGGCGACCACGATGGCAACTAAGTGGCGTAGCGCGACGTCGTTTCAGTCTCCCATATCTGGTATCCCGGCGGCCAGAGAGCAGTATGAATTGCGGCGTTGGGTGTTTGATATCCCCAAGTCTCTTATTCCCAAGGCTATTTGAGATGATACGCTATACGAAAAGTCCGGCAAAACTTACGGTTGCAATGCG
The DNA here is from genome assembly GCA_902806565.1 of Hypoxylon rubiginosum. Classification (NCBI taxonomy): domain Eukaryota; kingdom Fungi; phylum Ascomycota; class Sordariomycetes; order Xylariales; family Hypoxylaceae; genus Hypoxylon; species Hypoxylon rubiginosum. Next base: position 1,532,358 of record CADCXA010000066.1, on the reverse strand, counting down.
ATGCTCGAGTCGCATAGGACTTGGTGAACTTGTCAGGAATAAAAATGTCGGGCGTAGTTGATATCCCCTATCCTTATTGCATGCCCAATTTTCGGAAAAAGAAATGGGATATGGTACGGTGGAAAGAGCATGCTCGTCTCCCAATTTTTCATATAAGTCGACCCGTGGTCCTGCGAGGAAGTGTAAGGCGGTAGAGGAGACAACCACCTATGTTTGTACTTTTGCGAGAGCTGATGTCCCCTTTTTACTCCTTGCCAACTGCACGGTCTTTTTTCTACTTTCACGCCCCCTTTTCACCCCAGTATTAGTGCCTTCTAATGCAGATATCAATACGAATTTTCATTGATGTCTATTGCTACTAATATATCTTGTGATTTGTTTTCGAATATTCGACTTGGTGAAGATGATACGGGCTTAACGAAGTGGAAATTTCAATTATGTCTATGTATTTAAGGATAGGTAAACATGGGTTCACCAAAATGAGATTATCTACCTCGGCTCAGTTTACTCAGGCTCTAGCTATGGAGTTGTAATTGATAGACGAAATCGGTTCATACATTCAAATTGTAGAATATTCATGCGATCCGAAGAGACTTGATTTCACTAATGGGCAGAGAGCTCCTTTCTATGGATTTCAATAGCTAACATAACGACCTTTCGACAAGTAGGGACAAGAGGTTTTCCTTCGTATGACACCATCTGCTGAATTCATACAACGACGCAAGGAAAGGAAAAACAGTACACGAGTCCTACAAAGACATATTAAGGATGTCGCGTATTTCGCAAAAGAACTAACCTTTTCCCCGTAGAGTAAACCCATAATCCAAAATCAGAATCACACACCCCGCGCCGACCCATCCCGAAGCTGATACCGCTTTCTATCCACCTTACTACGCGCAGCCTAGTTGTTGCTCTGGCTGTTCAGGATGCGCAGAATGGCCAAGAACAGGTTGATGATATCCAGGTACAAGCTGATGGCGGCGGCGATCTCCTCCTCGACGTGGTGCTTGCGGAGGACGAGCTGGGTGTCGACGAGGATGTAGCCGGAGAAGATGAGGGCGGCGAGGCCGCCGTAGACGAGCTCGCCGGTGCTGCTGTAGGGGAGGAAGGCGGCCATGAAGCCGAAGAGGAGGAGGCCCCAGAGGGCGCCGAAGAGGTAGGGCATCCAGGAGGTGAAGTCGTACTTGGTCTGGCAGGCGAAGAGGGTGAGGAAGACGAAGATGCCTCCGGTGAGGAGGACGGCGTTGAGGACGATGCGGGTGTCGTAGAAGGATACGATGACGCTGATGGTGTAGGCCTCGAGGAGCGTGAACCCGGACAGGAAGAGTAGGTTCGTCGGGTACGACTTGCGCTTCCAGTACGTGAGGAGCATGAAGACGATGGAGCCGACGAGCTGTTAGTAAGAATATTCACGTTAGTCTCTCTCTTATTATTCACCATCGTTTCGGAGGGAGGGGGAAGAACAAAAAACGTACCGAAACCCAGACGAGGGCGGAATGGGACTGGATCCACGTCTTGTAGCCCTGGCTCCAGAAGCTGAGGCCCGAGACGGCGGCGGTGGCGAGCAGCTGGGCCGTCAGGATCGTGTACACCTTGCGGATGAACTGGTTGCGGATGTCGACGGTGGCCTCGGCCACGGACCCGCCGAACTTGAAGTCGTCGGGGATGTTGTCCTCGCTGCTGCGCGGCGCGCCGTCGCCGAAGATGTCGTCCGACGACGTATTGTTGCCGCTGGCGGGTTCGGTAGTAGCCTGGTACGAGGGAGGCGCTTGCGACCAGGTGCCGGCGTCCGGATCCTGCGTCGGCGCGGGCGTGTATTTCGTGTTGGCCGCCATCGTTTTCGCGTTTCTCGACAATGAAGAAAGAAAGAAGTAATGATCTTCTAGTCCGTCTTTAGGGTATTGATGGAAAAGATGGAGTTTAGGTTCCGAAGAATAAGACAAGGGAGGCTGAGGTAAAAGAATAGAAGGGTCTGCGGCGAATCGCGGGGCGTAAATGTCAGATGCTCCTAGGCTTTTAGGCTGCTGCGGTCATCGATTGACAGAGATGCGAAAGTAAGTGGGTCAAGGCTCTTTCTCAGCACTTCTGGGCCTATCGACAAGGCGAATTGGACAGAGTTGCCAAGCTTACTGCTTAGTCATTTTTCAAGTTGACGTGATTGGTGTACGAGTCAATATTAGTTTTAGCCACAGGTGGCTTTGTTTCGTTTCCCAGATTTCAGATTTGAAACTTTAGGCGAAGAGTGTGGGGTGGCTGGCTGAAGGAAGTTCTAGACCTGCATTTGACCTCCTCATGCTGAATCCTTTACTCCATAGAATTGTTTATTCGGACAGATTCCTACACCGGAAGGAAAAGCGATAATCGCATGAATAGTTTGCTCATTGACTGTTTGTTAATTTCTTGAGTGTTCCTATGACTGGGAAACTTTGATAAATTCCGATAAATTCGATATACCAAAACCAACTCGGCTTTTAGACTTAGATTTCGTTCAAAATAATGAGATTCAACCGACCTTCAACCAGATCCTACACTTGGAGTTTAGGAGAAATCACACCAGACATAAATACTATGGCATCCCGAGGCTTGCAGCGCCTTGCGTGGATTTCCCCGCTCGCCCAGGAGCCATCGAAGAATAAGCGTCGGACCACGAGAGCGTCAGGATAGGTGGTTCCATGTGCAAAATTTGTCAAGGCCTATTCGCTAGGATCTCTGGAGTGGATGAAGTGATAAAAAGCGACATATGCAGCAGCAATGCTTCCCGGTCTGGGATCAAGTTTACTCCTATTGGTTTGACTTAATAAGATTGCCAATGCCCACAGCTGTTGAGCAACAGCTTGGCGGGTAACATTGAAAAGAGGTAGGAAGCTGGCATGATACCTTTATAGGTACATATTCATACCTATAGGTAGGTACCTGGTAAGGTAGTGAAACGAAGCGAGACACAATGTTCAAACTCTCCAATGCTCTATTCACAACTGTAGGGAAGTTGTCTATTAGAGACATAGGAAGGTATATGAAGAGCTCTTCCTTATACCTGAGTTTCTGTCGTTTCAAGATTGATAGAAACCAAGCAGCTAAGGCAACTTCAAAGCTTTCAGCCGATGGAAGGATCTCAACAAAAAAAAATCAGAGTTCAAAGTCGAATACTACCATCATCGGTAAGTTATGGTAGACATGTAAGTAGCCATGCATATCGATCGCTGATCTACTCCCAACTAGCTAAATATGAGGTTATGAGTGATCCTGTATATGCAGGCACATGCTGGCATAGACAAGAATTAAGAGAGAAAAGTTGGAGGGGTCCCCCTATTTCGATCACTGATTCACTGATCATTGAATCACATCAACTAAATCAACTAATAACTAAATTGATACGCCCCACCGTCCCCTATTAGAGAAAAAAAAACCTTACCCCCTATTGGAGAAGAGCCCTGCCCTATTGGGTAAGTACCTAGCTCAACTGCCAGACAACTCCACCACCCCTCCCTTTTCCCCGTTCACCGCTCTGACCGCTCTGTCCTCTCAGGTCGTCTAATTGACCTAATCGAACTAATCGAACCCTGGTGCTATCAAAAACTTGCGGCCGAGCGCCCACCTCCAGCTCAGCACCTTCAGCACCTTCAAAACACTTCGCTCCAGTTCAACTTGTTCTGTCCTGGTGGTCCTGAAGTCAATGTCCCCCCCCATATTCCGCTTGGGGATTTGTTGGACACATTCGTTCTTCTGAAAAAAGGCGGTGCTAATTTGTGTATTTTCGCCTATTCTATTTTTCCTGCTCTAGAGCTGAAACATCTGTTACTATCGGGTCGCTCAAGTTACCTACCCTAAGGTATTGAGCAGCGAAGCATTCGTTATTGTGTATCCCGAATTTTTGCGACAGTCCTCCCCCACCGATTCACCGCGACTTGTCGACATATCCACAGTCAATTCGGAGCCAATTCGCAGCTAGACGCCCTGGAAACGTCGTGATCAAGCCCGAAATTCACCTTTCGACCCGAATATGGGCGACTCCAGAGCCAATGCCAGCACCGTAGATCTTGGTGATGTACCAAGATCACCTACTACCATGGAGCCCCAAGCCGAGAAAGTCAGAACCCCTCGGGGACGACCCTCGCTACAATCGCGCAAAAGCTCAATGAACGGTCCCTTGTACATGCAGACAAGTAACAATAAAGTCCTGATCAGGAGAGTGAAGAGGAAAGGCGATGGTCCCATGAGGAACTTGGCCCGCTGGTTTCTCGATAATCAAACGGGTATGTCTTTGCTATCGTCCACGTCCAATTGACTATTTTTTTTTAAGTCAAACCCCTATTACGAGCTGTCTAGATCTTGCTTGAGTGGTCTGTTCCACGACAGCAGCACCACATTGCTAGCTACCTAGCTCCTCCAACGTCCTATACAATTCTGAGCTGCCGCTAATACTTTCCATTTTCTTAGGCCTCTCGTTCAACCTCATCGCTTTGATCTTCCTTGCTCATATGTTCATACCGAAAGCGCGCCCTCACACGTCCAAATTTTTCACGCTCTCGTACTACGATCCGGCCACGGAGAAATATGCAATTGGGCCAAATGATTATTATTTTATCTCGTTCTGCGTAATCCTCTTCACTGGATTGCGTGCCGGCACGATGGAACACGTACTGGCTCCATTAGCTAGGCAATGGGGAATCTCCAAAAGAAAAGAGATCACTAGATTCTCGGAGCAAGCTTGGATGCTAATCTATTACTGTGTTTTCTGGACTCTTGGTTTGGTATGGAATCCCCCTGACTGCATTGTATTCGACTTTTCGACGAGCCATGCGCCAGTAGAGCTACCTAAACTACCTAGGTACCTTTTATTAGCCCATTATACTGACTATAGAATAGTACTTATACGTCAACTCGTCTTACTATCTAAACTTGAGAGAGCTATGGACTGGTTGGCCAATTAGAGAGCTCGGCGGCATCATGAAGGCGTATCTACTAGCGCAATGGGCTTTCTGGGTGCAGCAGGTCCTCGTCATCCATATTGAGGAACGCCGTAAGGACCATTATCAAATGCTCACTCACCATTTCATTACGATCACACTCATTTCGGCGTCGTACTTCTACCATCAGGACCGGGTAGGCAACCTGATTCTGGTTCTCATGGATGTGGTTGACTTGTTTCTACCGGTGAGCTAGAGTTGCCCCTATGTCAACCCACTTTGCTTTCAACTAATTGTTCGAGTAGCTGGCCAAATGCCTCAAGTACCTAGGCTTTTCAAGGCTGTGCGATGCCATGTTCGTCGTTTTCATGGTTTCGTGGTTCATAGCTCGGCATGTGTTTTACCTCATGACGTGCTACAGTATCTACAGAGATTTGCCCATTGAAATCTCTGATAGCTGCTATCAGGGCCCCAGTTCGAACCTGACGGGGCCTTTTCCCGTCCCTGATGGATGGGGTCACTGGCTTGAACCATTCAGCGATCCCGAGGGAACAGTCTGTTGGACCTCGAATGTGCGGTGGTGCTTCCTCTACTGCTTACTTGGTCTCCAAGTTATTACGATATTCTGGTTCTGCATGATCATCAAGGTTGCGGCTCGCGTGATTAGGGGAGACGGCGCCGATGATACGAGGAGCGATGACGAAGGGATGGAGGAGGAGGAAGAGGAAGAAGAATTCGAATATGAGGAGGCCCAACCCCTAGAAGAGGAGGTTGGTGTCGAGTCGATTGATCTAAAGGGATGGGAGCGCCGGACAGGCGTTAAGAGGGGAGCAAGTTCTTCTGGTGTCAGTTTGCCCGGCCACAGTGATCGTAAGGAGTTGCTAGGTCGCATTGGCTGCGAGAAGCAGGTGGACTGATATATACCGGCACGCAAGTTTTGCGATCCATGACCATGGTAATGTCGGCAGGCCCATTTTCGCCTCGTGGAGATCGCTATGGGATATGTTGCGCACCATTGAGGGCGCCCATGTTAAGGGTGTTCGGATAGTTAAGGAACCAAGAAAAGTTTGGCGTGACAATGTTTTCTGTTCCGTTGATATGGGTCGATCTCAGAGTGGTTAACTAGGAGCACTATGCGACGCCGGATGAGGACCGGCGGGCGAATGATCTGCCCTAGCTCTGGTATAAGGTACCTAGGTATATATAGATTTGGAATTCAGCAATCATACCCCTTTTTCCTGAAAACCGGTCTGTTTATCACTCGTGTAGGGGTACAAGTTTATTGGTTACCCCTATCACTTGGATAGGGTTACAGGTCTGTTAGTACGGGAGAGGGGATAGCATAGGAGATGGGCCCCTTTGTCTCGGCTTCTCGTACATATCCGGAGCTTCGTAACCCCTTATGTTCGTAGCTCTCCGCGTAATAACATAGTTGTTTTCCTATCGTATGGTTGGCCTCGTGACATGTAGTTCGGTAACTAAAAACGACGGATGAGTGAGAAAGGGGAACCTCGTGGTTTCAGGTCTATCACGATCTTCTAAAACCACTTGATACGCTTTAATAGGTATATTTGAAGCTTGGGGCCGCCGGCTTGCGTTCGGGACACAGCTCCAACAGATGTTTTGCTTGGAAGCTTCCCTAATATCTCTTGCATGCGCTCTTGCATACTAGGTCACAGCTATTGCGCACTCCGATGTGAGTTTCCACTCTTCAAGCTTACTTAGACATCAGACCTAACTAAGCCCCAAGCATTGACGGCGAAACATAGCTATGTTTGGTGGTTTGGGTATGCGCTACGGAGCTTGTAAACTGTCCGTGTCAGGTATATGTTAGACAGTTGCCGAGAGAGATATTCTATACGGGAGGCCGAGACCGGTGTTCTTGAACTTTCATGTGTTGGCCGTGATCTTGGCAGAAGGTTTGCCGGAGTCGAGTTGTATCAGACGACCGCGGCGACTCTTCCCTTAAACTCAAATTAACGACAGCCTCAAAAGATGTCGGGCGGGGGAGAGACGAACTAATTTCGGGGCTACCTCCTAACTTAATGGCTCTTTACCTATCTTCTACGGTAATAGTAACCAAAAACCTTAAGATCAAGATAGGAGCTGGGGGCGTTTTGAGTTCGCGCACCTCAGAGAGAGAGAAAAGCGCGGCAGAGGTCGTTCTCGGACAGAGAAAGGCGTTGACTATAAAACCGTAAGCACCTACTTCCCTTTCCTAACCTCGCCAGAACTATCCAGCCGACTACCCTCCCAACTACAAATCCAAACAACTACATATTCGAACAACACATCCAGACAACCATCATCCAAATAATTATCACCCAGACAACTATCAGAACAACTACCAAAACACTTCCCTTTTCACGAATCTAACAACATGATTCCCGACTTTTCACATTCGCCTGACGACTGCTCTCGGCCATTGCACAATGTTAGGTCGTTCGACGATATATCCGTCCGCCGTTGGCCACCTGCCACTCTCTGCCAACGTCCCAGTACTGCTGAGTCGTCTTCATGGCATGGAACGACTAGTGCCGAGATCATTGCCGACTTGGGGAACCGACTCGAGGCCTCGAAGCAAGAAATTCGAGATTTGAACGAGACACTAGAACGAACCCGCGAAAGGGCAGCCAAGTTGATAGGGAAACTGCTCCGCCAGAAACGGGATATCGCTAGTGCCCTGGAGAAAAGCGAAACGCAGAGGGAGGACGAGACCAAGAGGCAGCAGGATACTGCCGAGATAACACGGCTCGCCTGGGATAGGTTCTGTGAGTGGACCGAGATAGAGGCTGACGAGCACCATGATCGCCCTCCCGTACCATGCATGGACTGCAGTAAGGCGCACGCAGACCGGTCGAAGACAGAGAGGGAGGCCAAAGATCTGCGCTTGGAGCTAGGCCACGCGAACAAGAGGCTCGAGTACGAACGCGATGCCTCGAGCGTGATCGCCCGGCAGGCGGAAAACTACCAAAGACTAGTCGACCTGCAGCACGGCGAGATCAAGGACGGCAAGGCCAAGCTCGGGGCCATGTTCGTTGTGGTAGAGAAGCTCAAGAGGGAGAATCAAGAGCTCTTGGAGAGGGAGAAGAAATGGAGTACCCCGGGCGTCAGTAATGATACCACGCCTCCATGCTAGGAAGAAGAAGGGAATGGTGAGGAGCGAAAGTAGGAATAAATGGGCAACGGGACATCTAAAGTGACGAATAACTGTTGATAGTGTTGATTTTGCAATGATACCCTAGGTACCTACATGGTTTCTAAAATACAATACCCCCTTTGCATTTCTCCGGTCGTTACACAGTCGTGCCACTCGTTGAAATTGTTTTCTCGTAAGTTGAATGACCATCGGAAATCCACTTCGTTCCATCATCGGATATAGTGGCAAATACGCACCGTTCCAAACCCAAACGAGATCCTGTGATACCGCTGCTTTTTGCTTGGGTAGAGAGATATGACTGGTCATTAGCAACTCGGGCCATCCAACACGCAGCTGATGGTCGATACGAGAATTCGATAACACGACTGAACACGACTCCTAACCCCAAGGTCTCATTGCGACTATTCAGGTATCATGCTGCGACAGGCAACGTCGGTATTAGATATGAAGACATGATCACCGTCGTCCCGAATGTCGGTGTTTTGGTAGCTAGTAGGCTAATGCCCATAGCCAATCTTCATTTTCTAATTTTGATTCGCAAGGAATCTCATATTTTAGAACCGAGGAAGTACATACATACATAGCATAGACAGGGTCCCAGGAATCTGAATCCAATGCCGTGGCGTGGTTACATCTGTTCCCACTCTAGATTGCAAGCCCAGCCTCAGGTGCCGGTTCTTGGGGAAGATGGCTGACGCGGCGACGGGTTTCCGGTTGGACAAGAATATAAGAGAATCCAATCGGAGATTTCTTTACTTCTCTTCAGTCTTCTAGAAGGAAGACCGGCGTCTACGCTGCCGTGCACGGGAGCGACGTCCACTCAATAAACAGGCATCAACCCTGGCATTACGGCTGTTTGGTGCTGAGGTGAGGGCATACGAGAAGGGGGGGACCCCGGCATTTCCATTTTTAGAGGAGCCAGTGAAGATGCTGGATGCTGATGCTGACCGGACGATCTCCTCGTAAAGGTGTCCCAGGTTACACGTTACTCGAACATCCTTCCCAACCCCACGAGATCTTGTTTTGGTTATGGTTATGGTTACCTGAGGTGGTGATTTAAACGATTTATTACTCTGGAGTCTTCGCATGCACACTAACCCCATGTACATAAGACGGCAGTTCCCAGTTCGGGTAGATCTTCAGGTAACCCCGCCGCCGTTGATTGGTCGCTTCGTCCTCAGCTAGGCTAATAGCCTACCTAGCCCGGGTTGTGGCTTTTGTCCAACGGAGAAAGGGGGCTCAGTCGTGCCAAGCTGCTACCGAGCGCTCCTCCTTGCGTCGCTCGCTCGCTCCGCAATGCGTGGTCATATGGGGACCCAAACATCGTGTTGTTGTTGTTGACGAAAAGGAAAAAAAAAATCAGCGGGGACGAACGAAAATGATCAGACTTGCGGAGCGAAGCAACGTTTACGTAGGTGGTTCCTCTCGATAAGCCCGAATCCGAACCGCCGGTTCCGACATGGGGAACAGTCACCAGTGCGATGGGAGGGAGGGGGAGGGAGAGAGAGAGCTCAAGTTGTTATATAAAAGACGACGAACGACTGCGATGAGAGTCTCAAATCTTTTGTTCCAGTCTTCACACCAAACCACCAAAGCATCACATGATCATTTAATCACCACTAACACCTTAACGTCTTAACATTCCCCACTCATTTACCTCGTCCTCGACTTACTCTCACGACATCTCTCGTCAAGCTCTCACCAGCAATATATACCAAAATGCAGTTCACCAGCACCGTCACCTTGGCCGCCAGCCTCCTCCTCGCCGCCACGAGCACCACCTTGGCCGCCGTCCTCCCCCGGGACGGCGCCCGCCTGGCGCAGTTCCGCGTCTTCGGCGCCGCCGGCTGCAAGGACCTGAACTACGGCTTCTACACCGTCGACGAGTCCGACGCCGACACCTGCAAGACCTTCATCAACGTGCCCACCGACGTGAAGTCGCTGAACCTCGAGGTTATGAACTCCCCCGCTGCCGACGGATGCAGCTGTAAGTCAATTTTTTTTCCCTCTTAACTATTCTTTTTTCTTTATTTGACCTCTCCCCTCTTTTCTCTCACCCGGAGGTGAGGGGGGTTAATGTAAGGGGGAAAGGCGATCGGTGATAAGTAAATCATAGATGACGGTGACTAAGTGGCTGACCCGAAAATAGTCTTCATCTACACTAGCGAGGACTGCAGCACCGGCCGCCGCTCCATCCCGGTACAGTCGTGCCAAGAGCTTCCCGCCGACGCCTCGGAGTGGGGCTCATGGCAGATCTCCTGCCCCTCCGGCGCCGCCGCTTAGACGCCTCGTGAGGAGTTGTGGAGGCAGCTCTCCATCGAATACGGTGGAACGGATTTAATGGATACTTTAACACAATAAAATAAGCAAAAAAAAAAAAAAAAACTGCATCGATCACGGAGCATAATTCTATAAACGATCCGGCATTTTTGGAAAGGATTAAGTGGGCATAGCGGACGGACTTGTGGGCCTTTATTGGAAAAGGAGAGGGGGAGAAGGACAGACACAGGGTAATTGCCTGCTTGTTGGATTCTAATTACACTCCTTCTACTTCTTGTAATGATCAATATACAACTTGGGTATAATCATCGTAATGATTTGATATATTGACTGTGCTGTTTTCTTAGTATTCCGTTTCTGGCGTGAGTTGTTATGAGAGGTAGCGGGAAAATAGGGAAATGTGGTAAAAGGAGGTTAATTTCTTAGGTCCTGGCAAGTCTAAGAGTTTGACACCGATGTCAGACACATTCCGAATCATGTCCATATGTCCTCTCGAGCGATATGTTCGCAGCAAAAGCACCTTTTACTGCGACAGCTCAAGTCTCAATAATTCCAGCTTTCGCCACATCCTCCCTAGGTAATGCTTAAGACCATCGGCCTAGCTCCATCCTCCACATCCCTCAAGTCAAAGTCGAGACAAGCAAGCGTCTCACCGACGAGAAACTCATCCGGTACTTTACTTCTCGGACCCTTCAGGGGTGGGCGCGACCAGCGCATTCGGCGGCGGGTCCTGCGCCTCTCCCGGCGTAGGAGCGACGAGGGCGTTCGGCGGGGGATCCCGCTTCCTGTCGTTTCCGTACCCGGGCGCTACGAGGGCGTTCGGGGGCGGATCCTGCACGTCGTCTGCGCCCGGCGCGACTAGGGCGTTGGGAGGAGGGTCCCGCTTGCCGGCGCCCGGGGCCACGATGGCGTTGGGTGGGCCCACGGGCTCGACGGCGTCGGGGGCTACTAGGGCGTTCGGGGGAGGGTCCCGGGGGCCGATGGGGGACGAGAGGATGCCGGTCGCGGCGGCAGCGAGGATGAGGAGGGCGCGGGGGATGTACATGATGGATTGGATGGATGGTAGGTAGGTGGGTGGGTAGCTGATGTGGAGGATGAATGTGAGAAATGGCTGTTTGATGGTAGATGTTGTTATAGAGCTTGCTTGTTTGATTTGAGGTTGGGGTTGGGCGAGTTTATATGCAGGTAAATAGGTAGACTAGATGAGGTCAGGGGGAAATGTGACCGAGCTCGCTGATCTTGTGAAATAGCTGTCTTTGCCATTGCTTTCTGGCTCTCATGTGAGACTCAAACAGTATTGCGTTGCCTTCGTTGTCTACGATTGGGAGATTGACATAAGCCTCAACATTTCAGGGGTGAGACACTATCTCATGCAATCTCCAAGCATCTGTCAGCTTACGTTGCTACTAGAACACTGTATAACATCATGAGAGCTCCGAGTAGTGAGTTGTTCACGTTTTGGAGCTCATAATTGAAGTCGTTTATCAGCATGCCATGATTAGTTGCTCAGGGATTCAGTAAAGACGCGGGATGTTGGGGGAAAGATGTTGCAGTTATCACCATTTCACACTTGAACGCAGCTTTGACACCTTCTTCATGAAGCACTTCTCAGTTGATCGTCTGTTCTAGGCAGTTCTGAAAAAGTTCTATGATATTTTCGTAGTTCTATAACCATGAGGCCTCATATTCCAGCTGTTGACGTTCATAGGGCTAGCAGGTGGTGACGGGGATTTCCCCCATGCTTGGCACTTACATGACAACACGTTACAGTAAACTAGAGTGCGGAGAACTGGAGGTTATTACTGTACATAGCTTCTCGGAGCCGACGTACATATTGCCAAGAAGCCGTTATCACCTCCGAAGATATCGGACTTCCCGATACGTAGAGCAATAGGTAGCATCGCAGAGAATATATCAGGTCCGAATTCAAGTCTGATTGGACATACTTCCGCATCTATATTACTAAGGTATACATCTTGTCTGACAAGCGCTAGACGACTAATAATATCTTCTCTCGAGTAGATTATACCTAAAATTGAACTTCTAAAGAATAGGAACTCCGTTCATGTAGCTCTTCACGATTCTCATGCATGGGATTTTGAAAATGGCCTTGCATGGATTACTAGGAGTCCCTTCCGATGATAGATTACTACTCTGTGTTATACACCATCTTCGTCATCTCGATATGCTGTTGTATGCCTGGTCAACGAAGTTTCAACGGCCATACGAATATCAACTACCGATATTATTGGCTTATGTCCTCATTTTTAACCTTTCAATTTCTAAGTTCCCGTATTCTACTTTTTATTCCTCATTTATTCGGTTAGAGAGAACTATCCTTCATAATAGCTAAGAATAATTTGTCAACGATGAGTCTTCCGAGCTTCCTCAGAGTCTTTAAAGATGAAAAGGAGGCATACAATGACCTACCCTTGTCAGACAGGGAGTCTGAAGAGACTCTTCTCAAAGAAGACAGCATCGAAATTGTTCAGCCGTCTCCGATGCCATCAATTCTTCATCGAGTTGCGGTGATAACCGGACGTACTATCCTAATTCTCCTTTCCGTCTGGGGCTTGATTTCTATATACACCATGGCAGCCGACCGCATTGCCCATTCCCGCAACTCAAGCGAAAAATTTGCCCCCTCGCTATACCCTTCATGTTCATGTGGTGGGACTACCGTTGCCGAGGCCAAACGGAGGGGATGCATCTTCACTCCACTGGCTATTGCGTGGCTACCACCACATTGTGTCGATAGTGAGTATCCCAAATATTGTCACCCTGACGAGGCCGAAATAAATCGGTCTAGAAATATCTTAAGGGGAATTTCTAACATGGACGTTTTAGTGGAACTTGCCAATGACTTTGACAAGCAAGGTCCAGGGCCTAACGGCGAATGGGATTATTGGTCTGATATGAACATGACACGAAGACTCACACGCGAGGAGGTCGGCTATTTGGCAGACATCAACGGTGTGTTCTACGCAACCCAGGACTGGCACGTCACACATTGCGTGTACACGTGGATGAAGCACTACAGGAGCAAGTGGACCGACACCACCGTCGAACGGAGGAGTAACGGATTAGATCACATTGCCCATTGCAAGGATGTGCTAAAGATCAGAGGTGGCCTGCAGGATATCAGGACGGTTGCTGGCATTGCTTTGGACGCTGATGATCCTGGGAGGACCGAGTTGTGATGAGTTAAGTCAGGGGTTAGAAGTTACTTCTTATGTGAATTAGGTACCTAAATCCTCTTCGTTTCACTCACCTCACGGCCTCCGCGAAGAATAACACAAAAAAAGGGGGAAATTACTATAATATGACCACCTCCAAGTTTAGATACCAGTTTTAGAAAATTGCCTGGGCATTCGGTGGCGACGATACACCACCGGGCATGTTGACCGGCATAGCTGTGAAGAAGAACGTCCACCGGCCTAATTCCTTGCAAATTTCGCACAATTTCTCCAAGTCGAACATTTCACCTAGACAGACAAGTCAGTCGATTGCTTCGCCGAAGATACATCGTTCATCCCTTACCAATAGGCATACCCCATCCAGCAAGGAGGTAATCGTGCAGCATAAAATCACCCAACGGGGGATACACCTCGAACGAAATGGCGTCCCCAGCTACCGCAGCAAATCCGGTATCCCATATCCACCTCAGCATGTCCGCGGTTGCTTCAACGCCTGCATGCTGAGGGGAATCCGAAGCGGAATAGGCTTTCTTCGCCGCAACGTCCATCTTGTGCTCCCACTCCTTGGTCATGCCGCTCCGAACAAGTAGGATATCCCCCTTTTCGAAGGTGATATCAGACTCTTGAGCGATGTCGAGGATATCCTGTAGCTTGATGGTGTGTAGCGAGAACGTTGAATACTGGATCCCTTTCTTCTCGGCCCACGACGCGTAGTCGATGAGCACGCCGCGGCCGGTGATGCCCTCGCGCGCCCAGTGCTGCATGCCTATGCGGTCATTGGATCTGTCCAGGATCTCCTTTTTCGTCGTCCCTCCGTACCAGAGACGCTGCTGCTGGCCGTCGGAGCTGCACGGCATGCTCCAATGACGCAGGCCGTCCCACTGACTGCTCTGCTCTGAGCTTTTCGTTAGAAGTATATACGAAGATGGACTAGTCTATGAGCTACACTCACGAGGATTTATCACATAGATGTCATCGAAGCCAGCGTCTAGGAGGGGCACTATCTTGTGTTCACAGGAAATTCTTCCCAGGCTTGGATATTCCAATTTGGTCAAGTCCCAGTTCAGACCGACTCGTCGACCAGTCCGGATCTGTTGAGTTGCCGCCTTCTGCACGACTTCATCTGTCAGAAGTACCAGTCTACCGAGACCCTCCTCGTGACTTCCTGGCTCTCCAACCCATACTCGCTTCGGGTTTGGAAGCTCGTCAAATTTCAGGTTCATAGGAGATTGATGAGACATTACGCTCGTAAAAACTTCAGACAATTATTCGGATATCTTTGGGGTACCGTGTTTATACGATCTCATGAAGCGTATGTGCAAACAAATTTCTGTAAGCTCCGTATTGGTCCTGCCGTGTATCTGCGCCGAAGCTCCTCCGATTCCTCTCCTAACCCAACCAGTATCCCCTCGCAGGTAGCTTTTGCTCTTGCTGATAGGGTGTGGTACGATCATGCAGAGCTGTGTGGAGATCTCTCCACGTATACGGCACACAGCGATAGGCATAATGACGTTCATTCGGTGTAGGCCCGACCCCGCAATGATCGATCTGACAAGTTACAGCTGCAGTAGAGTCGTAGAATTGGAGAGGTGTGGAAAGTATTTGCGATTTAGCAGTGCAACCCTTCTTTGGTTTCGAATGTCCTGTGGCGCACGTGGCGGCGTAGGAAAAGGGGGTGCCATTGTTCAACACACCTGATTTCTGACTCAACCCAGTGAGCATTACCATCATTGGGACTGAGATCCGTACGTCCAAGATCATCTTATTATTTCAAATATCAATTGCCCAACATATGATGATTGTGCATCGCAATCCAGAACCTTGGCAGTATTAAGGGGTGTTTCTTAGTACGAAAAAGGAGAATCTGTCTCGCTCGACAAGATGTATGGGGAAAGAACTCAAAGGCAATAGGAATACTAAATAAACTATCATTTTAACTACTAAAGAGTAAGTTCGAGTTCGAAAGGTAGTAAATACGCGAATAGAAGCCATATATATGTCGATTTGTCGACATATAGTCCGGATTCGCTAATTTGATTGTCCTTAATAAGTTCCTTGAACTTGCGGGCTACTCCTAAAATAACTTAGTAACTAAACTACAGTGCAAATAACTATAGATCAATATTCATGATTGCAGTAGCGATGAGGGTGGCCAGTACAATCTAGACCCCGAGTCCTAGAGCCACGCTGGCAGTCTAGATCCTTGAAGGAGAGAACTATATCTGGTCTAGTCGCCAGGAGAGTTGTATAGGTCACCCATACACTACCTAGGTAGTATATATAATTATCATTAACAAGCTGAGTCGCTCGAACATACCTAGGTACATAGCCTAGATTGAAGACGGGTTTGATTCTCTACTCTGGGACGGCCAGTGTGAAGTGCTACTCCTTTTGAACCGGCACGGTGTCACGAGGCCAACCATGCGTTAGGGAAAGAACTACGTTGTTGAGCAAAGAGCTATGAACCTAAGAGCTACTAAGCTCCCGATATATACGAGAGGCCAGGGCGAAGAAGCCTATCTCCCATACTATCCCTTCTCTCGTACCAACCTACAAATCTACCGGGGTGGTAACGGCTAAGAGCCTGACACACAGCTCATATATACGTTACACAATTAAGCAAATCAATCAAGATATACATGCTAATAGCGCGGGAATATTTACTTCCTCCCTATATCTACCCAAAAAGGAGGTTTACAGAAACGCGGGGGTTCTATGCTACGCTGTTAGAAGCACGAGGCATAGACGGCATGCATAACGTGAACGGCTGGATGCTACCAACAGCGATACTGACCCAATAGATGTAGACATGATCAGGAACTATTCAATCCTGTTTCATCCCTAAAAACTACAAAATCAAAATATCCAACATATCTTTTAGATATTCTTTTCTTTTTCCAAGTGCCTCCTGTATCCCCTATTTACATGTGAAATAGGTAGACAAAATCTATCCATCATGACTACCTCCTTAACGCAGACGACACTTCAAACCTTTGAGCCTGGGAAGGCTACCTCCTCGCCATTGCTGACATTCGAACAGTTTGACCTCCCGCAGAGCAATCAACGAGTATTAGGACCACCTCATCCCGAAGGTATCACCATGCCACTTGCTCTACGTCCCTCGAACCTTGACGGCGCCGAGCTTGAACTCGAAACTGTTGTTGAGACCATAAAGTCACTCCAGACGCAAGGCGGGATACTCACCAAGAAGCTGGCTCTCCATGGCGCACTCCTATTTAGAGGACTGCCAATTCACAACGCGCAGGATTTTAGCACATTTTCCCACGCTTTTGGCTATAAACCACGGTATGCTCAACTCCCTTCCTTAGGTAACACCTACCTACACCATACCTCGCTTGCTGGATCTTTATAAAGACTAATACGCTTATAGCACGTATTTACAAAGAATAGCAGACCGAGAAACATACTAACACAGAACAGACGAGATCATCGGAATCGTGGTCGACAGGCCCTTGCTCGCGCCGAACGTGGCACCCGCAAACGAGTCGCCCAAGGAGACCCAGATCTTCAGCCACAACGAATCCGACGAAGTGCCCCACGCCCCCGAGTACGTCTTCTTCTACGGCCACCGCGCCGCCAAGAGCGGCGGCGAGACGCCTATCGCCTCCTCGCTCGAACTGTTCCACCGCGCCCAGCAAGAGATCCCCGAGTTCGTCGGCCAGCTCGCCGAGAAGGGCATCCTCAGCCGCATCACGTACAAGGCCGACAGGCAGTACCGCGGCGGCTCGACGCTGCGGCAGGCGTTCGGGAAGGCGATCCGCGACGGCGACGACGAGGCGACGAGGCGCGCCAAGGTCGAGGCCCAGATCGCGCGGTACGGCCGCGGCCGGCACACCACGTGGGAGTGGACCGATGATGGCGGCGTCGTCCTGACGCACCGGCTCCCCGCGATCCGCACGCAGCCCGGCACGGGCCTGCCGACGCTGTTCACGGGGCTGGGCGCGTACTCCAGTACTGCCCGCGCCCACGGCGGCTCTCGGGACAGCACGTCGCAGCAGCTGTTCGGCGACGGCACGCCGATCCCCGAGGCGCACCTCGACAGGCTCGCAGAGATCACGGACGAGGTCCGCGTGCTGCACAAGTGGCAGTGCGGCGATATCCTTGTCTACGATAATATCATCGCGCAGCACGGGCGCGAGCCCTGGCAGGGGGAGCAGTCGGACCGGGTCGTCATGGCTAGCTTGTTCGACGGGGACCAGGTTCCCGGGGCGTACAACTCGGAGGACTGGGCTCAGGTCGTCCAGGCTTTTGAAGGATAGATGCCCAGATATTTGCTGCTGACGTGGTACATAATTTTAACCTGATATGTATCTAATGTTTGCTGTTTGTTTAAGGAAATACAAGACATCTCCCCTTTTCAATATGAGTCCAGCTAGTATTGGTACTGTAAGGGACATATACCTTAGGTACGTATTTAATTATATTTAAATGATTAAGATAATTGAGAGGTTATTAATATAATGGCTACCTAGTCATTAAATTGTCTCGGAGAGTCATGGGTAGTAGTATTGTCAATATAAGAATGTATCCTTTCATACACACTCCTTACGTCTCAGGGGTTACCATTCCAACATCGGATGTCCAGCAAACTTGAGCAACTGACTCTTTGGGCACTTTAACATGATTGTTATTGAAAACTTACTTTCCTAGGGTATTATTTGATGTTCTCTGGTGCTGCCGTCGCTGTGATGGTTGCTGGAATTTACCCGCCTCATTTATCCGCCAATTAAGATAGAGCCGCCTTCTAATAAAGACAAAGTGGACACTTCGACATCTCTCACCACATACTACTCAGACCTATGGAATCATCAATCAGTATATTCAATTACTGACTACCTACCTACTTACCTACCTACCAGGTATCTATCTATCTATTTGTGGTGCAAGGGAAAATGACCAACCTTTCAAGGATATACGCGTGATGCCTCCCTACCGCAGAACTTTCGTAACCTTCTGCATCCTCGCTCCTCTCTTTTATATCTACTGGCGGAAGTTCACTGCACTAGACACGCTAAGCGGGCTCTTAAGCAGCACCGCTTCAGAAAATATCTTCAATAAGACGCTAGGCGTACGACCCCTTTTTTCCTTGTTTCTTTATATATGGGGTGTGCGCTTGGTACTAATAATGCGCAAAGTTTCCAAGGATATTCGTTATCAATCTACCGCCGCGGACGGATCGTCGCGATGCGATGGTCCTGGCCGGTGCTGTTAGCAATATCAGCTTCAGCTGGATTGATGGCGTGGCAAGCGACCAAGTGTCGGATCGCATTATCCCGGAAGATGATAGAGGACATTCGGCGGGAGCTAGGGGTTCTTGGAGGTCCCATATGAATGCACTGCAAGCCGTTGTCGACCGGAACTTGGGAAGCGCATTGATCTTGGAGGACGATATAGACTGGGATATACGACTAAAGTCGCAACTCCAGACTTTCGCGGCGGCTTCGAGGACCTGGTTGAGAGAATCAAAGTCAAGCAGAGCAGAGGTTGAACTGCTTGATGTCGTCAAATACGCTGACAGGGATGTCAAAGATGTGTATGGCAATGGCTGGGATGTCCTATGGCTCGGCCACTGTGGTGCAGATCTTCCCAGCGCTCAAAAAACTGCAACTTCACCCCTGATAGTCACCATCCCAGCAGACGAGACAGTCCCGGCCCCGAAACACCTCAAGCCACATCCCTTTGCCCTGCAGGATAAGTTGGGCGACAACTACCCCCCGCATACGCGTGTCGTGCACGCGTCTGGTGGGAATGTCTGCACCCTGGCCTACGCTGTCAGCCGGGAGGGGGCCCGCAAACTACTGTTGGAGTTTAACGGCCATTATGATACCCAGTGGGACCTGATGCTGCAAAAGTGGTGCGAGGGGGGTTACACCACGAAAGAAGGCAGAGCCTCTGAAGAGCATCAAGACGCACCACCTATCTGCCTCACAGTACAGCCGCCCCTATTCAGCCATTACTATCCCAAAGGCGGGGCCTCGAACATTCAAGGCCAAGGCGGTGGATATGCAAAGGGGACAGGGTCGCCGTATATTAGACTGAGTGTACGGGAGAACTTGCGGCGCTTGGTCACTGGGGAACCGTTAAGTGAGATGGTTGATCAGCTGCCTGATGATGGGGATCCGATATGGAAGTAAGGCACTAAAATAGTGAATAAAATTTGTAAATGCATTTGTAAGATATGAGTATAACACATCTATCGCAAGCTAGGAACGAGATAAACAGTGGCTGCGCTGGAGGTCCTAGGTACCTCCTAATGTATTAAGCATGATATTATTTGAAAGGCTTGCACCATATTTGTATTGATGACTGGCTCTTGTATATCTTGCAGTCACGTATTGAGATGAGATTTGCAACAAACCGAAAAAAAAGGGAGAAAGCGGGACGAGGATAGAAAAGACGATCAAAGATATCTTACGGACTCGCGGGGAATCAAACCACCGGACCTCTCGTACGTTGCTATGCAACGCGAGTATTCTACCACTGAACTACAAGCCGCTTGATAGTGTTGTATCGGATTGGGTGATTATCTTATCCAATAATAGGGAATGTATATCAACCACCCTAACCGCCACGTGATACAGGCCTTTCACCCCGGCATACTTTGTTGCTAGAGGGGCAGTGACAGGGCTTTACCCTTGACGTATTATATTTTTCACTCTTGGTTACAACTATAAGAACCAGTGCTTAAGTGTTTCCCATCACTGCAATCTGCCACTGACCCTAAGCGACAGATAGCGATGCTTAGCTGCCCGCAGATTAGTTCGATATATGATATATAAAGTAGCCCATAGTTAAAGGGATTAACCTCGGTAGTAATAACCTTAAAGCTTATTCCAACTTCGCAGGCGTCCTATTATAATCAATCAGATTCATTTTGTAAGGAAATTCGGCCAGCCTTGCTCTTTTATCCGAACTATCAAGTATTTTACAAGTACCACATTAAAGGTACCCTTGACATCTACCGTAACTATTATAGCAACAAAGCCTTAGTTAAGTACTTATTCGACATCGTATATAAGCGCCGTTGTTAAACCAATAGCTAAATGCATCGGAAAGGCTCCGAAGTGTTATGGTGCTAAGTTCCCATATCCTATTACGGTCTGTGTAATCCGCCTCGCTACCAGTCTTTCCAAGCCCTTGCCATGGTATAATATAAAGGAGATAATGCTATGGGCCCTTAGGTTAAGGCAATCTACTTTTCTGGCTTGGGGATCATTACTACCTCGGCTGCTTTGAAGGGCCTCGAGTGATGTCCAGTCAATACCTATGTAGGCACCTCTGGAATAACCCCCCTACACCTTCGCTAACCGTGGACTAGCACATGTTTATATGCTTTTGATAATAAAAGAAAGGATCGTCGTTAAGGTTTTGTTGCCCAGTTGCTTGTAGGCATCAGGTATTGGTCATAGTGAGAAAAGGGGTATCACGTGATCCCCGACTGCCCCTATTACCAAAAAGAGGCAAATATCAATGCCTTCGTCAAGTTCCGTCTAACGAATGCATATATCATCCACAGCGCACATCCCCTTTTCGAGCCGCTGATACAACTCCCGCCCCGTAACCCAATGCACGTACGCCTCGCCCACAACCGAGAATCTTGCCCCTTTCCCTTCCGCCGCCTCCTCCGGCCCCACAGGCCGTAGAACTAGCGGGGCGTCGCACCCAGCCAGCACGGCGACCACGTCCCCCGCCTCCGTCGCCGCCGGCACAAGACCCAGGTACCCGGCCCGCGTCGCCACGAGCCGGCGCCACCCCAGTCGTCTCATCGCGGTGGCTAACGCCTCCCGGTGCGCGGCCGTGACGTGGAGGAACCGCGGCGCCGTGCTCGCCGTGTCGTGGACGCGGCGGCTGATAGGTCTGGCTTCGGATTCGGGGTCGCGGATGAACGAGTCGAGCGAGGGCCAGCCGTCGAAGAGGCGGAGCGCGCGGTTGCGGTAGTAGAAGTCCTTGAGCCCGAAGACGTTGTCGTCGACGCCCATGATGCCGGTGCGCCAGAGCGTGGGGTGCAGGACCACGCCGGGATCCGGAACGTCGGGGTCGTTGCCCAGTAGAGTGCGCGCCAGGGCTTGGCG
Source organism: Hypoxylon rubiginosum (assembly GCA_902806565.1). Lineage (NCBI taxonomy): Eukaryota > Fungi > Ascomycota > Sordariomycetes > Xylariales > Hypoxylaceae > Hypoxylon > Hypoxylon rubiginosum. The sequence goes on along the minus strand of CADCXA010000066.1, from coordinate 1,510,721 downwards.
GGTCTCGGCGCGAGAGCCGTAGGGGCTTGGCGGGGGGTCCGGGTCGTTGTGCGGGTAGGACTTGTCGGATTCGGTGGCGTGGAAGGCGCTTAGGGTTGTGATGGTGTCGAAGAGGATGCCCTTGACGGTGAGGAGATTGTCGTTTGTGATTTGGGGGGCCGTGGCTGGGAAGGATGATGGGAAGAGGGGAAGGGTGCTGGGGCGGTTCAGGAATGGCTGCGCTGGGTTGCGTGGACAGGACCAGCAGATTACCCAGGATGGCAAGTCGTGCTCGCAGCCGCGGTGTACTATGCGATGCCCATGGATGAACTTTGGTGCCCGAGGGCGTGAGAAGTGCCTACTTTTGAAGTATCGACTTCCTACCCGTGGTACCGGGCTATTCACGAGGCGGAGGCTGTTTACATCGCCACTTGCAAGGAGGCGTGCCGAGAAAAGGATGAAAGTCTTAGTTGCCGCAATATTGTAATCGGGAAGCAGTTCAATGTTGTTTGCGATCTGTGGTAGACCCAGGATGCCGTACACGTGATCTCTTTGGTCGGTAGCATTTGCTTCCCGGCTGAGGAGTAGGGCATCATAAACGCCCCGGTTCGGTGTCGAGAGGTTCGTCTCCATTGACTGCAATGCTGTTATCGCGACAGGTCTGTCCCATAACTTCTCCGAGATCTCATATGTATCGTCTCCCATGACATTCCATCTTTGTTGACCCGTCCCTCTTGCGGAAAAAATAACGTATTGACCTAGCGCATCACCATCTTCTTTCATGACCTGCAGAGAATCGAAAATATCCTTTAACAGGATAGAACTGCCGCCACAAAGCACAGGCGATTTTCTGGACCCTAAAACAACCTCTTGGATAATCCATAGCCTGCGCCAGTACGACCTGGCAAGGAGGTGGTATATAGCATTAAGCACGGCTTTGCGTATGCGTAGGCTGGTGTGTGCATGCTTCCATTGCATGAACGGAAGTCGAACGACGTAGAATTCGACCCTCTTGTAAAGTTTAGATAGCACATCTCCCTGCTTCGCATGGAGACTCATGTATCGGAGTGCCAACATTGCCAGACTGCTGCGATTTTCCTCAGGGCCAAGCCATATAACAACATGCCACGCCTTATGGTATATGTCCTTCATTCGCCCGACCTGAGCTGAACGCTCATCTAGATCTTCTTGGTTGATGCATAACGCATCGACCCAAATGTAGAAGCCTTGCTGTATGCGACTATGATTTCGCAACTCCCGTAAAGCCGACTCGAGACTAGCCGTCACCGATACAGGCACATCGTTGACATATATTTCGCGCCTAATGGACTGATCACCCCAGACGTAGGATAAAGCGACAAAGTCACCCCAGGTGTAGCGCCAGGGCAGGTCAGCTTCTGGATCCTGGCTTGGGTCCCACGCTATTGCTGGGTGTTGATATTCCATCTTTCGAGTTTTTCCTTTGAGCCAATTGGGCCTCTCCAAGTATGGCACTTCTGGTATACGGGTTATAGGGAATAGGCGTTCTGCTAAACTTCTCTCAAAGAGACTACCGAACCCCATCGGGTGCGATGTCTCGGGCTCGCCATCGAGGGCATCGTCAGCATCATTCACACTCACCGGCCAGACGCGATTGGATCCTTTCGTCGCACTCCTGCCGTCGTCGACCAGATGGGCGTTATCGAGTGAAACATGAACAATCTTGCAATGTACCGGTCCAGTCCCGTGATCTGGATGATCTGCCTGCGTGAGAAGCTGAATGACTCGAATGTCATGATTTAAGAGCGGGTTATATTGTAATTTTTGTCCCATTTTCGTAGCTTCGTTTAGAGACCTGGTTTAGGTATTTTCACGAGTAGAAGGGGAAAAGGCTGAATAAAACATCTGCGTATGAGCAGCATAGATCTCATGGTCGCCGATGGCAAGGATATCATGTGGGGGCTGGTGAACTATTAATAACAGCTCATGTTCTTTTGTCACAATTTCCAGCAGTTACCCACCAGCCATTCAAAGTCTTCCCTCAGCTTGGCTCCACCGATCGCTCTCGTAGGTGGTGACTTATTTCTTCCATTTTTCTTTGGAGCTGTACGCGTAATAGTATGCGCTGCTGTGCCGTAAATTGCGTTTGGTCACTTTTTAGCAGGTAGTAGAGTTGACGATCCTCGTTGGGTGAATCGTTGAACAAAATCGTATGATGCCAGGGGTATGAGGCATGTCTTACCCTAGAACGAGAAGACATATAAAGGTAAGGACTAGTGTAGAGAGAAGACGTAGATGATTTTAAGTACTTCTGGCGTGGAAGGAGAAAAAAGGCGAAGGACCATACCGACTGGTGTTTTGCTACTCTTGATGCTGCATAGGAGGAAGTGGTAAAAGGATAAGCACTAAGGTTCAGCCGCCGCCGCCAAGATCCGGGAGGTTTATGCGCGGAATAATTAGTCGATGTTGACCTTTTGCCTCACGCCAAAATAGAATCCCATATCAGTCAAATTCGGCGGCCAGAATAGTGCTTTCTCAACTTATCGCGTTGGTAGTCATCATTCCTAATTGCGAGTGTAAAACGTAAAGCACGAGATACTTAAAAAATTTCATGTCATTTTAATCAATCAAATGAATACACACTAGCTGCGTGACCCGTCCTTCGGCCGGGGGGTTACTATCGCGAGCTTCCTTTGCGCCACAGATCAGTCCGGCTCTGATTGGCTAGCCACACCTCAGCGCACGTCCGATGAATTCTTTGTAGAATTGATTATTCTATTCCACCACCGCTTAAAAAGATTAATAATTGGTATGGCTCGATAGAGCTTGTTTTGCGTGACCTTTTTATACCATTTGCATTATTTCTAGGCCTGGTGCGATAGAACCGCAAAGGAAAAGGTCGAAAAGTGCGGGGCGATTCTAAGTATTTGATTGGCCGGCGGAATTGTGGTAGTACTAATGAAATAAAGAGAAGTTGATTAAGAACTAAAAGAAAAAAAGGTTAAAAGAAATTGCCCACTACTGGAGTCGAACCAGTCATCTCCTCATTTGCTCAATTCTCAGTAGGATCTACAGATACTAGTGAGGCGCATTACCGCTGTGCCAAGCGGGCTTTGTTCGGTGATGTGAGAAAATCTTATCGCGGGTTATTACTAGGTACTTCCGGACTCGCAACTGACTTGGGCCCACTTCGGATATCACAGTCTCCCCCCTATTTCTTTTTCTATGTGAATAAACCTCTATTCACTTGGTAATTCTTCCCTTCCACCCTAACATGATTCAAACAAAGTCAATTGCACCAAATTTCTTACTATCAGGAGTATTATACACGCCTCCTATATTCGAGATAGTTAAGCCAGCTACTTATGTGCTTGGTTGTCCCTTGGATTCTATATAAATGTACCTCCTAGGAAAGTAGACCAAGAGGTATATAAGGAGATATACCACCCGTAACTCTGAACCTTCGGGACATAGCGGTGCATATAATATTTGCTGAAAACACCCAAGATTTTCACATTCAATTTAGCGGAAGATGATGCATCAGGCCATGTATTGCCGTCTATTAATCTTTCGGCCCCTAGTCTTCGCAAACACGAAGTCTCATTCTAGTATGCCATTCCGCCAGTCTATACGAACGCCTTGTATGAAACCCTCTAATGCGTCTGCGGACTATGATCCTGACGTCCCAAAACCCCCACTTTCTACCGATGACTACCTTTTAAGTAATCTAAAGGGGAACATGACGAAAGTGCGAAAACCATCAGCCGCTGTATCGGAATGCGCGTCAAACTCATAAAAAAGACCCTAAAGAGAAATCATTGCTCCTCGTCATCCGTATCTAGAGGGTGCGGTGTGCCCTTGGGACTGTTGAGCCATTCGATATGGCGCAGTCTTCTCCGGACCTCCTGCTCCTTGAGTTCCTTCTTGGTCTTCTTCCTCTTCTTCTTGGACTTGAACTTGAGTGGTGTATTGTCTTCAACGCTGCTGTTGACGGCACTGCTCACAGCACTGCTGGCTGCCGTGCTGTTAACGCCGCTGGTGAGGGCACTCGTGACACCACTAGCGGGTTTGCTGTCCTCGAACCGATCTAGCGCGAACGAAGCATTGCCCTTCAAGACCATGCGGCCGTCGTTGATATGCCACTGTTCGTTCGCTAGCGCACCGACGAACTCTTCATTATGGGAAATCATGACCACACCGCCCTTGAAGTCTCGAATGGCAACTGCGAGACCACCGAGAGAATCACGGTCCAAGAAGTTAGTAGGCTCGTCAAGAACAAGCAAATGCGGGTTGTTCCACATGGCTCCTGCAATAACAACCTTGACTTTCTGACCTCCTGACAAGCTACCGATTTCGTTGTGATTCCCAATCTCGGGGTCGAGGCCAAGGTCCTCAAAGTGCTTGGAAATGACTGTAGGTTGAAGCTCTCGGTAGCCAAGACCTTCACGGGATGCCTCGTGGTCGTCAAATTCCTGTACCAGCTTGTCGAATCCCCATTCTAAAAGGGTTTCGCGAGATACTTGCGAGTTGTACTTGGGCAGCCACGCTCTCCATTTCCTGGATAAATATTAGTATGAGAGCCTGAAACAGGATTCCCAATGATCAACTTACACTTCGTATTGGAACGTCTTCTTGTACTTCTGTCGACCAACGAGGGCCTCGAGTTGTCGAGTACCCTTTCCGTCGCCAAGGTCGATTGGCTTATCCATCTGCTCTTTATCCTTGTCGGAAAGAATACGGGTCTGCTTCAAAAACACCTCTCTGTCGTCTCCGTTGGCGTATCGCCATTGCAGGTACTGGTTGGGTGTCTTCTCGAGATGCATCTCGACGTGCTCAAGAGCGTGTTGCTTGATATAACCGATTCGTAGGTTGGGATGCTTCTCAACTCTTCCGCTGGTAGGGATCACTTCACCGGTCAACAGCTTAATCAAAGTCGACTTTCCCGCACCATTAGGTCCGATCACGGCAACACGGGAGGACAGAGACAGCTGACAAGAGACATCAGAGAGTGACGGCTTGGGTGCCTTCGGGTACTGAAATGACACGCCGGTCATCCGAATGATTGCTCGAGTTTGCGATTTGACACCGGTCAAGATACCAGGAGGCGGGAACTTGAACTGAACGTTGGAAGCAGAAAGAGTGTAGTAAGCCTTGGCTTCGGGGCGAACATTGACAAAGTCAGACAGGTTACCCTTGAAATGGCCAAGTTTCTTTCCCGGTTCGTAGTGGTAGATGTCGGTCGTCACGTTATCTAGGAAACCTGAGTCGTGAGAAACGATCAAGCTGGTGATATCCGTGTGGCTCTTCAGGTAGCTTTCTAGCCATGCGATATTGGCAACATCCAAGTGATTGGTAGGTTCGTCCAATAGCAAGACATCGGCTTTTTGCAGCATTGCGCGAGCAAGAGCGAGCTTCATCTTCCACCCTCCTGACAGAGAACCGACCTTTTGAGCTTGTTTACCCTCAGGGCCAGCTGTAAAGCCGAACTCAGCCAAGACCTCCGAAATCCTGTCCCTTCCCTCGGATGCGATGGTCGGATCCTTGACCATGAAATCTAGGATACTGATGTCGGCATCTTCTCCCTGGTTGTGCTCGACGTAGCAGGTACGGAGGACGTCTTGCGGCGGGAAACCTTCGAGCTTTCCGCCGGCAATGCTCTTCATGAGTGTAGACTTTCCAGCGCCGTTGCGACCGCAAAGACCGTATCGATGTCCTTTCAGGAGCCGCAGATTGGTGTGTGACAACAGAAGCATACCGCCATAGGCGAGCGAGAAGTCCGCGTTAACGATCTCAATTTCTCCATCATCTTCCTTCTCAGGAACGCCATATTTGCGCTCGTCCTCGGCGACATAAAATTTGTGGACACTAGAAGCGACAGCATCGCTAGCACCGGATTTATGCATCAGATCCTTGAGATAAGGTGCAATCCTGCCAGGGATTCGGTCGACTTGTCGGTGGTTGGCATCCTCGGCCACCATTTCGCAGAGGTAAGGGCGGGCCACCTTGTAGAATTCCAAATCGCCTGAGAGTCCACCGTTATTTTTAATTGCCAAGTCAAGGACCTTGGCAACGTCGTCTACAGAGGTTCTCTCCACGATTGCTTGGTCGTTGCCCATGGCTTTATCCATCACGTCCCATGCTCTAGTAGCCAACTCACGCACCTCTGGTAGGGGTGCGCGTTCGACGACATTCTTGATACCGGGTTGGAGTTTCGGTAGAAATGTCCGCGCCTCAATGGGATCGTGGACTAGCTTGGTCAAGTTTTCGGTAATTACGACAGTTTGGCGTAGTACCTCCTGGGCGGTACTAGGATTGTTGAGGGTTCGTTCGAGGAAGGGGGTAAGAAGAGCAAGAACGGGAGAAGTCACCTCAGCGACGAAGGTAGTTTGAGAAAGAGCGTGGATTGCCTTCTGGAGGGTCTGGGTCGAGGGATGGTGCATTGTATCAACAAGGAGAGGAATCCTGGGCGCGACATCGTCGTTGGAAAGCAGCGTGGTGAGAGACTGCATCGTGACGACAGCCTGCTTCTCAACATCGGCCTTCAAGTCGTGCATGTTGCCTTCGACGATGGGGATCAAACTAGCCAGTTTCGCACCCATGGTTTCCCGAAGAATGTCCTTCTCCTGGGCTTGCTCCTTTGTGCAACCAATTTCCATCTTGGCCTTGTCGGCCATCCTTTGCATCAACTTCAAGGCGCCAACCGTGCCCTGCCACTTTCCAGTCCTTTTCGAGAGATAGGCAATAAGAGCCGGTAATAGGCCAACAACCATAGCCTCGGGGCTCAGATGGCCGAAGAGCGCATCGATCCCATATTTGGCGGCGTCGCGAACAACTGTGCCCTTGTCGGCTAAAGCGTCCAAGGCCACCGATACGAGTCCACCATCCTGGAGTAGGAAAACGACTTCGCTCAGAGGTTGTCGGGGAGGAAATTTCTCGAATAGGGCGCCGAGAATGTTCTGGGCGCTCTCGCGCCGCAGACCACTCTTCTTGTCAGAAGCGGCTTTTTTTACTTCGGCCAGGACGCCATAGGTGTGTAGACCCCGGAAGCCGACGGTATTCAGTAGGATTTCGCACAGAGCATAGCAGCCATCGATTGAAGCGGCAGAGGTGGTGGCTAAGAATATGCTGTTGATTATGGACGATACCTCCTGTTGTGATGGCGGGGGAGGGGCATCGCCAGATTTAGCCACCATCAGTGGCGGCGACACTGGGTGAGGCATCGCGGATTGTCGGTGTCGGGTGAGATCAGGCCCAAAACAAACGAAGGACGGTACAACTTGTCAAAAAATCCGTGAAGAGCGCCGCAGGTGAGAAAGGGTCAGTGTAAAACTGCCCAAAATGCCCTCGAACGTGGGTTCTGAAAAGAATTGACACTGAACCAGTGTTCAATTTGTTTGTACATGTAATGAGGAATGTGTGAGAAGTCAGATACCAGATTGCAAAAAGCTAAAAGCGCATATGGGAAAAAAAAAAACTGCGCCTTATCGGCGGCCCAAAGCCCCTCGAAATTTTTTTCTTCCTTTATCAAAAGGGCCCACTCTCCCACTATCACTAACCGTAAGGCCGCTAGCGTGGGTACGTACCACTTTTACAGGGCACGTTTTTCTGCTATCACTTCCCAGTGGAGCCAATCTAGATCTAATCCCCGGCTTTATCCCGAAAACGGCTTACCACACTACTAATATCACGGACCTTTCATTCGACAGTGAGTTGGGCTAGTTGGATATTCGCGCAAGCTCTCTATAGGCCACGCAGAGCGGTATGCTAATAATAAACCGTCGGTTTACCTGGATAAACTCTGCCGGCTTAGTAGCAGTAGTATCTTTTTTGCTATATTTTTGAGGGGGTTGGATACCTCCCAACATCTGTCATGAAGTGGATCCGTCAAACCATATCGTGGGACAAGATTTACATCTGAGACGAGAACGTCAGTGCTTACTTAGGTGGGTAGGTAACTAGGTAAGTAACTTTCATGATCTTTCCTAATATACTTCTCTTTCAACGCCAGTAGCGGCGTGAGTAGAAATGTGACAAGAGGATATATGGGATGAGACAACTTCGGGGCTGAAGATGCTATTTATACAGGATGGCAAGAAATTTCGTTCCATGTTTCGTTACTGGGTATCAGCAAATGGGAAGACGCCATGCCAGCCTGCTAAGGTTGAATAGAAGTCACTCGCTCTAAGCATTGAAGTTACCTAGGTAGGTTTCATGCCAACGGTCTGAGCCCTAAGCTTTCCTCCTCTCAAATTCTAGGTGCACGATCTTCTGCCGGGATTCAACTAATAGTTTGAAAGAATTACTTAGCCTCTCGACTGCCGAGCTTCTTTTAGCATATTAGAAGCTTCTTGGAACACGAGGTTTATGCACTGTTAAGAGATCAACAGCCACAAGACCCCCAAGTTAGGCGGTTGCCTCGTCGGTGATACCGGTAGAGCTATAGATGCCTCTCCAACAGCGACAAGCTAATCAACAGTATGCACTGTGCCTAATCTCCGAGTAATCGGCCATGATGATTGTCTTCGAGGATTCGTGGCTCCTCGGCGAGTCATGCAAGTGTGTCGTTACCCACCGCATGGTGATTGCCGAGTTGAATAGCGTGTCAGCTCCATATACTCTTGATGAAAGAGCATGCTCAAGGCTACTAGCCCAGCATGACACAGATACGAAAGCATCTGAGTGGAAAGTATAATGACGCCGAAATTAGAAACTAAGTAAATTGAGGGTTTACGTATGTTACTCTCACATCGCCTCCCTCTAGATTGATGAGCACTAGGAAAAGGAGATTCGACTATGAACATCTCGCTCAAAGTCAAAGACCAACGCACCCCCACGCCAATTCATAACCTCAACTCATAGCCACTGAGCTAATGGCGAAGCTCTAGAACGCATGATGAGAAGAAATGATTTCGTGATAGGCACGGACGCTGGAGGCTCTTAGCAAGAGGCTTGGTTAAATGACATCATCGTGCGAAATAGGGGTAGCGGTAGAGCAGGAACCTCGGGAGTTGTCGAACGTACACTCGATACTAGGCAGACCTAAATTAGAGTAGCGTCTCGAAATGCAAATAAATCAAAGACTTCAATCTCCAGCGCGTATTCTGAAGAGGAGCAAGAGTAATGGCCGTATGTAATGATGATTGCTGCTCAGCCTCTTGTGGTTAGATGTAGATTGACAGGTCGGCTGCAGCTAGGGTAGTTTGTAACGAGCACGGACGATCAGGAATACCGGTATGGTGCATCCGTCGAGGCCCGAGTTCAACGTGTCCAAGACGATATGGATGGATCTCCTCTACTTTGTTTTGCGCACGGACAAAAGACACATGGTCTTCGAGGATTAGCAAAAGAGAACACAATCGCCTGCTCTATAGCTGCCATGCTAAGAAGGCTAATGACGTGCACCGCCGAGGTAATCTTTGAGGCGCAAGGAGCCGATGTACTCGCTGCTCCTAGATAGGTAGGTCAGCACTTTATCGCATTACTAGTAGGAGGACGAGCTACCTACTAGGAAGAGCTGGTGGTTATGAGAGACGGCCCCCATCTTCATATGCATCTTCATATGCATCTTTCACATGAGTGAGTTTCTTCGCTCGGAGATGCATGAACCATTTTAGGTACCTCTCTCGTACGAATCGAGGCGCAGGGTTCGCGACCGCGGCCGATAAACGTCTAGAACAGTTAGCTGCAAGGACCTGGAGCTGGTGGCTGGAAAGACACACTCCTACGAAGCGCGGGTTTTAATTAATTTAGATGGAATCTTACGGGCCCGTCTTGGGGGGGAAAGATATTGGAAAAGGGCTGCCTTACGTAGAGTCTTACTAATGGGCGGTCGAAGGGGGGCAGCTGACCGGCGTATCGTGAAGTAGGCCAAGATGGGCGAGCAGCAAAGAACAGCAACAGAGTGGTACTGCTGTATGAGGAAGTCTGGGTGGCAGTAAAGGGGAATATCGCGGGCGTTGGTCCACTGCCAAGTACGCCAAGCCAAGACGAATTGCCCGATTCGGATAATGAGAAGGTCGAGCAAGGGTCGCGATGATGCACAGAGCGGTCCCATCTATGCCCTTGTCTGCCCTCGTCTGCCCATGTATTCCCTTATATGACCCTGGTATGGCCCCATGTATGTAAGTGTGTCGTTGAAGTTAGGTCTCCGGCATGTCGGCTAGTCGGCTGGTCGGTAAGGCAGGGAAGGAAGATCATGCTGTTACCTGGATTTCGGAACTGTCATCAGACGAACTTGCATATGAAAGCTCCGCCACCCTTAGGGTCCTTAGGGTCCTTGGGGTCTCAACTGCTTTGAAGCTTGCAGAGAAGCACAGTAGATCATGAAGGGGGCTGCCTACTATGCTCTCTCTGCCGGTACTATGTATCGTACAGCCCTCATCGTCAGCATTCAATACATTATGCACCATGCAGTTGACATCCCACGCCCGCAGCGATCATCCGTGCTTTTTTAATAACCGGTCTTTTGGAGTCGTCGACGAAGAGTTCGAGAAAGGACCGTGACATCCTATTCTCCCTCGCCGGTCCTGCGCTGTGATAGCTCCATGGCCCGATGAGGGATGGCGGCGGAGAATAGACCCCCAAACTTCATTATCGGGTCGATTCAAGCACTTCGCTTAACTCCACTCCCAAAGCTAGGAACAAGGGTCTCGACGCGGGATTTGCCGTGGCGAACATGGCTGGGCTGGGGAAATTTTACGGTAGCTTCAGGGGTTCGTGATCCATTCCCAGCGCTCGATTTGCACTGAAGCTTACTGTTTGCAGTCTCGGTTGCAACTGGTTGATAGTTATTGATCCAAGTGGCAGGGCACCGCAGATGCTTTCACATAGATTTGTCATTAGACGATGATTTTCTCTGATCAAACTAGGAATCGCACGATATGCTCCGTACGTACGACCTGGGCTATGCTTCTCTCAAAATACCTATACCTGAACCTGAACCTCGACGGTATTTATAATCTACCTACCTAAAGCATGCTGTCCTGTAAGATCACATAACGACGTATCACAGAGACGGGGATGGAGCTTGCGAACGTGTCAGCAATATCATCGTCTATATTATACATACCTAGGTATATTCCAAGTATCGTGTCACATTTTGAACCGCCCAAGATCCACCCGACTTCATTCATCACGCAATGGGATCAACCTCGACTACGGGGTTCCAGTTCATCACCTCTATCAATACCGTGACTCGCGATGAGGAGACCCGCCGCAGGGTGCGCTCGCACGCTCGAAGGCAAAAATTGCCCAACGGTCCCAGCCAGCCACCGCAGAGCAAGAAGTCGGGATCGCAGAAGGATCACACGTCCAAGTTCAGACTCAAACCATCCGCCTCGTCTGGCGGCAGCAATGGCAAGCAGGAAAAGAAGTCAAGGATCAACTGGCTTGCCGCCACTGTGGCCAGGGAGCTTCCGAATTTCTCGCTGTTGCACATAGAAAAGACACCTTTGACGGAGAGTTTGATGAAGTATTGCATGGCGGTGTGCTTAGCGCCGCAGGAATCGGTTGTAGAGAAGTGGTTCAATCGAGCTGGTGCACCGACGTACCTGAATATATGTAAGCCGGTTCTCCTATAATCCCTCGTATCGACCCGTAACTTGTTAACCCGGGTCAGACTACTCTGGTTTCCTCGCAAATGCTTTCGCAATGAATCCCGAAGGGACTTGGATTCAAGCTGTAACTTGTTCTCTCCGGAACTATATTTCTTAGACATTAACACCGTTCATAGCTTCAACTCGACAAAGCCGCCACGCATGCCTTCATCGCCATGATAGCAGCCATGCATAACTCACTCGCGGTGTGGGCGGACACGAGCACCATTGACTTCCATCGCTTCCAAGCGGTGAAATCTATCAACGAGAGGCTAAATTTAGAGGGCAAAGATGACAGCAAACCCATCTCGGACGGCCTTGTTGTCGCCGTTGCTCTCCTGGTCAACATCGAAGTACGCGTCCTCCCAACGGATACTATATGCAGGAAGTAGTGTGTCAAAGAACTAATGCTGTTTCTTAGACCTTCATCGGCTCGCTAAGTGCCGCGGCGGCACATATGAGCGGCCTAAAGAGGATGGTCGACCTCCGAGGTGGCATCGTGGAAGGGTTTAACCATAGTAGCATACTACAGCGATCGATCTCATGGTTAGCAGAGCACCACAGCCGTAAAGCAACCAACACATATAGAACTAACCACTGATCGCTAACAAAGGGCCGACTACTCGTACGCCACCGCCGCCCAAAAGCCAGTAGTGTTCCCTTTTATACCGCAGCTTGCATCGTCCCTAGCCCTCCACGATCGATTCACAAGCCGCTCGATGATAACCAACATGGAGCCGCTAGGATTTAGGGACCTAACCATTCACAGCCGCGAAGCAGTCGAGCTTTTCGAATTGCTATATTCGATTACCGAGTGCATCAACAACTTCGACTACGCGAGCCTCGACAGTACGTATGGGGAAAGAGTCCGGGTTAGCGACTCGATCTACATGGTGGAGTGGCGTCTCTGCCAACTGGAGGAAATGTCGCGGTCGCGGCAGTCTTGGAAGAGAACGGGTTCCGTCCCGCTGCTGCCGTCGGCCGAAGACGATAGGCAACCGAAACACCCGTCCCCGACCGACTTGTCCGACGTGCTCATCTACGCCGCACACTTGTTCCTGCACCTGGCCATCCGAGGCCAACCTCCGTCGGCCCAGAGGCACCGCGCGCTCACAGATGCGTTAATGACGGCTCTCTGCGATCCCGTTTTAGCGCTGGACCTCCTATCGCAACCCAAACCATACGAACACCCCAGGACACAGCTAAGCAGCAGAGGCAGCGATGGACAAGGCGCAGCGGAGAACTGGTCGATATATTGCTCCTCGTCGGCGGTAGCGAGCGCTAGCATACCGAAGCAGCAGCAGCAGAAAGACGAACTCCACGCCAACATACTTCTCTGGGCTCTCTTCGTAGGAGCTTGCGTTCGTGCGCAGCTACCGGCGAGCGAATCTCCAGCCCTACTCGGCGACCGCCACGAATTCTTCGTCAACGCCCTGAGAAATTACTGCCGGGCGAGGAACATCGTAAAGAAGGATATGCTCCTAGAGAAGCTGAAGAGCGTCGTGTGGCTTTACAGCTGGTGCGAACATCAGCTGGAGTTGGTCTGGGAGGAGGTCGGCGAGGGATTAAGATCATGAACAATGACGGAGAGCCGGATCAGTGTAAACCACCGTTAACGATGTCGAAGACGATGACTTGCGCAATATCTTGGAACGAAGAGAAGTAATAATGTTTAATCGTGTAGCAACAGTTCGATACCAAGAAAAAGAAGTTGAAGTTTAATCCCTTTTCGACTCCTCATGACCATATCTTTATTGGTTTGCTCCCATCTAATCTTACCTCGCCATCGTACTCCTTGACGTTTCTTCCCAGATCTAAGCAGCAGCAGGAATAAAGCACCTAGACCTCTTGGTCCGCAATGGGCACACAAAAGAAACAGCCATAAGAGAACTCGAACATTGACTTTTGGCACCGACCGCGAACTCACCTTAGTCGACAACGAGGCTGGCAGCACGAGCCAGAAAGAGCCACACACTAGCATCCACGAACGCATTCGAGCAGCAGACAGAAGCCGCCGATCGAGCGCACCGTCGCCGGAGCCCTGTCCCCAACCTTGCCTGCACAATTCTCGCGAAGGGGGTTCCCAGGGTATAACCGCTGCGCGGCCCCGACCTCGACTGCAGGGTGGCCATCGACGTCATCGCAAGCGTGACAGCATTCAGCAGCGTCATCGTCGCTAGGCATTGATTAAGAGGTCTGTGAATGTCAGCCCAGCAGCAACGAGGCTAAGTAACCCGAGATCTATGTCAAGCTTGGTAAATCATTCATTCTAGGGAGAGAAGCGACAGGGGAAAGGGAGCAAGGCAACGGTTTGCCGGAAGTGGACGCAAGGGACGTTTCATCATCCGAGGTTTAGAGAGGAACGACCACGAATACCTACTGCTGAAGGCATAAAAATACGCGATCTTTGGCCAGTAACGTCTTTAGGATAGGTGTTACCGGGCACGCTGCGTATAAAGAGTTAATTACGAACTGTGTCGTCCATCTTTCTTAGCGAGGGTCTAGAGGTAGCAATCAAAGAGTCGAATGAATGGAAGACCCGAGCCATACTAGCAAACCAGCATGTTCATATTATCCCGTGGTCATAATTGGCCTCGAGTGCATATCGTCGGCATGGTATCCCCCCTTCTTGTATCCCTTCTTGATGAAGATTACGTGAAATCGCTCTCCGACGTGCTGGCTACGGACGCGGCCCGTCGTCATCTCCTATCAGCGACAAAAACGTGCCGAAATGCGGCTTAACCACCGAATAGTCCCAGCTCGACGCCCCCTCGGTTCCGACGACGGGGGGGCAGGACTTCGGATTCTTTAACCCTGTGCCGCTTTTCGTCATGTAAGTCGGTCAGTTATATAACTTCCCCTTTGGAGAATTGCCTGTTCGGCGTAATCGTTAGCCCTTGTCCGCGGCCTGACTTTCCTCCGACTCCTCCTAGTGGCCGCCCGTCTCACCAACGCGAACCTGCATCCAATTTAGCTCGTGCGACCCCACCGGACTTCATGATGTCTCCGGCCGGTCTGGCCTAGGATCGGATTTACCTAACAGGGCCTATCAATTAGGCCCTTTCGTCTTTGCGAGATGGCTTTTTACTACCAGTTCATGTTTAATAGCCTTTTACCGCTTTGCTGTAGTTATTGCTGACTCTTCATATCGCAAACTACAATCCGCAGGAGCTGAAAATGTATTCTTGGCTAGGTGGTGTGTTGCGATGCAACGGATCCCAACCTGGCATGGCAGGTTCCACACTACTGCCGCCGCCGCCGGCAGAAGAAGACTCGGATTGGGATACGACACTCGTCGTGCACGAAGACATGCTGAAAGTCTCGTTGGAGCGCCGGCACAGCGGATGGGAAGCGGTGGAGAAGAAATGGACTGAGGAGAAGCAGCCGCCGCCTGGATCCAAGTTATCGAGGTACCTAATCGCTCGGGCTTTGATCTTCGTTGCTGTGTCTAACAATATCGGCAAGTGACTTGGCCAAGGAAGCGAGCGCGGCTATGGCGCATTTCCCTTACCCTCAGATGTCTATCCCGTCACCGCAAATAGAATTCGACTTCCGGATGAAGATCATCCTGAACTCACAGTTCGCTTCGGTATCCGTAAATGACGGCTTCAAAAAGTTGACGACGGTTACCGAAGGGATGTGGTCGGGCCATTTTGGACACGGCGTCGTGGTTGTAAGTCGCAGAACCCCTGGCTACTCATAGAAGCGCAGTAGGACAAGATGTTGACTACGCAATAGAGCGGAGGCCAAGAGAGCCAGGACATCTCTTCTGGGAAGACCGTGGCAACTCAGGTGGAAGCATCTCACCGATTACAGACCGGAGACGAGCCACCGGCATAGTAAGTCGGCAAGTGTGCGTAAGTGACCCACGATGGCTTACCTGTCTTATAGCATCGAATGCAAGGCGCGAGGGTGCAGGACCGGTCCTGCCGAAGTGATGAAGGCGCTTGAGCAAACCGAGACGTCAGAACAGGTAGACCCAAGGCTATGTCAGTACCGGATATTCATCACTATGAAAACTTCAGACGAGCGATACGCAGAGAAGCTAAATGGCGGCATGTGGATCGGGAGTTGTCTTTGGAAAGGCTTGGAGGTCGTATATGAGTAAGTCGGCCGACGATACCACCTGTATAATGGCCTGGAATTTGCTAATCATATGTAGCGCATATCGAATAAGTTAGACTATGCGCACCGCGTAGATATTAAGTAGAACGACGACAGTTCGAAGGCATGGATTGAAGGTTATCAATATGACTAGGTGGTTTGCATGGGTCTCGGAGTTGGCGGTGTCGATTTAGTTGGGAATCATGCTTGTACTTTTGCTTACCAACAGACTTGGTGACCGACTGAAGCCAGGGAAAGTAATCCTGATTTGGGGGCCTCAAAAAAAATAGCTAAAGCAATTCTAGAAGCCATTTCAAGGTCTGGCTTGTTTCGAAAAATAAGGGCCCGTGAGTACCCAAGGCAGCGAGGCGGAGATAAGAGTCCCCATATGCATGATGAGGTAAACCTCCAGCGACGAAGTGATGCCAAGGTGTGTTCGGTCAATAAGGCTATTCTCGTCTCATTGGACGGAGCCGGTAGTTGGTAGTCTACCTCTACACCAAGTTGCCTGATCAGGTATCTGGGCCGTATTGGAGTTGGTCCTCGTGGACAACAGCGTCAGCAAGGCTGTATGAGCGAAGGGGTTGACTTAAGGGATAAGCATGATGGCATTTAATCAAAACCGTCGAAAATTACCATCTACCCCAGATGACCCTTGCTTGGACCCTGCATTTTCCCAAGATTTCCAGGGTCCTGTTTCGTTCCCGCTTTCGTCACAGCTTTTCTCTCATTGGCTCAATGTTCTCGGCCGGCAATCTGATTGGTTATGATCTCTTGACCAAGTACGTCATACCAGAGATCTTCTATCTTACACATCACCATCGCAAACAGTAGAAACCGGTTTGCGTCACAGTCATCGAGATGTCATGTCGTATACGGCATGTCCAAGTATACAAATACAGGTAGAATCCTCCGTTGGATTTAAGTAACTTCATTTTACATCTACTTTATAACTGCAAGTCCTTCTAAAATTACAGTAATAGAAAATACAAACATCGGCAAACACCCTCACGAGAATTTAACTTATATCAATCTTAACACAACCTATCATCAAAATGCCTCTCTTCTCTAGCCGCAAGCCCGAAGAGGAAGTCGTCCACGAGCCCGTCCCCGAGAAGAGACAGTCTCACAGCCTCTTCGGCTCCCGTCATCGCAGCCCGTCTCCTCCCGCTGCGCGCACCGCTCGCACCAGCACGACCACCACCAGCTCCAGACACTCCAGTACGTACTACCATAGCCATCCATAACCTTGATATCAAAAGTGCAATCGTTAACATCGAGACTCGCAGATGAATCCTCCCCGTCGCGCACTCGCAGCGTCCTGCAGCGCACCTTCGGCCACGGCAACGCCGCGAACCCGGACATGGACCCGTCCATCGTCCAGGCGCGAGAGCGCGTCATGCAGGCCGAGACGGCGGAGCGCGACGCGGACCGGGCCCTAGAAGCTGCCCGCATCCGCGTCCGCGAGGCCCGCGCCGAGGTCAAGAAGCTCGAGGTCGAGGCCGCCGAGGAGGCCCGCCTCGCCAAGATCAAGCAGTACCACGCCCGCGAGGTCTCGAAGCGCGGCAAGCAGCTTGGCCGTAAGTCCCACTCTCCCGTCCCTCCCTCCTCCTGCAGCATTCCGGCGGGTGATGTAACTAAACTAACATGATGTAGGACACGATGTCTAAGCGAACTTCGTACCCATGATTAATATTTCATTTGTTGAACTTGAAAAAAGATGGTCTCACGACTTGACTAAAAAGCTATCTTCTCGAGAAATTTGAGTTGACGATACCTGTTACGAACGTTATGTGCTGAGGAATGTTGGAGATTGGAAACGATACCATGTTGTTACTTTTGTACGAATACCATATAGGCGCCAGCGCGATGCCATGTATTAGACAAATTCATAATCTTATTAAAATACTGTTTTCTATTACCTACCAACTAAATTATAGTAGATTTTATCATGAAGGTGACTTTTGACATATTGCTATATAGGGATCAATATCAGAATGGTTGGGCTGCCAGTGTCTTTGTCAAGTTAACGTCATTATTCCCCCTTCATTTCTGAATTAAATGTGAGTTGTTAATCACATTCATTAGCCATTCCTGATGCCTTGCTAAATGCTAACACCCTTCATTACGATCATCAGCTGGTGCAATATAGTGAGGAAGTGATCTCAGAGCTTATACCTTTCCAAGTACTAAATATTCCGCCTTACTACTACCAATGTTTTCAAATGTTGCTGAATTGTCTTGCTTTGTTCTAGCTTTTCTTTTTATTCCAAGACAATTAGGACCTAATGACGTTGATGGCTACGAGCCGTTCCGCGTATACACGAGCTGACTCGAGCTGACTCGATACGCTAAAGCGATTACGTATGAATGGCGTGGCTACAGTTGTAGTTTGTACGGCTGAAATAATTCCGTCCTAATACTGATTTCTGCGTTTCTCCTCGAAGTAACTCAAAGATAAAAAAGCCTCTCGGTTTTAATGTAAATACGATACGAAGTACACCGTATCCTCTTTGGCTATTCCTCCTATGATAGCTTCTAGTATTCTTTAGCTCCAGAATGCCTAATGTTTAGTACAATGTTTAGTACACAGAAGCGTAAGAGCTGTAGGATGACTGAGTGGAGACATTAAGAAGACAATTTCGTATTGCGAGATGATTCGGGAAATAGGTGCTACGCCTATGTAACTTGATTAAAATTGTATGTTCGCTACTGACATGCCGAATTGCATTTCGTGTTTCTCGAGTCACTGAAGATAGACTTACACGATTGAGATTCTCCGGCAGCAACGGTGTTTTAAAAAGCGACGTTAGAATAGGTACCTGTTAATGGAGGGCTGAGTTGAAGATGATGAAACACGAGAATGCTTAGCCACAGCATGTCGCAACAGGCCACGACACTAATGGCACTATGGCACTATGGCACTATGGCACCTAATGATAAGCTGAAAGATGTAGAGTGTAGATATGCACGTACAAGGATATCGTATTGGACATCTGTACCAATCCCGCTCTGTCGGAGCAACGGCCAAGGAATAATCAATCCGTAAAGGGGGTGGGGGTTAGAGGTACCTAAGCTCTTAAAACCCAAATAGCCAAGACTTCAATCACAGGCAAGTCAGGGACCGTGCTTCTATCTTTTTTCTCTTAACCTGGAAACTTTTCAACTTCGTCCAAAGTGGCCCTGAGCCGCATTCTCGTCCCATCAACCCCATTAACCTAATCTAGATATCTATTCTACAAACCTTGAAATCCACCAGTCGGCTGAACTCACTGCATACCTTCATTTATTCCTCTCGACCTCTACTCACGATACCTGACAAGTCAATTGCTCCCCCCCACCAATATTTCCTGCATGCCTCGTCAGCTATTTGATCTTTAACTCCCTAAGGCTGCTTCAGTCGGCAACCTCTCTACCTCCTTACCTACTCCCACGACATCTCACCACGAGTCGCCAAGATGTTGTCCTTCAAAAGAGCTATAATTTTCGCCGTATTCTTCCTAACAGCATTTATACTGCTTCGACGGTCGCATACCTCGAACGATCCCGAGCCCTTTCGCAAACCTCCACCGCAACCCGAAGACTCGAAAGATAGCCATGTCGGAGCGTCGCACAACCCGTCCACCACATCTTACACCCCCGACCCTGCTACGAATAACCGAGAACTCCCCGCGCAGAAAGCAATCCAGGATAAAGATATATCTAAGATGTCGCTCTATGAGAAGCTAGCGTACCAATATCCGTACGATGTCGAGACCAAATTCCCGGCCTACATCTGGCAGACCTGGAAATGGACGCCTGCGAGTGGAGAATTCACCTTTCGCGATCAAGAAGCTTCTTGGACGATGCAGCACCCGGGCTTTGTACACGAAGTCATCACCGATCAAGTCGCTGTGCACCTCCTGAGACTGCTCTACGCTCCTATCCCTGAAGTGCTCGAGGCATACAATGCCTTGCCCCAAGCTGTTTTGAAGGCCGACTTTTTCCGCTATCTCATTCTACTTGCTCGTGGTGGAATCTACTCCGATATCGACACGCTCGCCATCAGAAGTGCTCTAGACTGGATACCGGAATCTGTACCGAGGGAGAGTGTCGGGCTGGTTGTTGGTATCGAGGCCGATCCTGATCGACCTGACTGGGAAGACTGGTATAGCCGACGTATCCAATTCTGCCAGTGGACCATCCAAGCGAAACCAGGCCACCCCGTCTTGCGCGACATCGTTTCCCGCATCACCAAAGAGACCCTCAAGAGAAAGCGCGAAGGTCTGTTCGTCTCGAAGGAGAAGAGCGTGGTAGAGTTTACTGGCCCCGCGGTTTGGACGGATACCATCTTCGACTACTTCAACGATGCGCGATACTTCGACATGAGGTCTAGCCAGGGCAACATCACATACCTGAACTTCACTGGAATTACGAGCCCTAAAAAGGTTGGCGATGTCGTTGTGCTTCCGATCACCAGCTTCTCGCCCGGTGTCCAACAGATGGGCGCGGGGGACTACGATGACCCTATGGCATTTGTTAAGCATGATTTTGAAGGTGAGTAGCTTGCTTCATATAATCGTATGATCCTCGGGCTTGTTAACTAATTTGTTCAGGCACCTGGAAGCCTGAAAGCGAGCGACATATCGGCGAGAACTAGAGGCTGTTAATTGCGCCCTTTATGTCATAAACTCGCTTCAAGACCAATGCTTTGTTGCCCTCTGGAGGCCGGTCTTCCACTTTGAAATGAAAAGGGTCCCCCTTAACTGCTGGAAATCGGCAAGTCTGCTACTACATGACTTAATTGTCGTGTAGGGCTTGTAAAATTGTTCTACTATTACGAAGTTCACGACCCATCTCATTGCCAACGCATGTACCAATTCACAAGGGTGTTCGCAGAATTTGGTTGTTAGGACTGCCTAACGTGTACGAAAAAAAAAAATAGGCATTGCACTTTTAGCTTTGGCTGAAGTCTGTCCACACAATACTCTACGTCGCATTTCGCCGACCTGTGTGAGCGCTCGCCCTATTGTTTCTGCTTCCAAGAGTGGCGACTGGCGCCGGGCGCGGACATTCAAGGGGCACATATGAGGATATAGAGTACACGGCTGTGTTTGGCACGACAAAGAAATAAAAACTGGCACTCGGAATGCCGCCCATAGGGAAAAGGGCAGTTGTATATATCCATCCGCTAGGTAAGGTACCTAGGTATGATGCATGGACTTTGGCGTTCGGTGGATATTTGATCAGTCTTGTCTTGAACAAGTCTGTCCTGTGGATCTTCAATGATAACTGCCTACCTAGGCACTATACAACCCACATGCTGATATATATTTTCTTTTTAAAGAAGCAAAAGCAATATGCTGCGGGTCGTCCGAACCTTGGCTGACCACTGCACCGGTAAACATAGGGGGAAACTCTCCCCCTCTCCCCACATTCCCATCGTGAGCCGCCTTTCCGAACCCCACCCCCAACCCCAAACACAATGACGGCTTTTACCCCATACCTTAGGTAACTAGGTAACCAGATTGCCGAAACCGCTTTTGAGAAGAGGTCTGGTCTGGGTCTTGGAGGTCATAAATTGAGCAAGCTTGTTCGAGACACTTTAATGCTCATTGCCGGGTAGTTATATGCAAGCAGTGGAAGTATACGAGAGGGCGCCCTTGATCGTTTCGTTGATCTATATTTCGAATCGAGAACAATAAAGGGGGAATACGCAAAACATCACGGCCCAGAGCAGTCGGATCTTGAAATATCTACACATTGTCGGGTAACGCTTCTGTGGCTTCTTTTCAGGGTATGGAGTCACACTTTCGGCCGTTAGTGCTTAACGGCTCCCGTAGCTTTAGGCTCGTAAGACGCCAATCTTTAAGCTATGCTTTATATCATAGACCAGCTTACGGCGCAGTGGCATCGAGAGCTACGCGGCATACATTATTGTATTGTGGCCTACATCAAAGAGGTGTTGCGACTTCTAGTCTAAGCTATACTGAGGGGCCAAGCGAGGCAAGTCTCTTCCCTCGTTCGTCTTAGGTGCCTGGCTACCTACATATTCCATGTCGGACGCCGGTCTCACTTAGGTCGTCTATATCTCGTAAGAGAACTATCTATTTGGTACATGGGAAGATGTCGACATTGCCAGGCTAAGTCCTACGTATATCAAGACGACACACCCCTACTACTTCGTGAGACCATACTAGCTACCCCATACTAACATTATATAGCCCCCATTACTCACTCATACAATTCCGGGCCACTTTGCGGAGATAGTATCGCAGTACGGCGACCGGCCAGCTGCCGTCTTTAGGTCACCGACGACGTCCTCGCCCAACAGTCCCAAGCCAGATACATTAACACTGACTTACGAGAATCTCGATTCCCAGTCCAACGTCGTGGCACACTCGCTGCGGTCTCTAGGCGTCAAGAAAGGGGACCGGGTCGCCGTCAGCCTAGGCAATGTTGCCGAGCACGTCGTACTGACGTACGCGCTCTTCAAGCTCGGCGCCATCCTGGTCCCCCTGAACCCGACCTTCAACGCCTACCAGCTCGGGGCCGCGCTGTCGAGGCTAGGCGTCGAGGTCCTCGTCATCGGCGCCGTCACGGATCTGGCCTACAAGCCGTGCCGCGGCCGCAGCAACCTGGACCTCCTCACGGCGCTCGTGCCCGATCTGGCCAGCGGCAAGGTCGAGTCGCCGACCGTGCCCTCCCTCAAGACCGTGGTCCTGGTCGACAACACGCCCTCGCACCCCCACGCCGGCTTCCCCCCATCTCGGGACCTCCGCGCGCTGACCCCTTACGGCGTCCTGCACTCTCCCCACCTCTCTTCCCCTTCTTCTTCTTCTTCTTCCTCGTCCCACCCAGTAGTCCCCGACGCCCCCCTCTCGCCCGCCGACACCGCCAGCATCCAGTTCACGTCGGGCACGACGTCGCAGCCGAAAGCCGCGATGCTGAGCCACGCCAGCATCCTCAACAACGGCCGCCTGATCGCCGCGCGCATGGGCCTCGACCCGGCCGACCGCATCGTGTGCCCGCCCCCGCTCTTCCACTGCTTCGGCTCCGTCCTCGGCCTCATGGCCACCGCGACCACCGGCGCCGCCCTCCTCCTCCCCAGCCCGGCCTTCGACCCGGCCGCGGCCCTGCGCGCCGCCGCCGAGCACCGCGCCACCGGCCTCTACGGGGTTCCTACCATGTTCGCCGCCGAGCTCGAGCTGCTGGCCGCGGCCGACGACGACCCGGCGTTCGCGGCGTCCTCGCTGCTGCCGCGCGACGGGTTCAAGAACCTGCGGAAGGGCATCGCGGCCGGCAGCTCCGTACCCGAGCCCCTGATGCGCCGGCTGATGGACAGGCTCGGGCTCGAGGACCTGGTGATCTGCTACGGGATGACGGAGACGGCGCCCGTCAGCTGCATGACGTCGCCGTCGGACCCGCCGGCGCGGCGGGCCCGGACCGTGGGGCGCGCGATGCCGCACACGGCGCTGAAGGTGGTGTCGCCGCACGACCGCACGAAAATCCTACCCCGAGGGGAGCGCGGCGAGCTCGCGGCCGCGGGATACCTCGTCATGCAGGGGTACTACGGGGATCCGGAGCGGACGGCCGAGGACCTGGTCGAGGCGGATGGTGATGGTGACGGTCGCAGGTGGATGTACACGGGCGACGAGGCGCGCATGGACGAGGACGGGTTCGTCGAGGTCACGGGGCGCATTAAGGATTTGATCATCCGCGGGGGCGAGAACATACACCCGCTCGAGATCGAGAGCGCCATCATGGGCCACCCGCGCGTGCGCGAGGCGAGCGTCGTGGGCGTGCCGGACGAGCGGTACGGGGAGGTGGTGGGGGCGTTCGTGGCGCCGCACGACGGGGTGGGGACGGCGGATGAGGGATCCGGAGGCGGCGGTGGCGTGGGTGCAGATGCAGGTGCAAATGTAGGAGTAGGAGTAGGAGTAGGAGCAGATGGAGTAGAGACTGAAGCAGGAGGGGGAAGAGAGGAGGCGGTACTGCTATCGAAGGACGAGGTCAGGGATTGGGTCCGGAAGAACCTGTCGGGCCACCTGGTGCCGAAGTACGTCTTCTGGATGGACGAGTTCCCCAAGACGGCGAGCGGCAAGATCCAGAAGTTTAAGTTGAGGGAGTTGGCTAAGGAGCTGATTGCCAGGGGCAAGTAGATTAGGTACCTAGGTAGATATAGGTGATATAGGTGATATAGGTGATAAATGCGTGATAAGTATGCAATACTAGGTATACCATTCATGTATATTGCAACTGGGATTGCGGGACAAGGAGCGTGGGGGGATTGCCGAGACGTTGAACTGCCGCCTTTTATCCTTGGCTGATGCGAGTATATGGACCTCATTGTAACGACGACATAACCTCAAAGTATTGGTTGGATATGTGAACTGCTAAGATCATTACTTCATTATTCACGGCACGGCATCAATAAAAACTGAGCTTGAAAAAAATATCATTAAGATCTAAGCGGGTAGGTGGTATTTGATATCCCATGTTGCGTGGCCCGGGGATATGATGCAAAACCTCCAGACGCCTTTGAGTGAGGGTATATCCAAGACCACCTGGTGATGCAATAAGCAGAGACAGCCTCAGGAAGCTCGATTCCTGAGGGCTGCTGCTGATGAAACGCAAAGTAAATGCCAAATTGGAAAGGGGAAATAAATCACAATTGCAACGATAACACCATAAACACCCCCTATCCGGCCTCATGCAAGTCGTTCAATCCATCACATGGGGGTCGTGTCACCAACGCAACCAAATCAGATGCGCTCAGCTTCCTCCTCTTCATCAATATTTTCTAGCTGTCCGTCTCTTTCTTTCTCTCAATTTTCCGGTTCCCAACTTATCAGGATCCTTCTTCCATGTGCCAGTGAGGGGTGAGGGGCGCCTCATACACAACCGTGTTTGGAATTTGTTGTTGCATGATATGCAGTGAAACATATCATGTAGGTAAGAATTCGGTACCCTCACGGCGATGGGAGCGATCGCAACCAACTTCCTTAGGAATCCTCCCTCCCCACCTCTCTTCGAATAATCGTTATGATTTCTCCGTTTCTTCTGAATCCTCCTCTTGAATAAGGTAGATACGCAGTTCGTATCGAATTTGCCTATCGCACTCACGGGACCTGAGAGTTCGCCGCGCCTCCCACCGTCTCGGCGAGCGACGTGGCGCCCGACCTCGCTACCGAATACGCCGTGTCGCCCTTGGGGAGCAGGTTCGAGGCCACGTTGGGGCCGCTGCCTTCGCCGGTGACGAAGACGGTCGCGTACCGGATCAGGAGCAGCACGTTCCGCTGGACGTAGACGACCGCGGCGAAGGAGACGACGGTGAAGAGGAAGAGGAAGATGCTCCAGAAGAAGACCTTCTCCATGGGAGAGAAGACGTAGACGCCGTACGTGACCTCGATCCGGTACTTCTTCAGACGAGCCCATCGGGCGAAGGCTTCTATCGCGGTAGGGGAGGACATTGTGTGTTTCCTTGTCTGGTCAGGGGAGGAGGAGGAGGAGGACGATGATATGATGATACTGTCGAGAGAGATAGAAAGAGAAAGATCTTCCAAGATCTGGCGAGCTTACAGCTCTTCGGTAAGAACCCTCCTAAGGAAATGGAACAAGGAGAAGGGTGTTATAAAAAGAAGGGGGCAAAATTACTTAAGCTAGGGCGAAATATCAACAATAATCGAAGCAGCAGTTCTTCGTTTACCCAGCTTCAGCTTCACATTCCCAAAGGGGCCTTGGCGCATATTAATAAGTGAATTTCCGGGTTGGCCATAACTATCGAACTGTGTCAGCCGGGCAGCCTAGGCCCGGAGATACGGCAGGGACTCTGAGTAGATGTAAGCAGAGCAAGAAGATGTCATATAATACATGGCAGATAATGGAAGGCGGAAAACAACAGCAGCAAAAAAAAAAAAAAAAAAAAGAATACCGTCGGAAGACTCGGAATGGTTCCTCTGGCTTAAAGAGGCAATCGTTGGTGGGTAATGGGATGATGATGAGGCGGGTCTTTATACCGGCGGTAGGAAATTTTTATCTCTGGCGAAGAAGAGGTTCTTCCCGTCCATGTGAGCCTGCGCAGTTCGAACTTCTTCCCATCCTGTGATAGCACCAGCATGGTTGCTGATCCGGTAGCCTATAGGCATGTGGCATGTGCTGTAATAATAGAATAAGAACAATGCAAAAACGGAATAGAACAAGAAGGAAATGGAAGAAGAAGAGAAGACTTGGCCTATCGGAGTTTCGCAGTCTTTGCTACGTAGCCAGGTAGCTCGCTCGTCCGTTCGGCACTATTCGGGTTACGTATGAGGTATCAGGTATGAGGCTCTCTCTCTCTCCATCTTCTGTTGCCTCTTGGAGCATCTCCTCTTCTTACTACCTTAGGTAAGAATTTTTATGTAGGTATTTTGCTCCGACGAGGTTGGTGAAGTTTCCAAGTTCTTACCTGCATACACCTTGACCAGCCATTTCTTATCGTCTTACCGTCTTATTAAGCCTTGCTTATTACTCAGCCCAGCCAAACAACTGCTGTGGTTCCGCTCCTATCGCGGGCTAGGCAACAAGATACATATCATTTTTCCATATGAAAGAAAGCCCACCTGGAATTTGATAAGTAGCATTTCTTCCTCTCTCCGACTCTTCTATCGACGGTGCCGACATATCCAGACCGTACGATATATAGCAAGAAGGGCGCCGACATAGGTTCGATATCGCGATGAGTCAGCGAGCGGCGGCGGCAGTCATGGCATCAGGCAATGGCCAGCTGCACTACTACATGCAGCTACAGATAGATCATTGGCATCTTGCCAATTGCAGCAGAGACCGCTCTCTCAGCCTGTCTCCATCGGGCTTAGCGGGAGCTTGAATGGGGTCAGACATCCCAAGATAGCTGCCGAGAACCGTCCATGGCAGGGCTGACAGCTCCAACTACACCCACCAACCAGGGAAGAGTTAGTCCCTGGTCCGCTAAGAATGGATGACCATCGGCATTCGGAGAGCCTTTAGGTATATGCATAGTATTCTTCATTCATTATTCCAAGATTTAGTCATTTTCCCCTCGGCTTAGATTAGAAGAAAACTTACATTTAGAGAAGAGTAATTATTTTGACATGTATGTTTTGGATAGCTTGTAGATGAATCATGCTAAGGAAAAGGACGCCCTCCCAAAAAAATAAAAAAGAGGACGAAAAATATAAAGATGGTAAGCGAGGGTTACACGACATCAGATTGACCCCTGCTGTGTACATAAGGCACTGACAGTATGTGTTTGCAGATTCCCTTCCCTACCTAGGTACCTGTAGCAGGGATTCGGACGCGTCGGACCGGTCTTTGGTCACTTGTTCGGTCATGGGACCTCACTAACTTGCACCTCTAAACAGAGCTTCACGATAATAATAAAAACTACCCCGCATAAGGATAGGAACAGCGAATTTTCTAGCTTCGAAAACCTACATACATAAAGACAAGGGTTCGGCATCCCCGGTAACGTACATAGGAAGGCAAACAGCACATCTATAGAAAAATTAGGACAATTTCATCTCGGCTCTATACATATACAACGCAGACACACGTACAGTATCGAAAAACTCATTCAATACATCGTCTTCTGCCTCACGTCCTAGGCTTCCGGTATCCCCGACTCTCCAACTTTTAAGGCGTCCACGCCGCCACGGGAGCAGTCCCGCGGTGGCGAAGTTTATGGGGGTGGCCAGCTGGTTTACTTTTACCCAGGCAGCCCAGGCAAAGCATTCATTCGATGAAAAGAGAAGAGAGAAGAAGAAGAGAAGGCAAAGGAAGTAAGGCAAAAACAACAATAATCTCAGATCTGCATCTTCCCGGCAATCGTATTCCGCACGGCGGATCTAGATCTAGATGCCTTAATACTTCTAGGGTCGGAGTACGCAGGTTGCCGTCTTTTTTTTCCGTTTCTTTTTCGATGGGGGAATATTAAGCAACAACCGGCGAAAGGGAACGGCATTCTCAAGGCAGAGAGGCATCTATGGCGAACTAGGTAGGTTAAGGTGGCAAGGCAGCGTCTGTCTATACCAGAGCACGGTAGCCTTTCGGCGGCATTTTCGAGGCCACCGCGATAGGCCAGAGTACTGCACTCTACTGCACACTGTCTGGGCTCTTGCGTCTGTCCTCGAATTTGTTACCAGTCGATATGTCAAAGGTATGTACGTGGGTGTATCTCAAACCGTAGAGGGAGGGAGGTTCGTGTGGTCATTTTTGTAGTTGTGTTATTAGAAAGCGAATGGATATGCTAAGAACTCATATATTGGAGATGTTAAGGGTGAACTGACAGTTTGTACGATTCCCAGTACCGGAGCAGACAGCGCAGACAGCACAGACGAGAAAAAAAGACTTATTCCGCAATTTTACAAATTTGTAATGTAATCCTGGCTACTTAGGGGGAGAAGTATCCCGCAGCTAACTAAACACTATCAACCTCGGTATCATTGGGTATGGACATCGAGGTTTTCCTGTATCTATCCCTAGCCTAGTTCTCTCAAAGCCGACGTAAACGGCACTTCTCAGCTTTCTGTTTGCTCAAAGGTTGAACCCTGAGTCGGAAACGACTCATCGATAGATTTCTATATTCGTACACGGCTAGACGCGGGTATGCGTAGCCGCGGCTACAAGTTTTGGGTTGGTGATATGCATCGTTCTTGAGCCTCATCTGGCCACCTATCACGCATCTGCCTTTTGTGGTATACGACACCATCTCAGAGTTCCTGATAATCTCTCTCCGGGTTCCATCGGGCTCGGTATACACTTCCAGGAACAGCCTCGCCGTAGGAAGGGTACTGCCCTCTCATTCTGACCGGACCCCACAGGTCTGACTTCGAAGCCGGTTCCGGTTCTGTCCTTATCCTTATACCCAATTTCCCACCATTCAATCCACTGAGCCACGGGCATCATAACTCTTCGCCCGCAAACTGAGCAGGGCAGATCCCCAGAGTTGTCATGTTCCTCGCTTCGTGCGGCGATGTGGTTGAGCAGCTCTGCAAAGTGCGGAGGTGCATCTGGCGGGAGGTAGGACGGAAGTTCACGAAGCTGCCCGGACTTAGAGCAAGCCTGGAGGGCCAGCTCAAACAACGATGGAACACGGCTCTGGTTAGGGGACGTAGCATGTAAATTACGCGAGGAGCGGGGCAGCGCTGGCGATGAACGCAAGTCTTCGGTCTGGACGACCAAGTCTGAAGGCAGCTCGGCGTCTGAACTGTCCGGGCTGCTTAAGCGTAGTTTGGGTAGCTGGAACTTGGAGACAATAGACCCTCGGCTGTCACTATACTGCACGGGCGACCGCGCGAGAGCATGGACATCCCACGAAGGGCAACCATCCTTCTGATCAGGTGTGTATTCGGATTGGTTGATATGATGGTCGTCGTTCTTGTTAAGCCAATGCCGAAATACCGTGCCATCAGTAGACACCCACTCCTTATAAAATGCAACATCATCGTGGAATGACTCGTCCCAAACGTCATCATGGGCCGAATTAGGTACGAGATGATCCGGACGATAGAAAGGGTTAGGGTGGATAGTCACAGTTTGGAGTCTGCCGGGGCACTTCATCAAATCTAGCAACTCCCCCGGCAGATATCGAAGACATGAAAGAGACAGATTCAGGGTTTCCAAATTGCGCAGGTTTCCGATGCTGGGAGGAAGCTCAGTGATCCGAGTATTTCGAAGGCTAAGAACCGACAAGTACTCTAGGTTGAAGACAGCTCCGGGAGCACGAAGAAGCGGGTTATTGGACAGGTACAGCTTTGTAAATGTGTCCCTGGGGGTATTTGGGAAGTCCGGGTTTAGAAGAGTGTCGAATATAGAGATTTGTGAGATGGTTTTATTGGAGATACTCTCGAGGTTAAAGGAACTGTAACACGTTAATTTCTATGAAAATTGCGACGCGCAACTAGAAATTCTGTAGCGGCTTGCAATTGGGAAAGCAGCTACTCACGAAAGGTCAACGGTCGGGACTCCATCCTCGATGGCTAGTTGTATTTTGTCCCGGGCAGCTTGTTCTATTGGGGATATGACCGGAATGGGACGGGCGTGCCTGAGTTGCGGCAGCTTTGGCTCGGTAGGCATCTTGATCTCGGCAACGGCATCGTCTTCCGTGTCTATGGAACCATCGCTTCCCATCCAGACTCCACTGTCCAACTGACGAGCAAAGGTCCTGTTCGTCTTAGGCAAGGGTCGGGGAGCCTCGGAAAAGGTCGAGTCGGAGGAGGCAGGATGCTGCTGAAACCAGGAGCCGACATAGCGTCTTTTTCGGTGTCCCCCCTGTGTATAATTTTCCAACTGAGGATCATCATCACTGGAGAATACGGCTGGGTCGCTCGAATTATTGAAAGCCGGTGTCGTGGATGTTCCACCGCGGGCGCGCTTTCGCGTGTTAGCGAAAGATTGTGTCTCGGAATCCCAAGACACAGTGGGTAATTTAGGAAGCGTTAGCTCTTCCTCCATGATCGGTCGTGTCTAGCTATACGGGACAATTTCTTGGGAGTAAACAAGGTATGACGAAGAACAGTGCATGCAGGCTAGGAAATACCTGGAAAATATGCTAGAGTGGAAATATTGCCGATGCCGACTTTTTGAATGGGCGTAAACGCGAACGTGACGCTTTCGAGACTCATTCGAAGCGCGTCACTCCAGTACCACTCCAGTACCCACTTTCTCCAAATTGGTAAACGTTCTAGAACCATTGGCCGGTTCTATTGGTTCCATTGGTCCCGAGGTTCTGGCTCAACTGAATTTAATTCGGTAACGCATTTCCATATTCAGAACTCCGCTGATGTCAACTGAGGCCGCTTCAAATGCTGATGAAAGGTAATGGTAAATAGCCTAGATTTTTTATTTTTGTTAGGGCGGCAGCATAGGTGATACCTACTATCAGGATAAGATGCACTAGCTGCGTAACCCGGCTATATAAACACGGCCGGGAGAGAAGCTATGGGTTTTTTTTTTAAATTATATAAGCATTTCACTATTACATTATATTAATTTCACGTAATTTAAATTAATTAGAATTTATCTATAAAAATATAAAATAAAAATTATAAAATTAGTATTTAATTATTAAGTTTATTATTTTTTATTAAAACCTTTTATTAATTTATATTATTTTTTTTTAATTAATATATTTATATTAATTATTTTATTTATATTTTATATTTTATATTTATATTTATATTTATTTTTTTTAAACTTTTATTTAAATTTTATTATTTTTTTTCTTAGAAATTTTTTAATTAGCGATTATTATTTTTTTTAATTATTAAAATATTATTATATTTATATTTATTAAAATTTTATTTATTATTAATTTAAATATTATTATTATTATTAATAAAACTATTAAATAATAAAGTTAAATTAATATTTAGTTTAAATATAATATTATTAAATATAAATTTAAGTTATTTAATTTTAATATAAATTAAAATTAATATTAATTTTATATATTTTATTTTTAACTTTTTATTAGTTTTAAACTTTTTTTTATAATTATTATTATTAATTATTAGCTTTAATTTATTTTATTTTTATATAATAAAAACTTTTTTATAATATTAATAATAAACATTAAAATTATTATTATTAAATTTTAAATTTAAATCTGAAAACTTTTTTTTTAAAATTAAAAAATAATATTTATAATTATTTTTTAATTATTAATTTTTTAATTTTAAACCTTTTAATTTTAAGTTTTTTAATTATTAATTTTTACCTTATTTTTTCCCCTTTTTTTAATTATTTATTTTTAATATTTCTATTTATAATTTATATATTTTAATTAAAATTTTTAATAGTTTTTATTTATAATATTTATTCTTTTAAAATTTTATTAATAATAAATTAAACTTTTAATTTTTTATCGCTTTTTTATTTTTAAATAATAAAGTTATTTTATTATATATTAAACTTTAAATAAAATATATAAATATATATTAAAAAAACGTTTTTAAAATAAAATAACATTTAATATTATAATAAAAGTTTAAATATAATAAATTTTTATTAATAAAAAATCCTAATAAATTTAATATATAAATTTATAATATATATAATTTATTTAGTTTATTATTCTTATTTTTATTTTTTTTTAATATTATAATTATATAGTTATAATTAAATAAATAATAAATGTTATTTTAAATTATTATTTAATTTTTATTATTATTAAAAAAGTTGTTTATATTTAAAAATAAGGTTATAAAATTTTATATATAATAACTATTAAATTAAATTAAATATGTTTTTAATATAATATAAGTTATTTTAATTTTAATTAACATTTTTATAAAATAATAAATCTTAATTAAAAAGTTATAACTATTTATTAATTCTTTTAAATTTATTATAATTTTAATAATTAAAGTTTATAAAAATATTTTTTTATTATTTAAAATTAACTTATTTAAAGTTAGTTTATTTAAAATTAACTTATTTAAAGTTAATTTATTTATAGTTAATTTATTATATTTACGTTTTAAATTTATTATTTTTTTTTATAATAAAAATAAAATAATAAATATTATTTATTAGTTAAAATTTAAATAAAAAATATAATTATTTATTAATATTATTTTATTAATAAATTTAAATAATTATTATAATATTATAATAAGAAAATATTTAATATTATTTATTAATTAAATTTATTAATAGTTATTAAATAATAAAATCTTATAGTTAAATATAATAAATAATTTACTTTTAAAAGTTTTTAAAATATAAAAATTATATTTATTTTTATATATTTATAATATATTAATATTTTTTTTTATTATTAGATACTAGTGGTTATTAATAATAATAATATAAATAATATAAACTATTTTATAATTAACACTAAAAATTATATTAAAATAATTTAAAAAGTTAAAATTAAATAATAATTTTATTTTTAAATATTTTAAATAATATATATTAAGTTTATATTATAATTATATATATAAATTATATAAAAACAACTTATAAATTAAATAATATAATTTATTAATATTATTTATTTTTAAATATATAAATATAATATATATAAACTTAAATATATATAAATAATAAAAAATTATACTTATTATAATATAAATAAAACTATAAAAATCTATTTATATAAATTATATAAACATTTATTTAAATAAGTAATAAATTATTTTAAAACTTAAAATATTAATAATTTATTATTTATTTATATATATAAATAAATTATATAATATATAAATATTTTTTAACGTTATTTTAATTTTTTATTTTTTATTTTAATATTTATTTTTTATTAATATATTTTTTATTAATATAAAATATAAAATAAATTTAAAAAAAAAATTTATAATTACTACACTTTTTAATAATAATAATAATATATTTAATTAAATTTAAAAAGTTATTTATATTTTTTATTTTAAATATAATTTATTATATATATTAATTATTTTATATATTATTAATAATAATAAACTTTATTATTTATTATTTTATAAAACCTATATAATTATTATTAAAAATATTTAAAATAATATTAAAAATATATAAAAACTATACTTTTTTTTATTTATTAATTAAATTATTTTTTATTTATTAATATTTTAAAATAATTTAATTAATATTAAGACTTATTATTTTTACATTTTTTATAAAAACCATATAAATATAAATTATATATTTAAATATTATAATTAACTTTAAATATTATATATATATATTTATATTAATTATTTTTATTATAATTAATATATTATATTTAGTAATTTCTTTTTAAAAGTATTAATTTTTTTTTTATAAAAATATATTTAAATAATAAAAAAATATATATATTAATAACTTATTTAATTATATTAACTTTAAATTTAATTTTAATTATAATTATTATATTTTTATATTATAATTAATAAAACTAAAAAATAATTATATTATATTTAAAACTATAAATTCTTAGTTATTAATTAATTAAATATATATATACCTTATAAAAAATTTACTAAATATTATTTATATTTTCTTTTTTAATTATATATTTTTTCGCTGAAACTTTTATTATATTTAAAATAAAAATTATATTATTATTTATTTAAAACTAAATTTTAAATAAAAAAATAAACTTTATTTAATATTATATATTTTTTAATTATTAATTAAATATTATAATATAAATATTAAAATATATATATTATTTTATAATTATTTTTTTTATTTAATTTTTTATATTTTAATTAAATTTTTATTTATTTGTTTTATTTAGGTTTTATTTATTAAGAAAATAATTAAGATATTTAATAATAATATTTTTTATTAAAAATATTTTATTATTTTTTTTAAATATAAAAATTTTTATAATAAATAATTTATATAATAAATAATAATAATAAAACAACTTTTTAATTTTAAAATAAAAGCTACTAATATTAAAAAAGTTAGTTAAAAACGTAATATTAATAAAATCTTATAAAATATAAATAAAATTAAAAAAAAAAATATAAATAAAACTAAAAAAAAAAATATAAATGAAGTTAAAAAAAAAAACGCAAGCGAAACTAAAAAAAAAAATAATATTAAATATTTAAATAAACGCTTAATTTATTTAATATATATTAAGTAAATAAAACCTAATAATAATAATAATTTTAAGTATTTTTTTTAAAAATATTATTATAAAAAATTAATATTTTTAATATATATTAAATAATTTAAACTTACTAATAATAATAATAACAATAATAATAAAAATAATAATAATAATAATAATAATAATAATAATAATAATAATTTTAACTTTTTTTTTTTTAATAATTTAAATAATAACTTCTAGTTTAATTAAAAAAAAAAAACTAAACTTAATCTTTTATATTTAAATATTAAAATTAAGTTTATATTGTTTTATTTATTTATTAATTTTAATTTTATTTTAAAGTTATTTATATTTATACCTAGTTTAATAAATAATAATAATTAAAGTTTAAATTATTATAAAAATTATTTTATTTTAACTATTTTTTATATAATTTTTATTAATATTAAGTTTTTTATTAATATTAAATTTTTTATTAATACCAATTTTAAGATTAATTATAAAGTTATTTTTAAACGTGTTTATAATAATTATATTTATTAAAAAGTTTAATTTTTTTTAATATTTTATTTATAAAAAATTAATTTTTTTTTAATATATTATAATTAAAAAAATTAAATTTTTTTTTATATATTACTTTTTTATATATATAATTTATAATATTTTTTAAATAAATATTTTTATAAAAATAATATTTTATAAAATATATATATATAAATAAAAAAAAAACAATTTAATAAATTAGTTTATTATTTTATATATTACTTAATAAAAATTCCAAGTTAATATTTTTTTATATTTTTAAAATATAAAACCTTTTTTTATATTATAACTTTATAATATAAAATTAAAAACATTTAATTAAATAATTTTTATTTATTTAAAATTTATTTTTAACACCAGTTAATTTTATAATTATAATTTATTTAAAACCTTTATTTTTTTTATTATTTTATATATATTTTAAACCGGTTTATTTTTAATATATAATATATATTTAATTACTATATATTCTTTTAAATTATTATTAAAAAATAATTTATATAATATTAATTTTAAATTATTTAATATTTTTTTTATTTATTTAATTTAAATAATTATTTAATTTAAACTTTTAAATTTTATAAACTTTTATAATTATTTTTAATTAATATTATTTAAGTTTATATAATCTATAAAATTTTTTCTTAACTTATAAAAAACATTTCTTAGGGAATTTTATTAACTTTAAAAAATTTTTTAATTTTATTTTAATTTTTCTATATTATAAAAACGGTATTTATAATAACTATTATTATTAAATTAAAAAAACGGTTTTATAACCTTATAAATTAAAATAATAATAATTAATATATTAGTTTTTATTTATTAAACTTATTATTTTATAATATAAATTATTTTAACTTTCTTAGGTTTAATTAAAAATAAATATTAATTTTAAATTAAAACAAGTTAAATTATTTTTTAATTTTATTTTATACGTTTAAAATTTTTTATTATATTAATAAAAATAATAATTATCTTATATTAAAAAATAATAAAGATTTAATTAAGTATATATAATAAGTTTTAATTAAAATTAAAAAAATAAAAATAAGTAATATTATAACTTTAATATTTAATAATTTATATATATATTAAGTTTTATTATTTTTTTAAGTAAATATTTTACTAATAATTTAATAGTTTATTATTAAATAAATTTTTTTATTAAATATATAATATAAAAACCAGGTTTATTATTATAAAAAAATTAAGTTAAATAAAATATTAATTATTAACTATAAAAATAAATCCGTATTAATTTTTTTTAGTTAATTTAAAAATTTTAATTATTATTAGTTATTTATATATAAATATATAATATTATTTTATTTTTAAAATAAAACTATATTAACTATAAAACAAATAATAATAAATTTTAATATTATATTATTTTATTTAATTATTTTAATAATATATATATTAGTTATTATTATAATAATATTAAAAGTAAATATTTTTATTAATTTAATATATAATATATAAATATTAATAAATTTAAATAATAATAGTTAATTTTTTTAATAATTATTAATAAATATATTAAAATAAATAATATATTAATTAATATTTTTATATTAATTTTAATTTCTTTTTAATATAATTTTCTATTATTAATAACTAAAAAAAATGTAAAACCTATAGTAAAATAAAAGCTAATTAATATTTATTTATTTAAAATAATTAAAACAATTTATAGTTTATTATTTTAATTATTTAATATAATAAAAAAAGTAAAACAATTAAAATATAATAAGATTTTTTATTTTAAAAAATAAAAATAAATTAAATATTTAATTAAAAACGTTTTATATATATATTAAATATAATATTATTTATAATATTTTTTTTTAATTATTTGTTAATTTTTATAAAACTTTAAAATATATAATATTTAATAGTTTATTAGATTTTATTTTTAATATTTTTAAAACTTTTAACTTTTAAATAAATTTAACTTTTAATATAATTATATAAAATTACTTATATATAAATATAAAAATCTTTTAATTAATATTAATTATATTAAAAAATTATTTTTATAATTTATTTATAATTATAATAAAATAAATTAATATTAATATTAAATAATAAAAAATTATTCTAAAGGATTTATTTAGGTTTTATATATAAATTAATAATTAAAACTATAATAATTTTATTATAAAGTTATTTTAAAAAATTACAAAAATATATATAATTAAAAAAAATATATTTAATATATAAAATTAACTTTTTAATTAAATATATATATTATTTAATAATTAAAAGTTTTATTTACTTAAAAATTAAAAAACTATATATAAATAATAATATATAACTTTTAATTAATTAAAAATTATAAAATTATAAAATAATTATATTAATAAAACCTTTTATAATTTAAATTTAACTAATAATAAAAAAAATAACATATTAAAAATAATAAAAAAAAAAGTTTTTTATAATAACTTAATTAATTAAAAACAATAAAATAAAAAATTTTAAATAAAAATTATTAACTTAAAGTTTTAAAAGTATATTAATTTTATAAAAATATTAAAATAATTAAAAAAGCCATTTTAATTAAATATTAATAACTATTTAAAAAAAACTTAATAAATAATATAAAATTTATCGAATAATAATTTTTAAATTACAATAAATAAAAATTAAAAAACATAAATTAAAATAAATAAAAAACCTATAAATTTAATAAAAATAATAAAAAAAAATAAAACCATTTATAAAAAAGATTAAATTTTTTATAATTATAATTATAAAATTTATTAAATTTATTAATAAATAATTAAAAAACTAAAAAACTAAGTTATTAATTTTATATTTTTAAATTATTAAAATATATATTTTAACTTAATAAATACCTTATATAAATAATATAAAAAATTATTTACCACTAATAAAATATATAATAATTAATTAAAGTTATAAACTTAAAAATAATATAAAAAAATAATATAATAATTAATAAAAATACCTAAGAATTTTAAAGTATAAATAACTAAATAAGAATTAGTTATTATAAATATAAAAATAAAAAGTTTTATAAATATTATTAATAATTAACTATTAATAAAAAACCTTAAAGTTATATTTAATAATATTTTAAATAATTAAATAACTAGTTATAAATTATTATTTATTAATAAAATTAAAAGCGATATATTTAATTATTTAAATATAATAATTATTTTATGGAAATATATATTTTTATAATTAACTTTTATATAATTTTATTTTATAAAAAAAGTATTTATTACTTAATTTAATAACATAAAATCTAATTATAATAAAAACTTAAATATTAAGTTAAAAAAAAAAAAAACACCATTTTTAAACTTTTTAATTAATTAAAATAAGGTAAAAATAATAAAAACTACGGTAAATTATAAAATTAAAATAATTTAAATAAATAAATTAAATTAATTAAAAAAAAACAAACCGATATATTTATTAATTACTTATAAAAAATTAACATTTTATATTTAGTTTATTATAATTATTATAAGATTTTTAACTACTAGTATATTATTAAAAATAAAGTTTTAAAAAACTAAACTTTAAATTTCACCGTAAAAAAAATAATTAAATATAAAATAACTAAAAACAATATATTTATTAAGTTAGTTAAAAAAATAAAAAAAAAGTTATTTATATAAAATAAAGATTAACTAGTTTAAGTAATTAAAAAAATAAAAAAAACATTTTTAATTTTATAAGTTATATTTAAAATTAATATTTATTCTTTAAAAAATTTAGTAATTTTAAATTTAAAAACCATTATTTATATTTTTAATTAATTTAATTAATTTTTATTATATTAAATAATATATATTAAAAATATAATTTTTATAAAAAACTTAATTATATTTATATAAAAATATAAAAAAATAAATATATATTTAAAAAATCTAAAAAAAGTAAAACTTTTATAATTATAAAACGTAATATACTATAAAAAATTCGTATATAATATAATATTATTAAAGCTTCTAAGAAAAATAAAATATTAATAAAATTATAAAAATATAAATAACTGTTTATAAAAAAAAAATAATTTTATTTTATATATTATTATTAATAAATAAAATTAATATATTTTAAAAGATTTTTTTAAAAATTTTACTAATTATTTATTTTATATAAAAAATATTAAATTTAATAATTAAATAAAATAACTTTTAAACATAATAACTAATAAACTATAATATTTATAATTTAAACACTTAAAATTAAAAGCTTTTAATTATATAATTAGTTACTTTTAAAAAATGAAAATTAAAAAGTTTAATTTAACTAAAAAAACTAATTAAATTATTATAATAAAATATAATATATATAACTATAAAAAAACTAAAAAACTTAATTATTATAAGCGTTATAAATAATTAAATAAACTAAATAAACATTTAATTATTAATTTCTATAACTTAAAAATAAACTTTTAAAAATATTAATATATAATACTAATCACTAATAAATATATAAAATAAACCTAGGACTTTTATTTTAAAAATTATATTTTAAATTTAATTATTAAAATTTTAAACTAGATATTTAAAATTATTTAAAA
Source organism: Hypoxylon rubiginosum (assembly GCA_902806565.1). NCBI lineage: Eukaryota > Fungi > Ascomycota > Sordariomycetes > Xylariales > Hypoxylaceae > Hypoxylon > Hypoxylon rubiginosum. Next base: position 1,471,396 of record CADCXA010000066.1, on the reverse strand, counting down.
ATAATATTAACTTAATATTAAAACTATTAAATATAATAATAAACTAATAATAAAAAAACATATTATATAAAATTATATTTAATAAATATATTATATTTAATTTAAACTTTTAATATTAAATATATAAAATTAAAATAAAAACATTAAACACTTAAAAAATATAATTAAATAAAAAACTTAAATAATAAAAATAAAATTAAAACTTTTAAGTTTCTTATAAATAAAAATTTTTAAAGCTATTATTTATTTTTATAATTATATTTTTAAATATAATTTTAACTAGTAATTTTTATATAAATATTTTTATATTTATTTAATATTTAAAAACAATATAATTATTAATAAAAAATTATATTAAATTTATTTAAAAATATATAAATATAAAACATTTATATTTACTATAAAAATAAAATAAAAATAAAATTAATATTAACGTTTTAATTTGAAAATATAAATAAGTTATTTAATAAATTATAATTTTATAAATATTTATAATATTTAGATTTTTATATTAAAATAAATTATTAAAATATAAAACGTTATATTTAATAAAAATATTATATTTAATAAAAATATCTTATCCTTAAAAAATAACTTATTATATATAATAAAAAAAAATATTTAAAACTTAATTAACTAAGTTACCATTTTATAAAATAAAAAAAAAAAAACTAACTTAAAGTTATTAGCTTTTAAAAAAAATAAAATAAAGGTAAAAATATTAATAAAAAATAAAAATAAATAAAACTATAAAATAAATAATAATAATAAAAAATATAATAATAAAAAAACTAAAAGGTTTAATTACCTTTATATTAAAACTATATTTATATTATATTTTACTTTTAATATTACTTTTTTATTAACTGCTTTATTATTTATTATAATAATAAAAAAAAAGTTAAATATTATAAATCATATCTTTTTAAATATAAACATAAAAAAAAAATTAAACATTATAAATTACACCTTTTTAAATATAATTAAAAAACCAAAATTAAACATTATAAATTACACTTTTTATAATAAAATAAAAAAAATAAAATTAAACGCTATAAATTATATCTTTTAAAATAAAAATATAAAAAACATTATTTTAATAAATTAAGTTATAACTTTTAACACGCTTTTAAAACAAACTAAAAAAAATTTACTTATTTTTTATTCTAAAGTTACAAACTATATAATAAATTAAAAAACTACATTTAATATAAAACATTTAATTTTAATAATAAAATTAATATATAAAAAACTAATAAATAAAATATAAATAATATAAATAATATATTATTTATAATATTATTTTATAAACTAAATAAATTTAAATTTAATACCACACCTAGGATTATATAAATTTAAAAAGCTATAAAAACTCCTATAAAAAAAATAAAAAATCTATAAAAAAGATTTATTATTTTTTTTAAAAACTTATAAAAAGTTATAAAACTATACTTTAAAATAAAAATTTAAAAAAACTAAAAAATCACATTTAAATAACTATAAAAAAATAAACTTTTAAGTTAAATATAAATAATAAACTATTAATAACAAGTAAATTTTAAACTATATATAAATATATATATATAAATTTAATAAATATAAATAATTTATAAAATATAAAATAAAGTTAATAATCTAAAAAAATTAATAAATTAAAAATAAGTATTTAAACATTTATATTTTAATATTAACCGAAAAATTATTTTAAACTTTTATTATAATTATAATAAAATTTAATTTTAAACTAATTTAATATAATATAATTAATATATTTATAAACGTAAATTTAAATAAAGAAATTTATATAAAAATATTTTTAAAATATTAGAAACATTAAACTATTTTATATTTATTAAAAACATTATATAAATTAAAAAAATTTCTTATATTTTAATAAAAAAAACTAATTAAAATATTTATAAAATTAAACTTTTTAGTTATTTTTTATAAATTTTACTACTTCTTTAAAAATAAAATATTAATTTTTTTTTATATTAATAATATTATTTTTATATATTAAAACTATAAATAATAAATAATAAACGTAATAATATTATAATTATAAAAAAAATATTAATTTATAAATAAAGATAATTTATAATAGTTTCTTAAAATTAAAATAATTAAAAATTAAAATAAAAAACTAATTTAATTTTTTTAATTTTTATATATAAATAAGTTAAATAAACTATTAATAAATAAGAAATTAAGAATTATTTTTTTAATTTTTATAAAAAATAAAAAACTATTATTTTTATTAAAATTAACTTTTTAATAATTTATTTAATAATATTAATAAAAAATTAAATTAATATTATATATAATAATAATTATATATTTTAATATTATTTTTATAACTTTTTAGTTAGTTAAATTTAATATAAATTTTAATAATAAATATTATTTTAAAATTAATTAATTAATTTAATATTTTTTTATTATTTAATATTTATTTTTATAATATAAATATACCGATATATTTAAAGTAACTAGTAACATTTTATTTATTAATAATACTTTTAATTAAAAAAATTTATAAATATATATAATAAAACTATTTAAAGAAATAATTAAATAACATGTAAATAAATAAAATATAGTAATTATTTTTATAATAAAAACAAAGTTATTATTTTTTATATAAACTATAAAAAAAATTATATTTATATTATATTTAATTATAAAATTTAATATAAATTTAAATAACTTAAAAATTATAATATATTATAATAATAAGTAAATAATTAAATTAATATATATAAATATTACGTTATTTTAAATTAAATTATAATATATAAATATTTATAACTATTAATTATAATAAAAAATATTTATAAATTAAATTAAAATTATTTATATCTTTATAAAAAATATAATAATAAACGGTTTTATTAAAATATTTATTATAAAAGAATTTATTATATTTATTTAATAATTAAATTTAATAAATATATAAAAAAAAATTAAATTTAAATAAATTTATAAACTTATAAAAAAAAACTTTAATAAAATAAAAAACTTTTTATTTAATAAAAAAAGCGATATATATATAATTAACAATTAAAAAATATTAAAAAATAAGTTTTAATTATTTAAGTTTTTTTATTAAAAATAAATAAGCTTAAAAAAGTATATTAAATAATAAAAGATTATTTTAAAAAACTTATTTAAATTCTATATATAAGTTAATAATTAAAGCCGTAATAATCTTATTATAAAGTTATTTTAAAAAATCGTGAAAATATATATAATTAAAAAAAATATACTTAATATATAAAATTAACCCTTTAATTAAATATACATATTATTTAATAATTAAAAACTATTATTTAAACTATATAAATAACTAGTTTTTATTATTTTAAATTAATTTAATTTTTAATAAAATATATTTCGTTTTATTAAATAACTTGTTAAAAATCTTAACTTTTATATTATATTTATTAAATTAAATTATAATTATTTAAATATTATTATAAAAACCTTAATTAAAATTTAAATTATATAATATTATAATAAAAAAATTAACTTTTAATTTTAATTTAACTGGTAATATTTTTTTTAACTATAAAACTTAAATTATTTTAATTAGTGTTTTTTTAACTTATTAATTATTTATTTTAATAAATTTATTTATTAAAAAATATTTTTATTTTTTTTTAAAAATATTAAATAATAAGTTATTATTAATTTTTTATATAAATACGTTATATATAAATAAAATAAACTTAAAAATAAAAGTATTTAAATTATATAATATATTATTTAGGATTTTTTTTAAGTAAATATAATTATAAAAATCTTTAATATTATTAAACGTTTTTATTATATTAAATAATAATATTAATTTATTGGTTTTAAAGTTATAAAAAATTATTTAAAATTATTATAAAAACTTTATATTTTTTATGTTATTTTATTAAACTTTTATATTTTTTATTAAATATAACTTTTAAAGCTTAAACTATAAAAATAAATTTTATAAATAAATATTAATAATTTATAGTTTTAATCCTTTTTTAATTATAAGTAAAATTTATATAAAATTTTTTTTAAATAAAATAAATACTTTATTAAATAAAAATTAATTTTTTTATATATTATATAATATTTTATAAATTATTTTAAATACGTGTTTATATTATATAATAACTTTATTTTAAATAATTAATAATATTTATTAAAAAAGATTTATTTTTATTAATTCTTTTTAAATATTATATATTAAATTATTATTTAAAATAATAAAAATTTTAAACTATAAATAAATAATTTTTTTATTAAATAATAAAAACGTTATAATATTAAATAAAATTATATATAATATAATTTTTTTTTTTAATTAATAATAATAATAAAATGTTAAATATAAAAAAGTTTTTTTGGTTTTAATTAAATTTTATAAATAAAAATCTATAAAAAAAAAAGTTTATTTAATAGTTATTATAATAATATTATATATAATATATTAATTATTATTTAACATTAAAAGCGTTTTATTATATAAGTTTACTTTAATATTATAATTATAATTTAATTTTTTTTTAAGTAAACGATTAATATAAACCTTTTTTTAATTAAATTAAAATAAAAAAAAATTTATTTTATTTTAGTTTTTTAAGTTTATAGTAATTATTTTAATTAAATATAAACTATAATTTAAATAAATAATTTTAATTAAATTAAATAAGTTTTATATTTTATTAAATATTTATATTAAATTATTATATATAAACTTTTAAAACTTATTTTAAATATAAATTAGATTTTAAATATTACTTTTTTATAAAATATATATAAAAATAACTTTTAATTAACTATTAATTAAAAATATCTACGCTTTTTTAAAAAAATTCTTTTAATAATTATTATTTTTTAAAAAGTTTTAAACTTAATAAATATTTTAAAATATTAAATATTAAATATTATTATATTTTATTAAATTAAATTAACCTTTAACTCTAGGAATTAAAATAAAAAGTATTTATAAATAAAATCTTTTATTAACTTTTAAATAAATAAAATATATTTAATTAAATTTCCTTATTATTTTTTATTTATATTTTGTTTATTTTTTCCTTATATACTATTAAAATAAACATAAAAAATCTTAATATAAAATATCTTAATTATTTTTATAAATCTTATTATATTTAAACCATATTATAAAAATTATATAGTTTTATTTTAAGGTTTTTATTATTAACTTAAAGTTATTTTTAATATAATATTTTATTTTATTTTATTTTTTTAAATAAATAACTAAAAGTTAAATAAATAAATATATATTATAAATTAGAAATTTTAAAAAACAATATATTAATTTATATAGTTTAATAAAACAGTTATATAAATATTTATTAATTTTATTATAAAATTAATTTTAATTTTAATTTTATTATAATAATGTTTTTTTTTAATATAAGTAAATTATAATCTAATTATTATTTTTATAAATATATTTATAAATATATTTAATTGTTTTTATAGTAATATAAACTTTAATATTAATATACGTTTAATATTTTTAGCTAAAAAAAAAATTATATAATATTATTTAATTATTATTTTATTTTATTAATTTTAAATAATTTGGGATTTTAGTATATAATTTTCGTTTATATATTAAATATTTATTTAATTTAATTATAATTTTAAAGTAAAATAATTTTAAAATTTTTTTAAAATAATAATTTTTAATTATATAAAATAATTTTAAATTTACCGCGTTATAAAATTTATATATTATATTAGATAATATTATTTACTGTAAAATATTATTTAAATTAATATTAGTTTTTAAAATTTTAACTTATATAATATAATTAATATTTATAGGTTTTATAAATTAATTATAATTTAATAATAATAGAAAAATTAAATAATATATATAAAATAAACTTTTTTTTTAGTATTTAATTATTTAAATTATATTACGGTATTTATTAAAGTAGTTTTTTTTTATAATATTATTTAGAAATATTTTTTATTTTTAATTAAAAATATAAATATTAATATTAAGTTAATTACTTATAATTTAATTTAAAAAAAACTTATTTTTTATTTCTAGTTAATTTAAATTAATAATAAAAATAATAAAAAAGGTTAGTTAATTTAAATAATAAATAATAATTATTAAATTTTAATAACAATAAAATATAAATTTTTTATTACCAGTAAATAAAAATAATAAATATATATTACGGTTAATATTAATTAAATTAATGTTTTTAATTAAAATAACGTTATAAAAATTATTTTAAAAAACTTTTTATAAATTATTTTATTTATATTTTAATTGTTTTAAAGTAACTTATTTTATAATAATTTAAATATTAATTAAATATTATTAAAAAAGTTAATTAAATATAAATAAAATTAATACTTTTTATTTATAATTATATAAATAATATTAAAAATATTACTATAAAAATAAGTTTTTTTTTTTATAATTTTTACTGTAAAATTATATATTTAAATTATAGTTAGTTTTTTTATATAATTATATTAATATATAAATAAGTGGTATATATATTAAATAATTTATAAAAATATATATATAAAAGAATAATGTTTTTTTTATAACGGTTTGTTTAATTAAAATGATTTTTTTTTATTACTAGTTTTTTTTTACAGCGTTTAAAATAATATTAATAATATCTTTGGTTTTTAAAAAGTTTTTACGTTATTAATTTATATTTTTTTTAAAAATTATATTTAAGTTAAATTTTAATATAAACTAAATTATAAAATTATTTATATTTAAGTTTTTTAAATTATCTGTAGCTTTTTATATTTATTTTTAAGTTATAATATATTTTTTAATATATAAATTATTTATATAGATTTTTTTAAAAAGTTATATTAAAATATTTAAGTTTAAGTTATTATTATTAATAATAAATTAATATTAAACAATTAGTTATAAATTATAAAAATATAATTAAATATATTTAAGTTATTTATTTTATATTATTTTTAAAGAGCCGGTTATATAATATAAGGTTTTTTAAATTTAAAAATAATTAAAACTTAAGTTATTAATATTATAATTAATAAGTTTATATAAAATAAATATAAAAAAAAAGGCGGAGTTAAACCACCGGATGTTTTTTTAAAACTTTTAAGCTTTTAAGTTAAAATTAATTAATAATAATTATAAAAACTTAAGAAATTTATAAATTTCTATTAGTTATATATTTTTATTTTTATAATAAAATATAAAGGTTTTATTTTCTTTTATTTTTTTTTTAAAGCGTTTATTAAACTAATAAAATATATTATAAAAGTTATATTATTTATTTATAATATTAATATTATAAATATTTATTTATAAAAATTTATTATTATATAATTAAGTTTTATAATATTTAATAAAATTTAGTTATTTTTTATAATAAAGGTATAAAAGATATAATAAACGGTTTTATTTTAAAAGTTATTAGTTTAAAATTTAAAATAATTATAAAAAATTTTAAAGCTTAAATTGTTATTATTTAATTACTTTATTTCTTTTAATTTTAAACTTTTAAAAACGCTTAAACTAATAAAATATATTTAAATTAATTTTATTTAATAGTTAATATTATTTTAAAGTATAATATAAATAATAAATATAATAAAAATTTTTTATATAAAAATTAAAAATTATTTTAAATAATATATAAACTTTTTTATATTTAATATAAATTTTAATAAACTTATATATATTTATTATATAAAAATGAAAAAAAAATAAATAATATATAATTATAATAAATTAATTTTAAATAATAATAAACTTTAAAAAAACTCGGTTATATATTAAAATATAATAATATTTATATATTAAAAATAAACGGAATAATAATAATTAAAAAAAACATTTAATATTAATTAAAATTAAAAGATATAAATAAAAAGTTTAAATAAAAAATAAGAAAACTTATAAATAAAAAAAAATATATATAAAACTTATTTTTTTTTAAGTTAACGTTTTTAAAACATATTTAACACGTTTTATTATAATATATTTTATTATATAAAAAATAAATAAAACAAGACATTTTAAAGAAATAAATATATATTAAAACTATTTAAATATTTAAATTATATATTAATATATTATTAATTTCTTTTAAATTTTATTAAAAATAGTTAAATATTATTAAAATATAATAATTAAAATTAAATATAAATATATTTTATTTTAACTTTTATTTTAACACGTTTAATATTATTAACTTTTATTTAATTTTACACTTAATATTTTTAAGCTTTAAAAAAAAGTTAAATATTTTATTAAACTTTAATAAAATAAATATTAATATAAGTTTTAATAAAAAGTTTAAATTATTATTTATTATAATTAAATTAATTAATATTAATAGTGGTAAAAAATTATTTTTTTTAAAAACTGTAAATAAAAAAAGCAAATTATCTAGTAAATTTATAAAAATAAAAACCTTTTTATTTATTAATATAACTAAAAATAATATTAATTTATAAAAATTATTTTTTTAATAAAACCGTTTTTAATACAGCTTATTAAAATTTTAAAAAAGGTTAAAAAATAAACTTTATTTTTATAATAATAAGTTTTTATTAACTAAAAAAAAAAAAGAAAATTATAACGTAAAATAGTTTTTTATAAAAAAAACATCGAAAAGTTTATTAAAAAAATTATTAATATTATAAAAAACTTATATATATAATTAAAAACATTTATTATTAATAAAAATTTTAAAATATTATAGTTTTATAAAGTAATTATTTATATTATCTAATAAATAATTATTAAAACCTTAATTTAAAAAATAATAATTAAAAGTAATTCTTATAAAAAATTTATATAAAAAAAATAAAAAAAAATTTAAAATTAAATAATAAAAAAATAATTTTATAGCTTTAAAAAATATAAACTAATAAATCGATTTTATTTATTTAAAGTTAATTTTATTGTTATTATTATTATTATTTTTAATTTAATATTACTAACAAATAATTATTTTTTATTAATTTAAAATATAAAACTATTTAATAGATTTAATTTTTAAATAAATTTAATAAATATATATATACTTTTAAAAGAATAAATTATAATAAATAAAAAAGTTATAATAATAATATATTAACCGTTAAAATAAAAAATAATTATAATATTAAAAATAAAAAAAAATATTTATATATTTTAAATTTAAAAAATTTTTATAATTAAGTTTTAATATTAAAAAATATTTACTTTATTATATAATTTAATAAGTTAAATAAATATTTATTATAAGTGTTAAAAGTTAAATTATAATTAAATAAAAATAAAAAAAAATTTAAATATAATAAAAATAAAAAAAAAAAAAAATAAGAAAAAAAAAAAAATATATATAAAAATAAAAAAATAAGTTTAATTTTTTATTATATATAAATATAAACGTAAATTAACGTTTTATTACTAATATAATATAAAATATTTAAAAGATATTTATAGTTAAAAACTTAAATTAATATAAATAATTTATTTTTAAATTAATATATTTTATTTTTAAAAGTTTAATTAATTATAAACTGTTTATTTTTTAAATATAATTAGTTAAGTTTTATTAAATATATTTATTATTTTTAAAAGTTTTAATAATTATAAACTATTTATTTTTTAAACGTATTTAATTAAATTTAATTAAATATATTTAAATTAAAATTAAAATTTAAATATTTTTTTATAAACCTTATAAACACGGTGAAAAAAAATCTAAGTTAATTAAATAATAAAAATAATAATTATTTATTTATTTTTTAATTATAATTAATTAAATTTAATTAATTATATTTAAAGCTAATTAAAAAATTAATATTTTTTTATAAAACTTATAAACGTAGTTAAAAAAATAATAAATTAATTAAATAATTAAAAATTAAATAAATAAAAGTTATTTATTTTTTAATTATATTTAGTTAAATTTAATTAATTATATTTAAAGTTAATTAAAAAATTAATATTTTTTTATAAAATTTATAAATATAATATAAAAACTATAAATTAATTAAATAATTAAAAGTTTAATTATTTATTTTATAAATACATTTAATTAAACTTAATTAAATTTATTTAAAAATATTTTAAATATATTAAAATTTTATTTTATATATTTATATATTTTTTAAATATATTTAATTAAATTTAATTAAATATATTTAAAATAATAATTAAAATATATTAAAATAATTTTTTATAAATTTATATATTTTTTAAATATATTTAATTAAATTTAATTAAACTTATTTATATTATAATTAAAAAATTAAACCGTTTTTTTATAAGTTTTATAAATATAGTAATTTTTAAATATATTTAATTAAAATTAAATAAATAATTTTAAATAATTTAAATATTTTTTTATAAATTTTATTAATAATATAAACTAATTAAATATTATAAATAAATAATTATAAAAATAATAACTAATAATATAATTTAAAATATTATAAATTTTATAAAACTTATTTAATTTTAATTAAAAAAAAAAAAAGCTATATTATAAATTTATATAATATTATATTTATTAAAATAAAAATTATAATTAAAAATTAAATTTATTATATTTTTTTATATTATATATAAAACTTATATTAATTAACTAATTATATTTTAATATATGTTTTTTAAAAAAAAAATTTATAATTAAAAATTAAATTTATTATATTTTTTTATATTATATTAATATTTATATTAATTAATTAATTATATTTTAATATATATTTAATAAATTTTTTATAAAATTAATTAATTTATTTTATTATAACTTAAAAAAATTAATAATTAATATAATTTAATAAAACTTATTTTATATAACTTTTTTATATTATTTACACTTTTATAAACCTTATTATAATAAAACCGTAAAAGAAAACGTTAAAAAATACGAGGCGATTTTAAGTATATGATTGGTCGGTGAAATTGTGGCAGTACTAATGAAATAAAGAGAAGTTGATTCCGGCATCCATTATTCTCCTATTTGAATAATACCCAGGCTTGCCCATTACTGAATCCATTCTGCTATGACTGGTTCGAGATAGGACAGCCAGAACTACCCCTGTAGATCGACGTCACAGAAAGCTATGCAGGTCCCAGGGGCTACATGCTTTACAACGCTGGGCGCCGATAACTTCGTCGGCAATAATGTTGCGAATATGCAGGACATGGCCTGGTGTTGTAGAAGTTCTCAGTCCCAGTCGTCGTCGTCGTCATCATCAATCGTCGCGTGCCTCAGATTTCCACTCTTGATCCCTTTCCCCATAAGTTGCTCTTCCTTGGCATCCTCAGCTTCCCTTTTTCTCTTCACCACTCTCATATCCTTCTCGCCAATTGCGCCAACCTCGACCAGTAAGTCGTCAACGTTCATCATGTTCATTCGCACACCGCCGACGGTGACGAGGGTAACTACTTGCTTCACGATATCGCCGTTTTTGTAGACGAGGATAGTAGGACAGTTGCGATCCGGATAGTTCTCGATCGCCTTGTCGGCTATGATTTCACAGAACTTGATATCGCCATATTCTTTCGCCGCCTGCCTCCAAAGTTCTGACAGGACCCTAGACTCGACGTTGGTTCCCATAGAGGACATAAGATGAACGAAGACGGGTCCGGTATTGGAGGCTTCTGTGACTTCGCGCGAATACTCGGGCTTCGATATCGGATAGACCGCACCATGTATCGATTTCTTGGTCAACTTATTCAACTCTTGCATTCGCTTCTGTCGGTACTGCTCTAGGAAGGCTTCATCTTCTTCATCCTCTAGTGCGTCAAGCTCGTCTAGTTCCTTTCCTTCTAGTCTGTTCTCATGCGCTAGCCGACGACCCTCGAGGATAGCTTCTTCGATCATGGGTGTGGGAGACGGGGGCTTTTCGGGTATGACGCCATGCTTGCGGAGTATGTCGTTCCTATAGTTATAGCTGATTTAGTATTTTGGAAGGTATACTAGGTATACTAAACTGGAAATCTCCAACTATAGATCATACCATTCGGTGTCGGCATTTGGGTCGTCAATAGGGACAGCTATTCTTTGGTCCGCCGGCGCAGCCATCTTGGAGATTGAACTTGGTTTCTTTGAATGAGGTATCTAGGTAGATAAAGGAGAAATGAATTATACGTGCTCGAGCTATTTATATCAATACGCGCACACGGCAATATAGTGCCTTTTGTCAAGATTCGACTAGGTCTTCTAGATGATGCCTAATGTTGTGTTGCGTATGCGTTTCTTTCAAGTCATCAACCCCTCCAAATAGGTTCCAGGTTACAATCAAGCAAGTGATAAGAGGAACATCCCACTTCGTTGTCGAACAGCTGTGTCAGGTATCTTGCCAGCTGCCAATGCCCGACGTTGGCATTTTAGCAGCCTTAGGTACCTAATTCCCGTCTCGGCTCTTGGACCAGGTCCTCCAGAAAGAAAGTGGGTCTTCAAAAGCCCTAGCCCTCTTCAACGCTAAACTTGATTGGGTCAAATGTCAGAAGGGTCTTAGCAAACCTGCACAGCTGCAAATTTCGCCTCTAGCGCACTAGAACGCACCAGAGCCAATCCGTCCGACGCAAAATCCGCCTCCGCCGAAATTTGCAAATCGAACTTTTAAACCTCGCCTACACACGACCTCTTCCCCTCACCTCGACCATCATCAACCGCAAGCACATCCAAATCTGCCATCGCCAGCCACTTCAGATTTCCTCAGTCAATACGACGCTTGCCGATTCATCACTTAAGACACTTTTCGTGACAATCAGACAAGATGGTAAGTGCAAATACCTTTGTTTTGATGTATGCATTCGACACCGACGCCAAACCTAATACCACCGCTGCCTATCGTGGACTATCTATCATCGATAACCTTCATCGACATTATCGACAATCTCGACAACAACTTTGACAACATATTTACCCTTTCTTAATCACGATATCGAAGATGCTGCCTTTCGATTAGACAGCTCATTCCACGTGATGGACAATGACTCGCATTGGCAATCATCAATAGTATTGTTGTGCTGACAATTTTTTCTTAGGTTCTCGCCGTTGATCTCCTCAACCCCAGCCCGGCTGCCGAGGCCAAGAAGCACAAGCTGAAGGTACGATACGACACATCAAACCCAATGACACCAATCATCGGCAATGATACTAATGACTTCGGATAGACTCTGGTGCCCAGCCCCCGATCTTTCTTCATGGACGTCAAGTGCCCCGGATGCTTCACCATCACTACCGTGTTCTCGCACGCACAGACCGTTGTCATCTGCCAGGGCTGCACCACCGTCCTCTGCCAACCTACGGGTGGTAAGGCTAGACTGACGGAGGGCTGCTCTTTCCGAAGAAAGTAGAGGTTTTCGTCTCTGGTATTTTCTTCGTTCTTGGGCATCGGTCACGACTTCATGGGGTAGCTCGGATATCTGCAAGGCACTTTCTCGACGGAATGGGCGTATGAAAAAAAGAACATGACATGTTTGTCCACGGACATCCTCGACCTCTTTACGAACCTCGACGTCATTGCAGATAGACGACGGATACCAAAAGAACCTTAAATACAATAGGGGCGTTTGGGGTCCTGATATCTGGCATCATCCGCTTGTTTTCTGCAAAAATTTTCTCTCCCGTTTTTTCTCTTGCCTTGTGCATCACGAAGCCGTTACTGTTTAGACAACGGCATATGATGGTAGTTACTGCATGGGTGGATAGCTGGAAATGGCTTTCCACATGAGCATCGTCCGGAGTCTACCTCGCAAGGGGTATGTCTCTAGATGTGAGGACGTGGAACGTTGATTGAGGATCGCTACATACCCAATTGCGGTGGTCGTTTTCACTGCGTTAGGCGAATTCACAAGAGTTCCACCAAAGTTGCTAACATCATATGCTAATGTGACAGACTGATTCTTGTGCTATGTAAACGATTTACTCGGTTGCTTGTAGTATAAAGCTGTCCATTACCTAGGTATGTTGTCGTAGTTCTAGGACCCTTTCGTTTGTTTTACAGTCCTGCGTCCCACGATATGGTACCTACATGAATAGTAGAAATACTAGAACTGAGAACAGCTTGGCCTATTTTGCGAATCTCGATGGAAAGACTGACTCTAACATGCATAGCTATCTGGCTTGCATGCTTCAGACGTTGCAGGTCATGACAAGTATTAAGTCCAATATTAGTAGGTATTCCTTAGAGTTACCCAAGTATAGCTTGTTTATAAAGGATCAAGCAGATAGCTCGCCGCTATCGTTTGAACCGTGTAGTTTGACACCATATTAAGCTCATAAATTGAGGCTCAAATTATACCCAAGGTTTCAAACTGGCTTCTAAGTGTGGAGTAGGATGATGAAAAGAAAGCATCGAGATGCCAAGGTGAAAAGATGGGTCTCCCTGCTAGTTAGGTACCTACGTACTTCGTACAAAGGTATTTACGAAACCATAGGTAATTGCGCTAAGGAACCCCTATTAAACCCCATTTACGCGTAGAAAACACGGTTTGGTAAATGCCCAATTACGCGCACCGCGTATCTCCCCACCTTTTCCAAGCTTTTTGCAGCTTGGACCTTGGTCAATGGTCAAGTGCCGCTGGTCAGACTCCAAAAAACATCAGCCCAGCCCCAGCCTCCTGACAGCTACACATGAGTCTCCCTCTTTCTTTTTCTCCTTTCTTTTCATCCGGGACATGAGACGTTTAATGCTATCATCAAACGAACCAAACCCAAGCTCTTTTTCTCTCTGATAATCCATCTTCTCTACATTCGTTCCTTGATTTCGAATAATCCACCCAAGCTTGCCGCTTTGGGTGCTTGCAGGGTCACATCCTACCCAGCTATTGGGTATCGGAGCTCCAATCCCATTGCATCATCGCGAGAAATCCATCGAGGCCAAAGCTTTCAGAGCTCCAGTCTCCCCTCTCCTCTCCTTTATTTTAAAACCTGAAGCACCCTTCCTCGCACTAGTCCAAGTGGGCCGTACTGCATTCGACACGTAATCCGGTTATATCGACCTCCTGTTACACAATGTCGGCACCGCGAACCAAGCGCCAATTCGCCGGCGCTGCGAGTGATCCCGCCCAGCGACAAATCACATCCTTCTTCACCACCAGTGCATTTTCATCCTCATCGTCGCCCTCCACCGATCCGAGCTCGCGAACGCAGACGACGGCATCATCTGATCTTCGCGGCCCGCTGCTGCCGGACTCCGTGCAGGCGAACCTCATATCCGTGGGCATGCGAGTGCGCAAGTCGGTCCCCGAAGGCTACAAGACGGGCACGTACAGCGCCTTCGCGCTCTGGGACGAGACCGACTCGAGTGTTGTATCTACTACTACTTCGGCGATGACCATGGGCGAGGGACGATCGCGGGCGAACGCCATCTCGACCCCGAGGGAGCTGCTCCCCTTCTGCGGGATCCACAAGGTCGGCGGCCTCAGCACGCAGCCGGAGACGCAGCCGTCCGCGAATGCAAATATAAATATATCAACATACCAGCCGCTCCTCAGCGTCAACGGCCTGCCCCTCGATGACAGCTACATGAGCGACGACGTGCCCGGCCTGACGAGCAGCCAGGAAACGGTCGAGAGCGCCGCCGATTCGGTTCTCGACACCCCTCCGAAGACGCGAAAGCGGTCTTACACCGAGGAAGAAGAAAACGACGGTGGCGCGCACGTGCCGATGACCCCGGACCGGCTGAACGTCAGCGTCAACGCCTGGCGGAGCGGTACCCATACCGCCACATTCGACTTCGACGGCGAGGTCAGCCCCCGGAGCCTAGCTCCCGGCGGCGGCGGCGGCTGGGGCCCGGGCAACGGCCGCGTCATGGCCGTGCCTCGAAAGGCTAGACTTCGGGGCGGCGGCGGCAGCAGCAGCAAACTGGCCGCCGGAGCACACGCTCTCGATCAAGAGAACGTCATGGTGATGGGATCGGGCGGCGGCGGCGGCGACTTCGACGAAGCGGACTTTCTGGACAACAATACGGACTGGGAGGTTGAGATGAGAGACGCTTGAGATTTATAAAGTATGATGTATGAAAGTTTGTTTCGATACCCAAGGGAACGGAAGGAGGGGGAGACGCGGAGTATACGGTGGCAAAGACAAGACAGGACAGACAGCCCGGAGGAGCTGTGTTTTGTATGTATGTTTGTATGTTTTCAGGGGATACGGGATCAATGCCTGGGCGGGCGGGCGACAGGCTCTTATGATTTATCGTTTTATCGGCAAGGCGTTGGGGAAGAAATTTGACTAGGTCCGTTCGGTTGCTGCAACACATGCATGCACACATTGTATACCACGAGGAGAGGACTTGCGTTTCGGGGAGTAACACGGATAAGTGCTCGAAGGGGATGAATTGGTTTTATAGAGTTCATCTTTATGAGGTGGTGTACGAAGACGGGTTATAGCAGGACATATCATCGCGCGAAGAATTGATCTCTGTATAGGTATTTTTACCTGCATACGATGCTCCGTTCAGTCTGGTTTGATTGTTTGACTATGTAATTACCGGTAGTGTATTTACTACCTCCTATAACTATACCTCGGTACAAGTCATGCGAAAAGTTGTCACTCGCACACACATACGTACATACACATGGTTGTTGCCTGCTGGTTGCTGGTGGTGGTGGTTATAGTAGTAAGTAGTAGCACCTACTTACTCGGCCTGCATCCCGCCAAACGGGTCCCGAAACTCGAGGAGGTCCCTCTGCCCGTAGAACTCACCGGCTACCGTGAGGATCATGTTGAGCGTGGCGCGCTCGTTGGCCCGGGCCCGCAGGAGCTGTTCCTTCTTCTGCGCCTCCTCGTCTGCCGCGAGGGCCGCGAAGGCCTCATCCTCCAGCAGGGTTGTTGTGGTGGTAGGGGTTTCTTCTTCTTCTTCTTTCGCAGCTGTAGCTATGTCTGCATCTGTCTCGGAAGTGGAGGCGGCAGCAGCAGCAGCAGCAGCAGCGCCGTCGAGCTGTGAGAGGAGGCGGGCCTTAGCCGTCTCTATGTCAGCCGTGGGTTCTCGTGCTTGCTGGGGTGCTTCGGATACTTCCCCATCCTCCTCCTCCTCCTCGTCCGAGTCGATCTGCATCTCGACGTCTGAATCTTCTCTGTTTGCTTCGGTACCTTCGGCTTGTACACCGGCTGGATCGTCATTTTTATCGTCTTTGCGGGTTGCGGGTTCGGGAGGCCAAGTAGCATCAAGGGCGGTCTCGTCGAAGCTATTGCCTTCTTCGGGCCCCAACTCCTCGTCGACGCCTTCGTCCACGTCGACTTCGGCCCCGCCGACGCTGCTGCCGACGCTGCCGTCTCCGATATCGTAGTGGTCCCGGAGCACCTCGATCTCGACGAGGCTGACCATCAGCAGGACGGCCCGCTTGCCCAGCTCGCGGACCCAGCCGATGTCCTGGTAGTCGAGCTCGCCCCGCTCGGGCAGGCGCGCCAGCAGCGCCCAGAGCCACCGGCTGGTGCGCTCGCGGAGCTCCTGGTTCTTGCGCAGGAACTTGCCGCCGAGGATGATGCGCAGCAGCCGGACGACGCCGTCCTTGCGCATGCTGGCCACCTGCGCGGGCAGCGGGTCCGTGCCCCGGAGGCGGCCCGCCCACTTGTAGAAGGTATCCGACTTGGGGCCGAATCTGTCTACATCGATTGGGTTCGACTTGGGGAGAGAGGAGAGCAGATGGGCCGGCGGGTCGGTTTGCAGGACTGTGCGGAGAGCCAGGAACTGGTTTACTAGGGACGCGAAGTATGCTGCGCGGATTTCGTCCACGTTGCTGTTGCGTGGACCGCCTTCGCTGGATTCGAAGCTACTTTCATCGTCGTCGTATTCAATCTTTATGTCTCCTCCCTCTTCCTCTGCCGGTTCTTCCCCCACGTCGTAATCTTGGCTGTCGCCTTTACAGTCATAATCTTCCTCTTCATTCTCGTCCTCGTCCTCGCTCTCGTCAAAATAGCCTGCTGGGTACGCGATATATGCACCATCTTGGTAGTAACCTCGGAAGTCGCCCGTGCCATCTAGGTATATGCTCCTGTCGACGGGCTCTTCGGTTTCGCATTCGTCCTGGTCGTCCAGCCCATCGGCAGGGAGCAGTAGGGTGTTAGGGGGTAGTGGCGGGCCGGCTTTGCTTGCAACGATGACGTGAGGGATCGTTGATGCTTGTGTTCTATACTCACCATATCAGTATCTATATCACCTAAGAAAACAGAAGCAGTTGGTTTAGCCTTGCGAGAGTCTGGAGATAGAAGCAAGATAAAGGAGAGGTGAGTCTTACCGGACAGTTTTGAGGTATGCGAGAGCTTCGGTATCGTCTTCGCAGTCTAGGTCGCTGTCGTTGTCTGGTACGGTTGTGCTGACTTCGTGGTCACCAAACACCGAGCGTTGGCCGTAGGTCGCGTTTGTAGCATTGTGAATATTATCACGATAGTATTGCTGGCGACGCTTTTTGGGGGCGCCTCCGTCCTCATTGACAGATGCACGTTTCGATCCCATAGCTTTTAACGAGAAAGTCGGTCTTCACTTTAGGGTGCCTATGAAGGAATGTCCGTGATGCGATTAGAGAGAAGCTACAAAGTTAGAAGTGCCCGGAGTTTACGGAGGGTTCTTGTGTCGGGGTCGAATGTGTCAATGAATAATTACTAGAATAGGAAGGTTTGCCAAGACCTTGATATGGTTATATACGTAATATTGTATTATTAAGAGGATTTGGGTACCTTGGCGTCTGGTAGCCTGGGCAGCTTAAATTAGGTAGCCTGACCTTGTATAATTAAATAAAAAGGGTTGCCAAGACTCTGATATGGCCTTATATAATATATAATAATAATGGGATCCTGGTATTGATTAGGTAAGGTAACCTGGCCTGGCACCTAATACCTGGTGATTAAGGCCTTTTAGGTGAGCGCGCGGGAGGCGGAGGGCGGATTTTTTGCGACGGAGGCGAGCGAAGCGAGCCGAGGAGCAAAAAATTCGTCCTCCGCCGACGCGCGCGAGCTTGCGAATAGGGGCATTTAGGTATAAGGGTGAGGGTGAGGCTTCCGGAAACTCCGGGCTACTGTGCCGCCCAGGGGGTGGCCTTGCAA
Organism: Hypoxylon rubiginosum; assembly: GCA_902806565.1. Lineage (NCBI taxonomy): Eukaryota > Fungi > Ascomycota > Sordariomycetes > Xylariales > Hypoxylaceae > Hypoxylon > Hypoxylon rubiginosum. The sequence continues at coordinate 1,452,368 of CADCXA010000066.1, read as the reverse complement.
TTGGGGAGAAGTCTAAGTGGGGATCTAACGTTAATGGGAAACGGTTTGTTGCATTATAAAAAAACTCTAGGCAGAAGTTTCACTTAGTGCATAATAGTTATTTTTTCATCAAGTATTAGGTTAAGCCAGCATCGAACAGCACTCAACTTATTATCATGTAGGTAGACCTTGGTAATTAAACCCATTCTTAAATCCAATATCCTAATTTTGGAATTTTCATTTTTGTTAAATTCTACTTATAACCCCCAAGGATAGAGCTGTCTAATCGGAGTTAATACAGTAGCAGAGTACATACCTAGGTAGTTAGGCATGATATCGTTCACAACTAGCTGTCCCTAGCAACTGTCGTATCGCCTTCACTTATGAATTAATAATAGCCTATTGGATATCTGAGGCTCAAGTCTGTAGAGGGTACCCAGGTAGTCCTGGGAGTCAGCTCTGTGGGTCATCAAGTTGATCAAGGGTTCTCATTTGCTCTGAAGAAATACGAGATGGAAAAGAATAGAATGAATTCCCCACTCCTCGGCGTATATCCGAAGAGGCTATTATGCCACGTTATGTTTCCGGCTTCATCTCTTGCGTATCGGTGAGATGTGACTCACGATGCTTGGCACTAGTATAAAGGCAGCAAGGGCCTACACGCTAGGTATATTTACTCGTTCCCTATACTTAGTCAGGTTAGTTATGAGTTTATGATTTCTTTCGTCTTGTGTAGATTCTTACTAGGTTCGCTTGTAGAGGTATATCTGGCGAAGTCGTGGTAAGAATCGCCATGTTTTTCCTCGAGGCCAAGTTTCTTGTCTCGTGGATATATCATGGCATACTCCTTTCTTCATTCTTGTAACCCCTTGGTAATAATACACTGATCCATCCCTTTAATTATAGTCTGGAGTATCCAGCTAAAAATAATATCTTGCAAGTTAGTGAGAAGCCATTCCCAGTTTCGGAAATCGGCATGTTCCTGCGAACCTAGCAGGTAGATATACAGCTTCGTCCCTAAATCTTTGGACCACTGAGCACCGTATCTAGTTAGCTAGATCTCGTGACTCTGTTCAAGTTCCTCGTGTCGGCGTCCAGATCCAAATTAAGGTCGTCGATATCTAACTAACCGGGGATCGTAGAGAGTTGAGGAACAGGACTATACCAGACACCCAAGTAGGTAAGTATTGATATTCTAACAAGGTAAGTTATCGCATCCTGTTTGGTCTCTAAGATTCTCACTAACGAAGTTGTCTCCATTGATGGTAGTGGGTATATCAGTGGTCAGTATATTTCCGGTGTTTTTTCTTAACTCGGGTGTCCCCGCCAAGTGTCGTTCATTGTACTCGGGCGATAGGCAATGTTGTGAATCGTTCTACGATCCATCCTTGATTGTCTCTTTAGGCAGAGGGATTGAAATAGAAACAGCCAGTGCAAGATTTCCCCAGTTTCAAAGTAGCAGCGGTCCCACCACAGAAACTCGGAAGGGGTTGGGTTACCAGGGGGTTTGTTTTGTATGCACATCATGTTACTAGGATCTCTTCCGGCCCCCATGAACCTTGGACGGGAATGCTGGCGGAGCTCGGGAGATCTATTGGCTCCACTCACTACTCCGGCATGAGTTTAATCAAACCTCATGTTCTAATTTAAGGTACCGTTCTTCAATTCCCTTGACACTTCAAGCTTGTTATAAGCAGCCCAGACCTCGTCGCTCGTCGCTAACAGCCTCCTTACCTACCTAGTGTTTCCTTCCTATGCCTTAACAATATTTACTTCCTCATAATACGTGAAGACTACCGGCTAGACGGAAATATATTTCCATTTTTATCTTGGACGTATTTCCTTCATCGTGGATCCATATCCACAGTCGCAGAGCCAGCCAACCAAGCGGAAAACACCGAAGCTCTACCTCGCCGGTTTTCTTTACGACGTATAGTTACGCATTTACTCCGTCAAGGGAGTTCCCTGCTATTTCCAAGGGAAGATGCTTCCTGAAATACGGGCGGAATTGCCGTCCAATATTCCTCCCCTATCGAAGATCGCATTACGACACAAGAGGCTGAGTTCGGTGATATCTTACCTCATTGGCTGATCTTCAATTTTCGCCAGTCTTGGTGGCTGAGTTAACCACCATCACCTTGCCATAGTGGCGTTCAGAAGACGTGGCTTACATATATTTTCACACCACTCAGGGGGATAAAAATTCTCCAAAAGATTGCGTTCTTGCCCCTTTTGAAACATAGTCCTGCGCGATCGAACTGTTTGGATCAAGCTGTCGCAGAGTGCGCAAATACATGTGACAGTCTTATAAGAAGTGTGGGAAGCCTATTGGGCTATGTTGGATAGACTATCGGGCTTATGGATCGGCACAGCCAGTCATTTGCCGAGGAGCTGATTCATGTCTAAATTCGCGTAGCCCCTGCGACGATTCTTACTCGTGGTATGGGAGGTTCTGTCTTACCCAGTGGACGCGAAGAGAATACGTTTTCAGCTGCTTAGGTACGGCATCACCGTGTCTAAGCGGTGTATGGTGACTAGTGGCGAGAAAACGTCGGGCACTGAAAATATTTGCTTTATATTGGTGGTGGCGGGCTTCAAGTCCGCCTGGTGAATTTCTCAAGGTTGAAAACTTTTGGATAATTAAAGATATCTGAAAAAGACCATCCTGTCGTCCATCATGTCACGCCCTGCATAGCATATTTCGACCTTCTGACAAGTTTACACAGTATCCTTCCTTACATTTCAAACAAACCCATCATCCGTCCAGGGATGATGGGCGCCAGTTTCCTAACGTTCGTTCCCACGGTCTGCCTAACTCTAGGAGTAGGAGGGTAGAGAAAGCCATCGATTATCGAGAATCTAGGCTCACCAAGTGGACTCGCCCTCTTCATCTTAGTTCATGTCATTGTGATCAGGCGACGCGTCGTATTCATAGGTTCCTTTTGCGCTCCAGGCGCTCCATGGTGTCTCATTATTATTTATGAACCGTTCAGACATAAAATCCTCGTGGTTGATCTGTTCTCCCTCGGGTCGGTCTAGCGCGTCTTCTTGATGAGTCTGCCCCGGAAAATCCCTTTAAGGGGTTAGGTCAACGGTTCTCATCATCATCGTTGGGCATAGGCAGACTTACGTGACGGAACCTCGGACGACCTGGGTGGAGGTACCAGAGTCACCCGAGCCGGCCCGGCCTCTGTCGTAGTGGCCATCCGGGGCCGGCTCCTGACCGATTGGAGCTCCCCCGCCGTTGCCATTATTCCAAGTACCGAAGCTTGGTGGCGGAGAGGTCATCGGCACGGCGCCAGCAGCACCGGAGCTTGTGTAGTCATCCTGAGCGGCGGCATGCGAAACTATGTTATTATCCGAGTCGAAGGCCTGGTAGCCACTACTCGAGTAGTATTGCGGGGGAGAGCCGCTCGTGAGCGCTGTCGAATATAACGGTGGCTGCTCGGAAGTCGAATACGAGGCCATCGGGTTGTCTGGTGGGTACGAATAATAACTCTCGGGGTGCCGTTGGTATGTTACCGCGACGGGGGTGTCATCTTCTTCCGGCGGCACGGCGGAATAGAATGGATTATTATACGCAGACGAGCCGAACGTATCATCGCTGTGGATCATTCCGCTTGATTCATAGTCGGCTGTAGATGCCGAGCTCGCAGTCATTCCGGGGCCATCCTGAGTGTCGACGACACCAGTATCACCAGCGTCTGGAGAGGCATACGGGTTACCAGCCAAGCCCACTTGGCTTGTGGCAGACCCGTTTTCATTTTGCGAGTTCGGGTGAGCGTTGATGTATTCACGAGGAAGTCCGCTAGGTGGTCCGCGGGGATTCTGTCGACCCCGGCGTTTGTGCCCATGAGATGAGCCGCCGGTGGACGAGGTGTGCGTCCTCGTGCTGCGCGTCCGACGATCGTCTGGCATGATCTAACTTGGCTTAGATAATGATTTAGTAATCGAAAAGTCATACGACAGATGCTTCTCAATGCTGAAGGAAGAGGTCAAAGAGGGAGCGGGAGCCCGCTTTATGAGCCCTAGAGACCCAGTACGACTACTTTATCAGGGCGCGAGCCTCCTTCTCGCCTGATGCTACCAGAAAAGAGGCAACCTTTGCTATAGCCCAATCACTGCTATTCTGTTTTGTGCTGCCTTGCGTGGTTGTGGGCCTCGGGTCGCGGGCGACGAGACAGTGAGCGCGGATTGGACCGACGTGAATGAAGGGCGAACAAGGACAGGGGGGGAGACGAAAGGAATCAACTCACGAATGCCCTTTCCGCGCTTCTTCACGATAACTGGAAACGAGAATACTTGCGACCCAATATGTCATCTTGACTTCCTGAAGGATCGTTTCGGCGGTACGCCCCCTTTCGCGGCTGAGGTATTATAGACTGCGAAGAGCTATTGGTGCTGTTAAAGGAGGCAGATTATGCCTTGCATCAGGCGATTCTTCAGGCGATTCTCTGGATGTCGCAGGATGTCTTGAAAGGGGCTTGGCTGGAGTTAACACGAAGATAAAGACCGCCTATCATGCGAGATACTTGGTCGTTTACCAGCACGCTGCGACCAGCGACCAGCGACCAGCGACCAGCGACCAGGCTACGGTTGTAATAGCTAAATAGATCTGCAGTATATGATCCTCCTAGACGTATTCCTTCGACGGCCACATGACCCGGGAATAGATATGAGAAATAGGGCTTCTGGGGTTGGGGGATGCATAAGGCCACAGGGTGTATGGATATTTTCGACAGTTGGGTACATCCTATGTATGACGATGTGTATGGTGCGCAGATGCATGCAGAAAATCTCACCTTTCTTCCATGTCCGTTTTTTTTGAAGTTAGGGGTTGAGGTAGCGGAAAATGGGTGTAATTCGTTCCTTCACCTAAAGCCAAATCGGTGGCCGTTGGGAATCACTGCAGCACATGAATCGAGACTCGAACTAGCTACAGAGCCGAGCTGCGAGAGGGAAGGGGAAAGAAATGTATAGGTGATCACTCGGCACCTGCCAAGCCAAGATATTGGGCTGGTTACACGTCAAAGTGCTTCTCCCACTGGTATCTCTCGAGTCCCCCGCATTAATTCCTGTACAAGACCAAAGACCACTGCGAGATGCCCTAGGCGAAGCCCTAGACCGCCATACCCTGTGCGAGATGTGCGGTATGCATTCTCTACCACTAAGTATCTAAGGCAGGGGTTCTAGTTCGTTGGGCACTTGGTTCAGTTACTGTATAGTGACATCTTGGCTTTTGGAGCAGACAAGGGGGCAAGACTGGAATAGAAAAGAGGCGCTGCTATCCAGCGCTCGCTCGCTACCTGGCCTGTCTGGACAGCTGCATACCTGGGTACAGGTTGCATTACACCCTGAGCTTAAGCTCTCCCTGCGAAGATCCTGGCTGCGGGGGTGTCATCCGATAATGGCAACCTGGCTAATCACTCTTGCTGGTTCCGACTTTTCTGTTGCGCCGAGGCATATGCGCGTGGCCGTTCTAGAATATTTCTGAACAGTCCCGTATCTTTCCGACTGCAAAAGTGCCTCGTCAATAATTCGGGGCTTATGAGAGTAGGCTTCGAGGTTATAGACTTAGAGAAGCGTCTCGCGTGTGCGATGGGCGGTCAATGCTAAGTTCTATCTACAAGGGGGGGAAGAAGCGTCATAGATTCAGGAGACCTTGGTGTTTATCGGGCGATCGAGCGGTCAGCAATCAAGTCTTTTTTAGGCAACTCTAAACGCTCCGTCTCTCTTTTCAATGCGGAAGCCTTGGGTCGAGGCTGTTGATCTTCTTCTTCATCGACTTTTTCTTCGACTTCTGTGACTTGCGGGCGTTGGGCGTGTGTTCCACCCGCTTCCCGTACGCTTTCGAACTCTGCCCAACGTACGTTTCTAGCATTCTCTCCCTTGCCCGATCGCCCCGGCCCAAAGTTGTAAGGGCATCTTCGGTTAACGGCATCGCTCCGGTGCCGTCGGTTGGATGATAGCTATTGGACGATTATTAGCGGAAGGATGGTTCTCTAAACTGAGAGTTCCTTGACCACGTACCTCATGACAGCAATCAATGTCCTATCTAACAAAATAAAAACCACTATACGCCCAAGGGAGTTGTCCTTGGACGTCCGCGCGGTGGCTGTCGAATGGTGTCGCCCTAGGGCAACTAAGGATCTTCGGGGATGTTGTACGGATGTTGTCAGAAGACGTTAAAGACCAATTCAGCGTAGAGGCTAGAGACATGGAGAATATACGTTCAGGTTTATGTCGCCTGGGCCGAATTTATGTTGTCTGAGATGCTGGAGAGCTTTGAGGCTAGGTCAAAACACGTCCATGGCTGGCTGGTATGCCCCCCTGAAATAGTAGTTCGCCTAGGTTCGACTCGACCAATGGAAGACGACATCATAGCAAAAACTAGATTATATCTACTTGATCGTCCTTTTTGACCTCCTAGATACAGCAAGCGAAGGCTTCGAGGCTGATTAATGGTGTCAGGTAGGTCAGGTCGTATCAGGTACGTTGTGCCGCACCTGAAACGCTAGTGAGTAACTTCAGCCGCTTCTTATTAAAACGCTCTGTACTATCGGCTTACTTTGTCATCTTTTTATCTGGTCGGTAGAAGAAAGTAATACCGAAGTTCCTAGCCGGAGTGCTAGTAGGGCTCTCGTCAGGTCAGACTTGGGTTACCCAAAATCTTCCTCCCGCGCCGGGGAAAGCCCCGCCAGCATGGCTTACGCTATATGGTGGGGGTGAGCCGTTTGAGACCCCGATATGACTTGCATGGTGCATTGGATGGATAAAGATTCTTCAATACTAAGAGGGGGCACCCAGGAAGCTGCTTTGCTCGGTAAAGGGCGGTAAAATGGTCAGCCCAAGGTTAAAGACATGCGGCAAGGAGGTGAGTGGTTGCAGAAACTAGACGGATTGGGAAATGCGAACCTTCCGGGGAACCCGGGAACCCCATGAGCGCACGTGAAGACCTACTTGGAGAGTCCGCCAGATCTCGAGGGGTCGCGGGTGAAGTCATCGTAAAAGGGGCGGTGTAATAGCTGCAGGAGAGGGGTTATCTAAACACGAATAGAGTAGACAATGTTTAGCCTTGAATTCAGCTGGAGAATATACGGTGTGTTGGATCGGCTTCTTTATGGCATTACCTAAGTTGGACGTTTCTATCTCTGGGAGTATCATCCGTGAGGCTAGAAAGCAATTCAAGAGGTCCGATACACCCTCCCACGATCTACTACTCTTTTGGAAGGTCAGAACAACGGAAATCCCGTCCTTCTCTATCCCCAATTGCATGCCATGTAGGTTATAACGTTATAAAAGTATGAGGAACTAGGGTATGGCGGTTCCAAGTGGTCACGGCGAGATAGATTTTGTTAATAGGAGGATGTCGAGGGGAACTAGGGAAGTAGGCCATTCCGCTTTTCATACACAATATTTCCACCCGCGAGATTCTCGGGGCTTGTTGAGATCACCTCCCTTTCTTAGTCAGTCGCTATTGCTAACATAGTTAGCGGGAAGGAAACCGGTGAAAATCAAAGATATGCAAAGTAAACCAAATAGCTACCTTGATAGACCGCTTGCAACCCAAATTTTACTACGTCACGCTGACAGCAGACCGTTCGTCCACATGAATAGTGCCGCGCTATTCCAAGGTCTTTCCTCGAATACGGAACGTCCCGTCCTTGGCTACCACTTTTTGCGGCTCATCATATTGTGATCTAATGTAGCTCCCCGAGACGCGCGCTACAGAACCAGGTTTAGGCTACCCCTGCTGCATGTCCGGAGGTTCAGCGGCATATGTGTTTAGTTGCTATGGCTATCTCGTCTGTTTATCTTTGTTGTTATCCTTGTCCTTGTATAAATCGCCGTTCTCTTTCCTGCCAGTAAAAGGACCAGCCCATTCTGACCTCCCATATTGTTCCGGCAGTCATGCTTTCGTGATCGGCGTTTAAATCTCTTACGGTGATTGTACCTATCTCTTACTCAGCGATCGTATCTACTTTCCGTCAGCGATTTTACTTCTCTAGTCAGCATGTTACCCCTTTATTCTTAAACCGTCACAGTGTCCTTGGGTCCCTTTTCTGACAATTGTGTCGTGGGGTAGATGAATTGAAGCTGATATGGACCCCTGCCTCGGAAACCCTGTCCACCTACTTATGACTATATCCCAGCTAGATATCCTACCGCATGTAGGCGGCTACATATGGGGAGATTCGACCGGGGTACTACCAGGCATCATATCATATTTAATTAGGCCTGATTTGGATGGATCCGGTCTCCTTGTCAAGGGTCTACCAAGAACTGGACTGGAACAGGTTAGGTACCTAGGTACTGGACGACGATTTACGTATCTTTCGCTAAACTCGGCTCCGAGTGTAGGATGCCGGATTTTTAGGTGGCGTCAAGTTATGTCTGCATGGGGGTTTCAACGTTGGCAGGGTGGGTTGTGTGTTAAATGTGTCCTGGCACACTCGCCTCCGATATGTTGTTATCGGAAGAGGGATTTGTAGCTACTACACAGAGTATTTCATAGTTCATTGCTCACTATTTGCCTTGCGTAGTAAACGTCTTACATGGATATTGGGGGTTTTGGTTGATGTACGGTCAATCCTTGAGAGATGAACCAAAATGGGGGAAAAAAGCAATAGTACTGGTTCGTAATGAGAAACAGGTTGGTAACACGACATTCAAGAAACTGTCAATCTGGGAATCCGTGCGTCCCCCACAACCATTTCTTTTTCAACGCCATGGCCTATCTGCCTACCAGGTAGGTATGCAAGCATTGTTTAGTCGAGATTAGCGTGAACGGATCTCATATTGTAATCCCCGCCATTAACTGTCCGGTTGTATCACACACACTGCAGCATAGCAGCCACAGACTTGTGTGCTGTCCATTTTCCCGGTTGTGGCTGGACCATCGTCCGTTTGGCGTCCGGGACTGAATAAAGGGGCCGGACTACGCGGCTAGCCGTCAAAACGTGAGAAAATGCCGGACGGAAGCATAATTCGACTGGGTGTTTTATTAACTGATAATTTGAAACCTGAACATTTTAGCATTATACAAATTTTCCTGCGCTTGCGTACCAGATCCCAACCTTTATCCTACGTAGTACCTAGGTAGGTGGTAGGTTTGGAATTGGTCTGTCCACTAGCATCAGGAAGAGTTCGCGATAGTCTATTTGAGAGTAAAATAGGTACTTATTATTGAAGTTTCTAATTGTCGGTGGTTTCAGACTCTCTTCAAGTTAAAATAGACGAAGCTTGATCGCAATGGAACTCTCTCATTCAGAGTACATATTTGAACAATCCATTCTCTCTTCCCATCTCTTCCATATTTCCAACTTCCCAACTTCCTTCTCAGACTATCCATCAATATCACATTCAATTCTATATCACCACCGAAAAAGACCATAAAAAGCACAGCCTTTCATCACAGATATTGGCCATATCTTAGCAATCAACTTACATTGCTATACTACAAACAACAATACCTCACCAAAAAACCATTCACTTGATCACCGATTCAAAATGGATGCCACCAGCGTCACAACCAAGTTTTTGGTTATCTCCGATACGCATGGCGCGGATATACCCCATGCAGCTCGTCACTTACCCGTTGATGTGGCTATTCACTGCGGAGACCTCACGGAGGAATCAAAGATTGATGAGCTCCGCATCGCCCTAAAGCAACTTCAAGAAATCGAAGCGCCACTGAAGCTAGTCATTCCCGGGAACCACGACTTCACCATGGACGTGCCCACGTTCAAAAACAACATCGCCAATGCCCCTGAGCCTTTGGACCCGGCACTTGTCAGAACAGAATATGGTGACTACGGCGAAGCAAAACAGATGTTTGAAGATATGAAAGCCCAAGGGATCCACGTCCTCGAAGAAGGGACTCACCAGTTCGAACTGAGCAACGGCGCCCTCTTGTCAGTCTACGCAAGTCCTTTCACACCGTCGCTACATGACTCCTGGGGTTTCCACTACCCCCCAGAACAACACAACTTCGACATCCCCAAAGGAGTCGACGTGGTCATCACCCACGGCCCCCCGCACGGCGTCATGGACTTCACAGCCTCGGGCCGGGGAGCGGGCTGCCCGAACCTCTTCCGCGCCGTCGCGCACGCCCAGCCCAAGCTGCACTGCTTCGGCCACATCCACGAGGGCTGGGGCGCCAAGCTGGCCACGTGGCGCGAGCACGTCGGCGAGGCGCCGGCCAACCACTTCGCCGACATCGACCACGACGAGTCGGTCGTCGTCGAGAAGCTCTCGGGGCTGACCACCACGCGGTTCGACACGGTCGCCTCGGCGCGGGCGAAGCGGGACCGCCGCGCCGCGCTCGAGGCCCGGGGCTACGCGGCGGCGCGCCACGGCGCCGACGACGAGAGGCCCTTGCGGCCGGGGCAGACCCTCTTCGTTAACGCGGCCGTTGAGGGCTCGACGGTGGAATTTCCCGCGCATATGCCGTGGGTGGTCGATATCGATTTGCCCCACCAATAGGTTTAAACGGAGCGGTTGGAACAACAAGAAAATGTTGGAAGTCAGTTACGATCCGGCCAGGGCTAAATGGATATCTGGGACGATGCTCGCGGGATAGGGGAGAGGAGGGATTGGACCTCGTGTTGTCCACAACTGGGCCTCGTGTTGCCCGTAAGCGTTTTGCTACAAGAGTCTTTTGCTCGAGCGTCTTTACCGCAGATGTTTCTACATAAGCGTTTCTACCGCAATCGGGGGAGGGTTTACAACAGAAATATTTACTGCAGATGTCTTTTTAGCACGGACGACTTTACTACAAGCGACTTTGCTTCGAGAGTCTTTTACCGCTGGCGTTCTCATCACAAACGTTTTTACAGCAAGCGTTTTGAGTTTTCGAAAGGATAACCATCTTTCGACCCGAAGCACCTAGATAGTAAAATACACACTACCTATAGGTACTTCCCTCCCAATTCGATATCTGCTCGTCTCATGTGATCTCGTAGGGCAGCTGTTGCCTGCTATGTAACTTGAGTGACTACCCCTATAGAAGGCAGTAAATAAATCAATGATAGGTCGTAGGTATGTGTAGACGTTTTCGTTTCTCATCTTCCTTATGTTATTATTATTTTTTATTTTTTGTTGCCGACTCCCTTTCTATTTTCCACTGCTTACATTGTGCATATACATATTGATAGGCTCGAATTTCAGTTACCCCTATTCAATAATCATGCAAATATTATATTACTTGTCATTCCATCAGATACAACGCCATTTTAATAGTCATCTTATCGAAATTTGTATAATATTGCTCATTTTCTTTCATTTATTAATCTCATAAGTTTTCCGATCTCCTTTCCAGCAAATTATACTGACTGGCACATTATGCTTTCTTTCCTGTAACGTCTCCCGTCAGGTACCCTGCGGTCCGCTCCGTTTTATCTTCCTTGGCTTCTCAATTTCTTACACTAGCGTGTAATTGTACCTAGATATGTATGTTTTACCTATGTTAGACTGATATCCTTTTTATCCTTTGAACTTTCTTACGTAATGAAGGTATAGCCCCTTTCCAAGATGGTATACTTGGCATAGTTCCTCATCGTGTAACATCCAGTGCACTATTGCCTCGAACAAATCATAATGAAAATATGTACTCCTCGCTACTTCATACATCTAGCTAGGTATTGCATTTAACATCTCTTGGTATTCTTAGGAGGTACGTACTGATATTATCACGAAGCACTTCTATCCCTACGCTGCGACGCACGATGACTATTCCGCTGGTATTATAATGGACAACCAATCTACGTTCATTTTTCTTGATAGCTACATAGACATACTCATTGAGACTTCTTCTGATTATGACGTGAGGCCCAGACCTGACATAGCGATAGAGGTACCGATGACACCCTCGTGCTAGGTGCACGTTTATCTTGGGCTGTAAGGAACGCAAAAAGACCTAACCCAGATGTCTACCTTACCTTAGAGACTTTAAGTAATCGGCCTGGCTAGCCGAGGGTGTGCGAGCGGGACGATCCTTCGACCGGTATCTTGGTATTTTAAGGGCAAAGTATTCGAACACTTATCTAGTGGTGGATGGGTGTCTACGATGTCTTTTCCTTGCGCTTCGGGGTATTATGGCTACCAGTGGCTGTAGGACTATGAGGGCACGACGTGGTCATCGTCGTTATGATAATGTAAAGACGCGTATGCGTGATGGCGACTACAAAGAGTGGCGCTGCCGGCATAAATGTATGGCGTCCGACCACAAGACCGTACCGCTTGCCATAGCCGTAGCCGTGGTTGCCTTTTACTTCTAAACCTGGCGAGGGCCAAGCGGTTCGTCGTAGTGTGAAGGTGTTTAACTCTCGAATCCTTAACAACGGCAACGCTCAATGATTACACGGTGTGTCGTCGCTCGTAGTACATATTACTACGCCTCAAGGGAGAAAAGGGGCGGTGACGCGTCGCAGGATCTAGGGCTGCATGTATTCGAGTTGAGGTTGAGTAGAAGACCGAAGGTGACACGGTGGCTTCGTTCGGTGTATCAGGGAGGTTGATGGCTTCGTAGTTAAAGGCAAATCCTGCAAGGCGACAAGTCCCGTAGCTTAGCTTCTGCGAGACAGTAAGGGGGGAGGTCGTAGTCGATTCTCGATGCGCTTGCTTGATGCGGGAACGCGCGACGGGTTTGGGCATGGTCTCGGCTTCGTATTGATTTTCATCTACAAGCGCGTGTTTCTAATTAATAACACGTTAGTTGTCTTGACCGTGGTCGACGGCTGACGAGACATGCACCGGATTATTTCGATGACCCCTGGATGTTCACTTGGGTGTTGTTGGTATGGGTTGCTTGATGCGTCTCGGCAAGTACGATAATAGTATCGGTCGGGAGATGGCTGCATGTCGTGGCTGCCTAGGTATAGGACTTCTCTCGTTTGCCTACTGCGACAAGTAGCGATACGAGAATGCCGTTGGCTTGATGGGATATGTCGGTAGCCTCTCATCATATGATGATTGTTCTTGTGTCGGCTCGGCTCGGGTGGTGTTTGTTACGATATTCTGCGACTTGGCGGCACGTATGTTGGTCGAGAAATTTCAGGCTGCGTCCGTAGGGGATTGGGGGGCTAGGTTTTAAGGGGCTCAACACCTAAGTGGTTGATACGTAAATAAAAGGGGTCAGCATCGATGTTACAATGCCGCTACAGCTAGGTCGTCTTTAGTAAGGCTGAGCGAATACCCCTTTTGAAAATTTTCAACCTTCAGCTGTGTTGGAGTTGGGGGCTGCAAGTATCTATATAGGTTGGTGTCTACATTAAGGATAGTGTTGGAAATTGAGAAGGCGGTGAAGACCTCTGGAACCAACAACCTCCTGCCTGGAAGAAGCTGAACAATCTAAATCTAACATTCTACCAACATGGAGGGCTGCCTCTTATGCAGGTCAAGGCCTGACGAGCATCGACTCGCAATCATGTGTCTCCCGATGGGATGGATGAGCAACCTACTGGACCAAATACGTGAAATGTTGGTTTGGGGATGACTCTGAGTTCTTAGCCAAGTTCCAGTAACGAGATAATGTCGCAGTTGGATCGATATAGAATCACACGGGAGGGTTCGTGACTAGTCGGAGCCGCAAACGGTACAAGGTCCCCTAGTCCTTGGCCCGTTTTTGTTTCCTAGATAGGCCATCGAGAGGAAAACCATTCGACGCTCCCCTAATCCATGATCCCGGTGGAGTCAAGCGTGTGGTCACCGCACGTTCGCCTTACTCCAATCAAGGTCCATGAAGGGGGGAGTAGTAGGGTGGAACCCCCCGGAGCTGCAAGTTAGGCGTCCATCCCAGGAGCCTGGTTCGCGCGAACTCATGCTTACCCAAGTATGTACCTCACAGTACTCTTACGGTGCTGGTTACAGCTTATTCAGAGCTCGACTGTTAGTGCCATCACGACCATTTTTCAGCACACGACAAGTCGCATGGACGGCGCATAGGTATATTTCTATTAAATGTTGGTTCCACCGACACTATAAGATGGATGTAATATAGCGTTACACCTACTCCGAAGAAGGAATGACAAGAAACAGTTCCTATCAGCAGCCTTTCTAGGGGGAGCGGAGCCGGTTCCGTGGAAGAGGGCTAAGAGTTAGTCACGCTTAGGGGATGACATGCAGAGGCGGGAGAGAGAGCGGACGATAGCGCCACTTGTAGACAGCGAATTTCTCAATTAGTGTCTAGTGTTTCTTTCAATGTCGCTAGTGTCGCAGCGGGATTCAGGAAGAGGAAGGGTTGGGGGCCAATCTGTGATTTCATTGCAGCTTGATGTGACATTGGACCCAACGTTTGCGGCTCAAAAGGATGAGCGGTTCTTACGAGATCTGTTAAGCATGTAAGGATAACTTTAGATGATGTTAGTCAGAATATTCCCTGTCCTCTCTATATTAGGGCTAGGGGGTTCGTGAGTCGAATCCGTTCGTCTGCAGGACGCCACCATCGGTGATGATAGGGGTAAACAGAAGACCTCCGGGGATATCCCTTGCGACTTATGCGCAAAGAACTGACAGCTCGTCGAGTTGGCTTGCATAATATTGATTGGTGACGTGCTGTGATGTAGCGATCGACTGCCGCTATGCGCATCCCTGTCATCCGGTGTTTGCGGATCGTGGAAAGAGATTCTAATCCCTAATCGCCGTCCATTAGTGGGAGGGGGAAGCGGAACATGGGTTGGGAGTTGAGGCTCTTCTGCTTACATGGGCCACAGCATAAGACGGTTTAATTTACACGGGTGGTTGCTTATTGGCCCTGCATCGAATATGATAGGCCCGGACGAATAAAAATGTCGCATATGCATGAAAGAGTTATTGCCAGCGACAATGTTGGTGATAATGACAAGGGAAGAGTTGGCAAATGGAGACTGAATAGAGTAGATGTGGGTCGTTCTCCGGGGAAGACCACTAAAAACAGCTCCAACTTTGCATGAAATTTCCACTTTTTGGCGCTGTGACCCCCCGGATGTACGCCATAGCCCCCCACAATCTCCCGTGTTTAGCGCTTCTAGGGGTAGACCCATTACCTGTGCGTGCTGGGCTAACCCCTAATTGGCAGGCAACACGTATGCGCTAGATTCATACTCGATTAATGCATAACATGTATATTATCATCCAAAGAGCCGCATTCATCATGGTGGCTTATTCAAGGGAGAGATCAACTGCCGTGCCACCCGGTTCCGAGCTGCTAGTATCGGTCTTCCGGTCCGTATATAAGTACTGCTTGTCCGTATTCGGCGCCGGTTTCCTTCATATTGAATACTGCCCGACCTCTCGGGTTCATGTCTTACGACACCGGAATTTATGTCGAGAGTCTTAACCAAGACCGGACTGGCTATCTATCTATAAACATTGTTTACAATTAGGATTTTAACCATCGTGCGCACCAGTGCTACGATTTCATCAACTTCTCACTAAAAACCTTCCGTGTTAACAGGTTTATCAAAGTAAATATAGCAAGCGTGGAGCTTGTTTTTTTTAACTAAACACCTTTAAATAAATTAACAACTTTTTAAAAAAATATACAAAATATTTTTAGTTTAATATATATATTTTAATAAACTTATTTAAAATAAATAATTATTAAAAAATTAAAAATTTAAATATATTTTTTTAATAAATTATTATTTATTTTTAACTAATAAAAATAACTTATTAATAAACCCGTAAAATTAATTAAAACTTATTTATTTCTTAAAACTTTAATTAATCTATAAAAAATTATAAAAATATATAATTACTATAAATAAAAATAAAATTAATTAATTAATTAATATATTTAATTAAAACTTAAATTATTTTATTAAAATATATATTTTAAAAAAATATATATATAATAATATAATTTTTTTTATTTATATTTTTAAAATTTTATTTTTCTTTTTTATTTTTAATAATAATAAATAATTAAACTATTTTAACTTACTTATTAATATTATTATTAACTATAAATATTTTAATAATAATAATAAATTTTCTATTAAAATTAAAAATTTTTTTACACTTTTTAATTTAATTACATTTAATTTAAATTTTAAATATAAATATTTCTTAATTTTTAAAAATTAACTTAATTATCTAACAATTAAATAATCTTATTATATTTTTAAATACTTTATAAATATTTAAGTTTAATATTTTAAATAAATTTTAAATATAATATTTTATATATAATATTAAAATTAATATCGTAAAATTATAAATATTTAAATTTTATTAAATTAATTTTTTAATATTTTTCTTATTTAATTAAATTTTAAAATATTATAACATTTTAAAATAATTAATTAATTAATTTTTTATTATTTTAAAACTAAATTTATTATTTTTTATAATTAAAATAATTATTTTAACTTTTAAATAATAATATAAAAAATTAAACTTATTTATAAAACTAAAATTAATTATTATAAATAATTTATTTAAAATTTAATAATAAATAAACTTTAAAATATTATAAAAATTATTATTTAATAATTAAAATTTATAAAAAATATATACCGGTAAAAAATATAAGTAAATATTATTAAAAAAACAAATAAATATAAATTTATTTTAAAACTTATTTTTATTAATATATAAAAAATTAAAAAAAAATAAAAAAATTAAAAAAATAACACTTAAAATTAAAAAAATTAATATACTAACTAATATATAACTTTTATAGTTATTAAATATTAATAAATATATTTTATAAAAAAATTTTAATAAAAACTTAATTTTAATAATAAATATATTTTTTAATTATTTAACGGTAATTTTATTATTTATTTAACCGTTTTTAAATATTATATAATATTAATTAATTATAATTTTAAATTACTTTTTAAACCAGTTTATTTATATATTTTTTTTTTTAAAAATTATACCTAGTTTAAAAAACTAGTTTATAACATTTATATATTTAATAAAAAACGTTTAAAAATAATTTTATAAACTTTTTATAAAAAATTTTTTAAATATTAAGTTTTTTAAAATTAATTCATCGATTTTTAATATCGTAGTTAATTAATTAAATTAAATATATAAAAAAAATATAGTTTTTTTATTATATTTAATTATAATATCTTTTTTATTTATATTAAAAGTTAATTTAAACTTTATTTATTTATATTTATTTTATTTAATATTAAAATATTATTTTATAATTTTAAAATTAAAATTATTAAATTTAATAGTTTTAATTTTATAACTTATTTTTATATATATAAATAAATTTTAATAAATAAAAGCTTTAAATTAGTTTTTATTTAAAAACTTTTTTAAGTTTATTAAATTTTTTATAATTAAATATATAATATTATAACTAAAAATATATTTTATTAAATTTTAATAAATAATTTATTTAATAAACTTTTCTTTTTATTTATAAATTAATATTTAAATGTTTTAAAAAACTTTTATAAATAATTATTTATAAAATTAATAATATATAATAAATTAAAAAATTATATATTTAAAAAATATTATATAAATAAAAATATTATTTTAAATAATATTTAAAATAACTTTAATTATTATCTTTTTATTATAAGGTGTTATATTAAATTTTAATAAAGTTATTTAAGTTTATATTTAAAAAATAATATTTTTATAAAAAACTAAAAATTAATATTTTATATTAAAAGTTATACCTTAATTCTTAATAATTATATAATTAATTAATTTTAAACTTTATATCTAAGTAAATTAATTAATATTTACTTTAAATTTTTAATCTTATATTATATAAAGTAAAGTTAATTAAAATATATGTAAATAAAATAGGTGGGTTTTAGTCAATTTTGCAGGTTCGCCAATAGGTCGTTCTCGCTGGTTAAAGATAGATGGTAAGGCATATTTCGAAGCGTCTACCCGACCTAGATATCGCCCTCTGCAAATCAAGCACAACGAAGACTTCTCTATGTTCCTCGGGCTTTGTGAGTATAATTATGACAATACTAACTCTATCATCTTCATCTTCATTTCAATTTCTAGTTTTTACCGTCGTTTGTGGGGTTTCGGTGTGGTCCATTACGACCAGTGCATCGACTCGCCACTAGGACTACCACACCTATCGCTTACGCCCAAGTTGTCCTTCCCCCAAACACAATTTTAAACCAGATCTTCTTAAGGTCAATAACAATTTCTCAGATCTTACTTATTTCTATTCATTTAATTAACTCATCAGAAAATGTGGCGGCCTCTTCATACTCGATCACTAGAAGAGCCCCTGAACCAACCTGCTTGTACGCAATCATGCCCAGTACGTTTCTAAATAACTCTAGTGGAAAAATTAATTCTAGCAAATACTCACTACATATATGCGACATCGGTATGAGGAACTCGGTTTCTTGATGCGCTAGCATCTTCTATCACCTAGGTAGTGACTGGTCGGCGCATTTTTTTTACTATGTAGCAGCCCCTTTTACTCATGCACGTTGCTTTTCAGTGTATTCAATTACGTCTAAAGTTATTATTCATTCACACAAACATCTCAAGATACCACAGTTTTAGGTACTCACAGTCAATCAACCAATACGATATAGCCTCCTAACTTTAGAGGACATCTCTCCGTCTACTACATAGGAGCTACTGACTGGCCATTCCACCCCCAAAGATTCGAACTATGCATCCCATCCACTCCGTTCAATTTATAAATATTATCTATTAAAGGGCATACCAGATCATGTGCCACGCCTCCTTGGACTTCGTCGGATACTAGCTAGGCCAAGAGTGCTTGTTACGCCTACATAGTAGGAACTCGAGCACATTGCCTACATTACACAACACGACCAAGTTACTTCACTACATATCAATACCTAGAATAGGTGGGATAATTCAGTATTCTATATAGATAGTTCTTATCATGCCGTTGTTAGTCGCGATATTCACAACATCATATTCCATACAACGGCTTCCATACTCCAGTTCCGTGCATTTCGTGCTTTAGCAGGTGATATGTATTGATGCGTTTTCGCATGCGTTAATTTACATATACATCCTAGTGTAATGCCTTTTACGATATTCGAGATAATATGCACGCATAGTTCATAACTCGAATACCTAACAAGTATGACGAACAAACTCCGAAAAAGGGGCAACAGCAGCCCCTGAGTCTACCTACCTCATAGCAAACACCCATTAAACTTCGCTGATATTGAGAATAAAGAGCATCTAGCCAGAGAGAAATGAATATTTATTATAACTAATAGCATGTTAAAGCTTTAAATATCGGAACTGCGTATCAATCACGCCTTTACCCCTTCGCTCAAGCTACAGTATCTCAGCACCAGAGCAGCGGAATCCAAGAATCCCAGTTCCCAATTGAAGTTAAACTGTTTGGCCAATTCACCAACCCGAGAATAGTATATAAAATATCTCAAGCTGCCTTTTTGACAAGCCCCGTCGCGATATCTTGTTCCCATCACCATCGCCAGACGTAGGTAATCAATCCACGCTAGGCTACGCCGCAACCTCGCATCCACGGTCGCAAAGGAATCTGCAGCGAGAGGATTCAATTAATTTACGTGTATTTCTATCTATCTACTTAGGCGTGCTGTATGAGCTAGTAAGCCCCCAAACTGCTCAGAATTTTAGGCTGAAAGAACTTTGGTGTTGGACCGCTTCCTTTTCGCGTGTGCTAGGTAGGTACAGCAGCAGCTTCCAGGCGACCGCCGTCACATTCAAGATGTCACCACCACCAGCTCAATCAAGTCCGACGTTGGGAATCGAGCCGCATTACACAGCCAGACGCCTATTTTCATGCGTCCAAACTCCCTCCACAGCTCCTCGGGTCAGAAATGAGGTAGCTGCCTCGTATCAGGAAGGAGTTTTCCCGAACGGCCAACGGCCGCCTAACGAGCCTGTTCGTCGTTCAGCCTCTGGAGAGTACCGTCGCAGCGAGCTTTTCGTATGTGCTCCAATCCGAGAGGAGAGATATTCGGCGAGGAGGTTTCACAGAAGAGAACGAGCAGTTCTCTTTGCCTTATTGTCGTACCCGCCGGGGCGCATTACCCGATCCTTTCTCGCCTGAAGCGAGGATTGTCGAAGTTACTACCTATGTATGTAGGTCCAAAAAAAAAACTACCTGTATGTAGGTCAAATCCTGTTAGCTCTCGTCATCTTTTCACCGTATTCCTACCTCACCTTAGAAGGTAGAAGGCAGATGGTAGATACCTACATATCATATCATACAATATCAAAAAATTTTCAATAAAGGAACTGGGTGTCGCAGAGACCAGGCGGTCTGAAGGTCCAAATTTCTTTGTGCCGCATTCCCTCTCAGTTGCCTTACCCAAGATATTATCGTTTTCCTCGTACGAAGTAGCGAGAACGTCCATCGCACTGTTTCGGGATGGCCATCCTAAGAGATCCTGCCCCCTTATCTCTTGTCCTCGTCTATTTTAGATTTTTGTTTTTGTTTTTCTCCCGTTGAGTCACATACGCCATTTTGGCATATTGCGGCTGATAGATCGATTCGATCGAGTGGGGCTTTTGGTTCGATGAGGGGTTGCGAAAGCTGAAACCTTCAAATTCCGCGACGGTACCTAGGCATGAAGCCATCAGGATGATGAGGAAATCCCAGCCTTGTTCGACTTGACCATCCTGAAAGATGGCAGCCTTCCTCTGGCCTTGGTCTGCCTAACAGGGAGTTTCGGAGTTGGAGTTGCATTTCCAACCCTTTCAATCTCGATTACGGTATGTACCCCGAAGGCGCCTTTGCCTTCACCGAAAACAGAAGAAATGAACATGTTCATTTTCCAGTCTTGCCGGTATCATCATAATCACCCACCTCCTTTTTCGAGCCACACTTAACCTCTTCTACTATCATGATCCTCATACTATTACTGTATGATGCCGTAACAATTGCACTTACTTATCTATCAGCTACACCCTCGATCGAAAATATTGCATGTTGAACCAGCACTACCTTAGGTAGGTAGGCATGCTAGCCAACACTGTGCCGATGCAAGAGGTTGTACTTACAGTACTCCAATAATCATGCAGTTGGGAATGGCACGTCATCTCTTTCGGATCGCACAGGCATCAAGTTCCCCCACCCCGGGATCCGTGTTCCCTCAGTCCCTTTGAGGCAGGCTCCCGAGGTTCTCTGCGTGAGTGATCACTCACCTCGCACAGAAAATTAAGAGCGTGAACCTCCCGTGTTGCCAGGACACCCTCGCGAAACCCTCGTGGCCCTCCATTAGCCGACTCCCCTCCACGGGTAGGGCAGCGATATTGAATTTCATTTGCCACCATGTTTCGAGCGGTTGATTTAGGACGACCTAATACGAAATGTCTTGCAGGCCAATGTCTTATAATGAACTCACAACACTGGGACAGCTGCTACCTACCCTTCCAGTCTGTCTCAACCATTCTTGTTTTGATTTCTTCCGCCTTGGTGATAGGTGTTTAAAAAAAGCAAAATAAGGCGAATAGGCAACCTACACATCTGAGCATGGATGGTGCAGTACCTATCCAATAGCGTCGTACACATACATGTATGCGGCTCCATTAGTGCAATCCAGCAGACGGCTCTGTTCCTACAGGGCTAAATATGCCTGAGCGCTCTCCGATACGTGGGGTAATCACTCTGTCACTGTTGCAGGTATGATTCAGACCCAGCCGTACATCCTACCTAACCAGGTATGTAACGAGCCTAGCCTATATCAAATCAGGGTGCCAACTTAAAGACAAATTGCCTCTTTCTCCTATTGATGGGTGAGATTTTCCTTGCTATGTAAATAGATAAATTACTCAGGTTTCAGCCGGTTGACTCGGCGCCCAGTGGGCGGACAAAAAAGCAGATCCCGCTGTAGCTCGCTACGCCAAATCAGGAATCTGTCACAGGATTGCTTATTATCTTCGGTGAACGAGCACTCTGTGTGAGCACTTAGTCTCGAATGAGCACTTAGATATAGGGCTAGTAAGGCTCTGGGTTAGCTCTTACGTTGAGATCGCAAGGTGCATCCCCACCCGGGCTCGATCTGAAGCCCTCGATCATGCGTCGGAAGCTGGTATGATGATCATGAGGTTGGAGAAACCGCGGGTGATTGCTGCCGCGGCGTAAATTAATGTAAGTAATTTAAACGAGAAGTGTTAGATGAGAGGTATCGTAATTAGAGAAGCCAATCTCCTCATTGGAGATGCCTCATGTAAGAGACCGAGATAGGGGCGCTTAGAGGCTTTTATGGCTTTCAGTTCTCAAGTCATCTTCCGTACCTAGGTAGGTAGATAGGCGATTAGGACTTGCGAATATAGGTAGGTAGCTTACTACTGTAGGTCTATAGGATGATAGGCTGCTAGCTAATACCACGCGTTGTGTTATCGCATATACCTGCCCTTCAGCCCTTGAAATTGCGCATTTGCGCAAATGCGCAATCTACGGCCGTATAGTATCCTGGGTATATGGTCTATTAAACCATTGGTTAGATCGCCCCCAATAAGTAATTGGATATTATTCTACTAACCAATAGTACATTAACATATGTTCTTGTCAAATCGATTTGCGTTGTTCCCATTGAGAATTCTGATGAATATCGTGAAGAGCTCAGTTGCGCAATTGTCGAGTCCATTTCAGAATTCCGATAGTTCATAGCAGATGTAGGTACCTTAGTTCTCATAGTTCTAGCTCGGTTCTCGAAGGCGGGGAGGGGGTCGCACCATCTGGACAATTGGTTCATGCAAGTTGTAAGTCGTACCTAGCCTGCATACCGGATGACATGCATCATTTCAAGGACAAGGACAATAGGTGTGACAGCGATGTTCGGCTGCAGCTTACAGGGCCGAGTAGCCGCTATAATGCTCGCCCTAGGCCTTGAAGAACATCAAGCGCATGGTGGTTCCCGTCTTCCTCGATCAGGACTATTTTTCCGAAGCCCGTTGCGCTACGGTATAATAAATACTCCATGTCGTCGCCTCGCAGAAAGGGACAATTGCCTCAATAGACACTTGCGCCAACACTACGATGTAACCGTAATATATGCACGCAATCGATTACCTAACCATTAACTATTAAGGTACATGTACATTCTATGTAGGTTCTCCGTGTTAGCACCTATAGTGTCAACACCTATACCGGTACAGCCAGCCCATAAAATCGCCAAACGCCGATTAGGGGTAAATCAAAGATAACAAATGGATTACACCAACTTAGTAATACACCAAAACGAGTGTCGTGTACTTTGATTTGCACACCAATAGGGGGCCCGGGTTTGCCCCCAATTCCGTAACCACCCGTTTCCAATCTTCTTTATATCAACCTCATCTTCGTTTCTGTTAAGGATGTCTGCGCGTCTCCTCGCCCGGTTCGAGAGTATCGTTGGACGAATTCTTGCATAGCCATTGTGGCTGTGCTCGCTCTCGGTGTCCTTAGCCGCTCCGGGACATCTATTTTTGGCTATGTCGTAATCGAATTCATCCCGGAGAATCGGATATGACGTTTGATCACCGTGTAGTAGACAGTCGCTAAACTAGCTGCCTAGTTGCTCTTCAGAGGGTTGTCTGATTGAATCATCTGATTCGCCCGATTCGTGATCCCGAACGCGTCCTTAACCAGGCCTCAGCAGCAACATTCTTGCGGTAGCTGACCATCTCGTCGCTGACTACGCGCGGCCATGTATTGGCGTCTCGCATGGCCACAATCTAGTTGCCTTAGCTAACACCAATCATATAGAGATGGTGGAGGGAGAAGGCGCTCCAATAGATGCTGACTCTGTAGAAACACAGCTACCCCTGACTGCTTCAACATACTGGTGCAGATCCATTGCTTGGTGACAAGGAATGAAAAGCAAGAATTAAGCAACAAAACATCAACCTAAAAAGGATGGGACCAACCTCGTCGAGCTAGATTCTAAGTAGTTATGATGTAATGCTATATGTTGATGAGGCGATGTCAATCTTGGAGAATGGAAGGTAGTAGCTGTATCGAATACTTCAAGTAAACAAGGCCGCGGATGTATGCAAGGTCTCGGCACGTGTGGACGAGGCCCGTTGATATCCGTCAATGATAGTACGCCTCGCACGACGGCCCCAGGCCTCGGTCTTGTGCACGCGTTCGAGGTTGAGAAACCAATGACCGGACTCTAGCATAGTTGGTTCAATGGATTTTATCATTGTCGAATGATGGGTTTGTACAGCAATGATTCATCGATGTCCATCATATCTTGATCCTTTTCGGATACATTCCCTACGGTGGTAGCGGAATCAAACGTAGAGGTGCGAGATGCCGGCTCAGTAGCCTCGGAGGAGCCCACCATTTCAGCGTCTTCGCCAGCGCTATCTATGTCCTTCTCGTAGTCCGGCACGACACCGAATTGGTGCGACGTCTCGTCGTAGGTGAGCCATCTCCCAGACTTTGCGATGCGACAGCCAAGCCATAGAATCCTTTCCTTGCGGTGGTCTGTCATAGAAGCCACTTCAAAGTATTTCTCATCATCGTCAATCTTATCATTTGAGAACCAATCGAGCGGAAAGTACTTGTCCACCCATACGAGGCCCTTCATCGCAAAGTCCTCTGGTAGCGGACGAGGAGCTGGTTCCTTCTCCTGTCTAGGAAACTGTTCATCTTCTATTCGATGATGCTCCCGATAAGAAAGGAGAAGCGCGTTTAGCTGCAGAGAAACTAGCTTCCAAGGGAACGTCCTTTCGATGAGCAGCATCGCCCCAGAGTAGTGCGAGAGGTGATAAATGAAGACCATGACTACGTGTAGATATGGGAGAGTCTTTGAGACAGAGTCGGGTTAGCGTGGTAAATTGAACATTGAGAAGGATCCAAAGGTAGAATTCGCTCCTGAGGGGTTGAGGGTGTAACTTACATTAGGATCACCGAGTCTACGCAAGACGACATCGCATGTACCCTCGAAGAGTTTGAGTGCACCCTCCTCTGTCCTATTGGGCTTGTACTCAGGTGAAGCTTTTCCAATGTCCATACTTGGTTCAGCTGTATCATCCCCATGTTGGGGGCGGATTGCCTTCAGGATGGCGCTATCGTCCTGACCATAACACAAGAGTGCACAACAGTTCGAAATGCCGATATGATACCTATATCAATATTAATATGAAAAGAGCAAGCTCAGATGCGATCAAGAGAATAGCGTACCCAGATTCCATCCACTTTCTAGTAGTCCGGCCAATGTGATTTCCCAGCATGCTGCGGAAGCTCTCGACGGTTGAACCGAACTCTTCGGAGAATTTGTTACTAAATAGAATGCCGTGTGCTTTCACGAAAAACACGTCGATTGGGATCAACCGGGAATTGAGAGTGCCGTTGGGATCAAGGATCGGGTCAAATAGAGTCATTATGGACTCTCGGGCGGAGCTAAAAGGGATGGGAACACAGAGGGACTTTGTGTAGTAGTATAATTGTTGAAGGGGATTAGGCCGTGCCAAAATCGCAAGATGGTGATATAGCCGCCCCGTGGTGGGAGCCTTGTCAGAGGCTTTGGAATACCAATGCCGGGACACGGAGGTCCAGACTTCTCTATCTCGAATATCATCGTCTTCAATAGCCATTCTGTAGCACAAATCGTTAGTTGCGACAAACCACACGGCCTGCCTTACTAACCTATATCTTCCCAAGTCTCCGAGGCACTCTATCCATGTATCCTCGAAAGCCGGCACAGTTTCATATAACAAAGCCATCATCGAATATGCGAGATAAATGAAAGTGAGCATATGTTCTAAGGAGTGCGGTAGCCGATGGCGTAATAATTCGAGAAAAGAATGGATGCCATGTCTCCACATGCGAGCTGGCATAGCATATTTCGATGCAAGTCGCCGCAGTGCTTGGCTTGCTGAAGGATGCTGCGAGGCTAAAAAGAAATCATGGTGTTCATGCAGAAGCGTCCTATGTAATGCTATTAGGGCTTGCCACTGCTCATTATTTAGCTGTGTCTCGTTTTGAGAAGACTGAGCATTGTCGACTTCGATACACTTTGATTCGACCATGACGAGCCCTGCATAGATGCCCTTGACCTCGGCAATCAGCTGCTCCTGACTGATAGGTCGTGTCTCGGGTTGCTTGATAAGTTTCGTGGACTCAGCATCATCATCGACAGGATCTGTTCTCCTAGCCGGGGGTAGATTTCTTAACGGTCTAGACGACGGATGGTTTGGCGGCCGCGGCGAGGAAGCAGAAGCACCACTATCTGGGTCCCAAAGCTTACCGGCCTGGGTGGAACGTATAAAATCAGGGTCATTATTCACAACCTGTCCGGGGCGAGCACGTGACCGCCTCAATGGGCTGACAGATTTAGGCCTTCCCCTTATGGATGAATTTCCTTCAATCAGCGGTTCTGGCGTGTCTGGCTGCCTAACCCCTGGATCTTGGGATGGACTTGGTTGTTCCGGTCTCCAGTAGCAGCAGTGTCAGCAAGCTCGAGCAGGTCGATGGAAGAGAGCTTACCTTCTAACAGCATCGTTATTCCCATTTTTTATTTCTTGAGTAAGGGTAGAAATACTCTTGTGTTCTAAGAGATCCCTATGACATGATCGTAAATGCGCGCTTATCCGATCATCAATACTAGGGAACTCTTCATTACAACCCTCAAGAGGACACTGCACTTTGGAGGCCCTTCGGAGATAATTGGTGAAAGAAGTGGCAACGTCTTTATGATTTTGAGGCATGTTGGTCAAGACGGTGAGCTCAACCTTCTAAAAAAGTAAAAGTAAAAAAGAAGAGCTGCTTCTGTCAAACTGGTTTGATCACTCGTCTTTTATCTCTTAGGAGGATTGTGGAAGCTAGACTCATGGAGTGCGTTGTTCAAACGACAGTCTGAGTCTTTGGCATTGAAGAAAATGAGACGAAGTGCCAATGCTAGCCGCTGTAGCGTAATATCAAGGCGATTTTGCTAGAAAAGTGACCTGGTAGTGGACTTGGTAGTGGTGACACGGTTAATCTCTGAAGATGACACCCAATTTCGCAATCGCCTATGACAAATTGAAAATCAGTTGTCCAGTTATCAAAATGGAGCTGGAAGGTTCGCCCGTTTGCTTCAGTTAGATGGGGTGGAGGCGATATAGCTCTTGAGATGAAATAGACAGAAACAAGTAATATGGAAATCGAGCTAGGGCCGGATTAGAAGAAATAGCAAAAGGTACGACATACGTGTAGATATCTGGTGTAGATAGTAGATTTAGGGAGGTATTGGCTGAGTGCGGAGAACGAGGATTTAATTTTCCAGGCTAGTAGGTATGAAGTACCCCGGCCATCCCTATTGGTAAAGTTTGGTAGGTAGGTATTTAGCGGTTTTGGGAGCACTCCATTAGGGGAAGCTTAGGGAGCCCGTGTATAGTGCGCAGGTGGTTCCGCGACGAGAGAACAATGCAAGTCTCCGCAGATTGGTATAAGAACGAACGGTCCCTAACGTTTACGAAAGATATCGATTCTTAATCTCTTCAAATTTAATCTTGGGTATCTGGCCCTTTTAGCTAGTTCCCTTCTTGTTCGGTGGACTTTGAGCTGGGTCGCGGCTACAGGTCATACAGTGCCCCAAAATTACGGTACATTCAGTTATGTGGGTCAAGTTGCCTTTTTTTCTTTTGATTGTGGTTCGCCTGGGTCGCGCACTTGAGGCTCTTTCTCCATGCTCCAATTTTTGGCTCCCCCGTCGCGCCCTCCGTTCCATGCTCCCAACTAATCGCTACCACCAGGTTTCTATATACCCGTCAAGCAGCACAGTTTACTTGTCCTTTCAAGCCCCCAACCATCGACGATCCCGCCGCTAACGCATCGAAGTCAATAATTGAACCTTACAATTTACCCTACAACACATCCACCCCAATATTCCAAAGAGCGACGAGCGAAAACCGATAAGCAACGAGCAATTTCCAACTTGCAACTTGCAACTCGCAACGAACGACGAACGTCCCAAGTAAACCAATGAGATATAATAGAATGTGAGCATTTACACTGTCAACATGTTCAGTGATAAGAGCTTGCAAGGATACATCAGGGGTCATGTCCGCGGACTGCGCAATTGTAAGCTGTTGAACGCCGTAGCCTGCGATCTCGAGAAGGTCTCTTGCTGCAGAGGACTGCCCGAGACATGTAGATTAGGCAAGTCGCACGTACTGTAGCCTGGATTCGATAGACTCGATACCTCATGTGATTGAGATCGTGACTACGTAGCCCTCGGTCTAGTAGTAGGAAGGACCTAGGTAGGCTCTCGAGCAGAGATAATGAGTATATTCCTATGTACCGAGACTCAATTATTTAATAGCGTGCGTCCATTCGGAAGGGAATATCATGTATACCTCACAATGGGTCACACCGAAAGGGAAGACATAGGTAGGCTGCCATAAGATGTCAGGGACTAGCCGGTCACGAACACATCTTTATCTTGAAGGACGTGGGGATGTGTATATAATGACTATCCGGTAGGGCGATTCAAAGCGGGGGATGAGCAATAAATAGAGGACCGGCTAAGCATGGCATCTCATCAACACGACTAGATCTGACGGTATCACCTCTTTGTAGGACTCTGCCTGACCAAACACGGGTTAGCAGTAGTAGTGGGTCCTCTCTGCATTATATTTGAGGCTCCGGGGGTGGGATGCGGGTCTTCTTGGGGGCCACGAGCCTCAACACCCATAAGACTTCGAACATCTTCAACTACCACGACATGCCGATACTTTACGCTATGTCTGGCCCAAATGCACATCGCCTACTTGCTAGGTCTGGACCCCATCCTGAGTCCTAGAGTAAGATACCGAGAAAACAAACATGACCAAACCCCGTCCTTTGCTAAAGAAGCAAGGAAACACACCGTCATGGCTGTTGGCTGCTAGAATATGCAGTTCTAAGCCTTGAGTGTAGACATAGCTAAATGATTAGAGTGACATCGTCACCGAGAGACGTCCTCCCCTTACCTCCTTCTTCCGACAACTCTCTACAGCCTTGGGTGCAGCCTGCTTGGACAGCATTCGGCCACGCTTCGATTGCGCAAGTTACCTAGGAGGCGAGCAATGTATGCAGGTTTTATCAAACTTATATCCCTGCTCGGATGACCGTCTACGAGAAGCGACTGGAAGCGACTGGAAGCAATGAGAAACTGCGAGAAGCAGCGGCGCATTTGGTGAGTCAATACTTCAAGCCACCTAGCCCACAAGATCATACTCATTCTCTTCACTGAGATATATTTAGTGCTGCCTGTCGGTGTCATCTAAGACAATTAGTCGACAGGGCGAATTTATTACATCTCCGTGGCAATAGCTGGGAGCCCTTCAATTGTCGGCTTTACATCTACCGGCCGTCTTCGGGCTTAGCCGAAGCCCGAGGAGTTCCAGTCATTGGTGCGCTCTTGCCGATATTAGCCACCAAAGACATATCTCGATCATCAGCCAATGTTGATTTATATAAGCTGAGACAAGAATTGAACTCGGAGGCCGTGCCGATGCTGAAAATTTTTTCTCCTTTAAACAAGTCACGCGCCCCTTTTGATTCTCGTCAGTAATCAGCTCATAGCCTATCAAGACGTGACAACCTTCGGAAGTGTTCGATTTTCAAGCTGAAAGAACGATATCTATAACCGCATCCGACTCCTCGAGGATGGCACGACATTAATATTCCAGGCGTCAGCTTCGGACTTGCTTCTCCTAAGAACAAAGACAAGCCGCCACCATGCTACGTTGAGATAATAATCAAGAATATATCCACCGTCTCAAGCAATAGGTGTGGCAAGGGTGGCCAGATTTTCTCGAAAATTTTCTGCGCTTGCCCCCTTTTCCTTCAGTGATGATGCTATCATTGACTCTAACCTCACAGGACTCGGTCTAATAGGTCTGCCTAGGTACTTATTCGGCTTCTATTCACCGCTCACTTACTCACTATGTACCTACTAAAGAAGGCAACAGCAACCGGTTCTGACAGTCGTCGACTCTTGTATCTTGGGAGGATTTTGAGCGGTGAGATGTACTAACCTAGGTATCCACTACCCTCGGTCACAGATTAGATCACGCTATATTATGCATTAACACATGTGGAAGGTGTCGCAAAGCAGGCGCCGAGGATAAAGGGAAGCCTGCGTAGATCTTTCAGGATCTCATCGGCACAGCCTGCGATAATACCCAATAACTACGGTTGCTGTGGATATCACGGGCACCCGCGTCAGGCAAATGTCACGTTTGTCGGACCCCTGGCCTCCAATGAATGACTCAGATAGGATCAAATCGACGTCGGTGTCTAGGGGCAGTCTATGATGACTAACTTTGGCCGAGGAGACAGAGAGATTACCAGAGGCTTAGACCAGGCAACGCCATTCCAGGTCTATTCCCGGAGCTAGCGTCGTACTCTTGAGGCGAAGGAAATACGTCGGGCGAAATAAAGGGTTGTCTGTTTGTCGGTGAAGACAGGCGTCACCGTCTACGCAAACCAGGTTCCATAGGCAGCCACGTGCGGAAAGCCTCGACTTAAATGCCCGAGCGGTGTCCAGACCGTATTATTGGAACGAGGCATTAGCTCTAAAATACCCGACGGGCAGGAGCATTTTCCAGACGGAGATGCTCCGCCAGTCCCCGCTGGCGGGAAGGCTAGGGCGGCTGCATCCGATAGTCATATCTGATCTGCCTGGCTACCCAATCGAGGCGGCAGCTTCATAGACTCATAAGTACGGTAGATCACTAGGTTGTACTGTCGGGAGTGGGTACAGATATAATTGCGGTCAAACGGTCAAATCTTTGAAATGAGGCTGTGGCCAGTGTGAGGTTCAAGATGCCAGTCATTCATATTGGACAGAGTCAACCAAATAGAGTTACCAAACATAGGTACTAGGTGAATATGAATTTTGGCATGTAGGTAGCTTTATTCTTGACTCCCATGTGGCTTTGTCTCCTTCTGAGGTACTTCAGACGTCCTGTGCGCCATAGTCACGCATCGCTGTGCCATAGATATATTGTGTGTCTAGGCAGATAGCCGGACGTAAACAGTACCGTCATCATCATTGTTCTTGACTCATCTCAGGAGCTTGACCAAGAACATGTGGCATTTTAATTCAAGATCTGCATCATTACTATTTGCCATCGAAGCGGTATATCAAGCAATATCCAGATGCCTCACAAGTCAAACCTATCACGCCCAGCCCCCCTTTCCATCCGATGTAACAATGGTACTCATAACTATAGAATGCGATTTTCAATAGAGATCCAATCATTATAACTTGTTGCTTCTGCCTAGATACCTATCCACGTAGTTTAGAGATGTTTTTCGCTGATCGGACCAGGCCGCTTGTCTGGTCGGGCCACCAGCACGAGATGTCTGACCACTCATCAGATAGGCCAACAATCATGATATCAAGGCTATACATTACACAGACAGTTGCCTAACTTTAGTAAAAGTTCTCCTTCCACCTTCTGCATTCCATCTAATAGTTGAAGGCAGCTCACAGTAAGTCAATAATACACCTCACCGGTGTGACCTGAAGTTCAGCGAGGCGTATCGTTTTCGGGCCGGGCCGTCACGGACAAATATATGCATGACACATGTCGATCACGAATATGGTGCCTAATATTGGATCCTACCGTTGAAGATATGGCCTTACCTAGGTAGGTAACTTTAGGTACCTAAAGACAATGAGAAATCCTTCTGCCTGCCTGCATTGAAGTTCACTTTGCCCCGAGTCCATTGGCTCTTCAGACTATGGATTCCTTGGGCATAAGTCATCCTTCTATGACACGTATCCTGGTATGGACAGCAGCCGTAGAGCCTTACTTTAACTCTTCAGCATGTTGGTTATGTCATACTGTGGTTACACAGATTTTGATCATACACTGTCTGTACTTCCAATCAGAATCAACACTCAGGTAATCTACAATTCTTAGTATGAGTTAACTGATACCATATTTATATTCAAATGTCTGGAATATATGTATAAGCCACTGAAGGAATGCTTATGTTGTCATGTCATTAGATGGTCTTAAGAGGAATTAGGATCAATGCATAACATGCTTGAAACATGGTGGGCGGCAGTGGGATTAAGGTTATCATGCTGTTTAATATCCTGGTGTTGATCATAAAGTGGAGGATTATTGCTGCGCTCAAGGGTTGAGAAGAAACATTCCCCGGATAGTTGATTGGATTCGTTTCTGTCGTTTGCAGATATTAAAGGGTGATCGACAGCGAAGCTTATCTCCGTCGGCCTCACTTCTCCTTCTAGCCCTGCCCTTTGTTTATCATGTTGTTATGCCCTGCCGTCGCCTGAAAAAGCCACTGCTCGGCATGCCCAATCGCGACTCATCGGTGTGCTGTCCCGTACATGAACTGCACGAGATTGAAAGCACCCTTCCCTTGTCTTACAGCCCAAGGTCTTCCACATGGCCGACACCGTTTCATTTTAGACGAGGCACCCATACATAATCTCTCGATAGCAAGTATGCTTCCATACCCAAGATACGCTGCAGCGCTCTAGACTCTGGCCCGTGTTGCCTTGTGGCAAATTAAATGTAGGTCTGAGGGGGCCGCCATGTGAGAGGCTCTTTTACTTGTGGTCTATAGTATATCTATAGTATATAATGGACTACTTCATGCTTTTCTAGTGGCAATGTCTGAAACCGCCTTATATTGAATTTGGCTTGCAGCCATATGTAGATGATTGGTCACATCTCAGTTTGTGCTTTCAACTAGGGCATAAGTAATATCCGATAAGGTAAGGTCTATGCATTGCCAATTCACAACGAAGCTAACAAAGCTGAAAAAATACTTGGTTACAACGCTTTATCACCAATGAAATTAATAATGTATCTACCTACCTACCTTAGGTGGGTATGAACCCTGTTCTTAAATTCACATATGATTTAGACTAAAGTATCGCATATATGATGATGTGGGCGGCAAGGTCCGGATTAACTCTGAGGTTTGAATGACGTTTCAGGGCGCGTCAAAACCTGTAATACGTATATCTACTAGAATATCATTATTCTACCCCATACTCTTATTTACCCGGTGAAGAGATATGTAGTATGCATCATGCCACCTAGGTAGTATTCATGGCAGGTGACTACATACTCTACGATATAATGAGGTTATATGGTACATGTAGAAATGCACATTTCCCTTCGTTAGTTACTTCTCTCTTCCCAACCATCTCTCGGCCCCCGTTGCAAACTTCAAGATATGTCTGAATCTTGCTCGACCCATATCATATTATGCGACGACGTTGGGGCCTGGGGACCTGCTGAAGAAGCGCTGGCATTCCCTCACATTTTATTACACTAAGAAATAGAGAGGGTATATTGCAGATTGAGGAATATCTAAAATGGTAAGCGAAGAGATAGCAAGATATGGCACCCCCAACGTTGTTGGATACGATATTGACGAAGATGTGTACCACTATAGATTTGGAGATCAGTCTCCCTTCACACGTCCAGCGCAGTGTGTATGACGGCGCCGCCCTTCCAACTCAACGGAACATGCCAACGTCTCCTCTTCCACAGCTTACTACTTCGTGCCACGACATCAATAAGGCTGAGGGCGGTTGCAGTATCTTCTAGCTTCGGGATCATCTCCGGTTGGATAGTGTGCAACATGCTATGTCGACAGTGGAGTACATGATGGCTACGGACGTTGAGAAACTACAGCACAGAGACGTCCTCCTTTGGAGCTTGGAGCTCGGGGCTCGGGGCCGGGGCTCTTTCAAGGCGGGCGTGCTATATGTTTGCTACTGCAAGCATGATCGTTGCCTAGGTTTCACATGGGCCGTTGGGCAACGCTGAAACGATCACACTGTCTTTTGGTTCAAGGCAAAGAGGGGAGCCTAGGCCGATCTAGCAGTCTAGTAGCAAATTCGACGTTTCTACGATTGGAAACCGGCTGCAGCATACGTGCGAGACAGGTGGGTTGGGTTCCACGGTCCTCTCCCTGGCGGACGGAACAAATTTCACAAGGCGGTGAACTAGTCGTATGCACCTACGGGATAGTAGTCCCAATGAACGAACGATCGCGGACACACCTTGCATCTTGCAGGAAGCGCTTACGATATAATGTCTGATCGACGAAAACAGAGACCGAATATCGGCCATAGACTTGGCCAAATCAATACGCGATTCGTCCTTGTTTTTAAGGCGCAGCCCCAGCAGCTGCATCAGTATAGGAGGCAATCGACGAAGACTACCTACCGAGCGGGGTTGTGCCTCAATTCGAGTATAATAGCGGGTATACCAGGGCCCGGGATGTCTCCCACGATTCCGGCCTTGACAAGAGGAGCATTGGCGGATCCTCCTTCGGTGGAGACCAAACAAGCAAGGGAGATCGTGAGGGGGTTAGCAAGCTGATGGGGAGCCCAGGGCGTCGGGCACACGTACACACGACCGAGGATTGCATACGAGAGGCATCAGACGTCGTGCTATACTTGTAGCTTAGGAGATGATGCAAGTGGATGTAGCGAGTTGTGAGAAGATGGAGGGTGGAGTTCGGACCTGTCATGCGAGGATGTCAATTCCAATGAGTGGATCTCAACCTTGGTTTTTCCCAAACGCTTGATAGGGCTGATACTACCATGCTAGCGACTACGGGTCGGAATATCTTAGGAGGTAGGTAGGGGTATCTTATCTAATAAGTGTGAATATGGTGCTGCCGCTTCAGATTACCTTCCTAAAGTACCTACGGTAATATTCTACATTAGAGCTTCATGACAATATCTCTAACCATTGACCTGTCTTAGTCCGCTCTCAACATGCTGTTCATAACCATATCTGCTCGGTAGGAGGCATTTTGATTGTCTTCCAGGTCAAGAAGGCTAGAAGGAGTTAGGCAAGTTAATATTAGCGGCGGATCCCCCACTCAGGAGTCACCTCGTCCTTAGCATAGAAAGATCCTACGCAGTCATATCGGATATTCTCTTCGGATGAGTATTAAGGGGCGGTTACCATCACTACTGTGATTTGTTAATACTTAATCAAAAAAGTTCCTGTGATACCACCATAAGATAACTTTCCCCAAGTAAATCCCCGACGACCACCCAAGATATGCTGTGTTAGGAAGCACTTAATATCGATCATATCAGCTGAAATCTTACCGAGTACCACTAGACATAGTTTTCGACCAATTGATAACAAATACTAACTGCTACGGTAGTGGTAGATTGGGCACCTGTGCAT
This sequence comes from Hypoxylon rubiginosum, assembly GCA_902806565.1. Classification (NCBI taxonomy): domain Eukaryota; kingdom Fungi; phylum Ascomycota; class Sordariomycetes; order Xylariales; family Hypoxylaceae; genus Hypoxylon; species Hypoxylon rubiginosum. The sequence continues at coordinate 1,417,322 of CADCXA010000066.1, read as the reverse complement.
ACCTTGCCCAATACTAGATACAGAGCCGCGGTGCAAAAATTTCGTTAACACAAACAATTATGCAGTGGCAGTTGCCGTTGCTACGCTCGGGATAGGCAGTGTAGATATAAATTCGGGGGTTATCCCGGACTGATAAATCCAAAACAACACATTGGCCAAAAGCTCGGTGTATATCGCCTTGTGTACTCGGCTCCGTTAACTGTTGAGGGTTGTAGTATACAGAGACCAATACAATCCCATTCCAGCCTCGTTATCAATACGACAGTAGCGTGGCTATGAGTCTGCCTTAACACTGCTGTCATATTGAAAGTTGATTTTCATTCATAGTCACTCTCTTACCAAGGCGACGAATTAGGGACCGGTGCCTTTTGCAAGGCAAATGACCGACGTGTCTGTCCTTACTACCTAGTAGGGACAAGGCTACGTCGTTAAAAGGGCACATGACACAACGTGCACATAAGCAATACAACTAGAGCTAAGTCTATTTAGAACACCAATGTCACCTACCCACCTAGTATTTTCCTAAAAGCAGCATACGCATTTGATAAGACACGTCAACACTCAATATATGTTACACTAATAAGTTCTACTAGTGTTACAGCCTCTTTCTTAATGTATCTATACTGTATACGCAACACATTGCTCTAGTTTCGATAGCCTTCTCTAATCATTGTAGTTATGAGGCGGAGGAACTCGTATTGTATGTATGTGTTAGGTTTTCTAAAGGTGAGGCATCACTCGCTTTGGGACGCTGGCCTAAGTAAACAGCCTGGTGCAAACTTGTTCAATTTCGGTAGACTTCTGCCTGTTATACCACTCCTAGTAATAGAGAAAACTAGGCAGGCTTTGCTCTGTTTCTTCTGTAGAAGGGCGCTGAGGTAATTAGGGGGTAACACGAGTAGTTATTATGAAAGGGATTATTTCTTAACCAATGAACCCTACCTAATCAAGGAACTTGAAGTAACTCACACATCTGTTATTTGAATTAATATCGCTCTTTAATCGCTGGTAATATTTGGGAATGTGTTAAATGTAAACCAACCTTGTCTTAGTGCTTGTAGGTAAATGAAAGTCAGACATATACCTAAACAAATAGTAATATGAATTAAGACTCTATTCAAGTATTTAAATAACTACACTTAACAAAGGAAGCGGAAAGAAAATTGAGGTTAAACGGGCCATAAATTCCTGTCCCGGCCATGTCTGTTATTGGATTGCCCCTGTTGTTTCTTGAAATGTATTTTGAGTCCGGTTCTATGAAACAAAGTACCATTCGCGATTGATATTGCGATAGTTCTCATGTAGGCATCGTGGCATCGATATCTCGCGTAGGGTTTTTTATCCCGGTGGATATTGGCGAGGAATTGCGCCGCGATCTGTGCACGCTAGAATAGCCCGAATATTATATCCGTCGGAGTAGGGACGGGATAAAATGACTTCACCAGCAGCTGGTTGGCATCGGTGGTTAAATATGGCATTGCCGAACACCAAGTAGACGATGGAGTAGAACGACCGTAAGAAACAGAGGCGCCTTACCAACCACACCTCAACCCAAGATTCACTTACCTTCAATATACCTACCTAGTACGCGATGGTCAAGCTAGATATAGTCCGATCGGCGAATGCGGCGCTCGCAGATGTAAAGCCGTTCGTGGCAGTCGTAGCAGGTGGCACCGCCGGTATCGGGGAGTTTACGGTACGCGCCATCGCCGCGACGTTCGCGAGCTGTAGAATCGGACTTCGTGTGTATATTGTCGGCTGAAACGAGAGCGCTGCGCGCAAGATAATCGCCGACTGTGGGGCCGTGTGTCCTGGTGGGAGCTTTTGCTTCTATAAGGGTGATCTGTCGCTCCCGAACGAGGTTGTTCGTATTTGCGCCGAGATAACCCAGGAGGATGAAGCTGGAGCAAGTCGTACGCTGGCGAAGATCAACTTCCTGGTGTGCTGCCAAGGAACCTTGTCCACATCGCATGAAGGTACGTGGATGTTGGAGTGTAGACTATAGTCTGAATGAGATTCAAGGAAAGGGGGCATATAACCAACCAACTTGAGAGTAGAAACTCTAGAGGGACGTTTCATCGACCGATTGCTTCCTAGCCGGATATGTCATCTCAGTGCTCAACGCAAGCGTAAAGTCGGCTCTCGTCCTCGACGATATGTCGCTACGCAATCCGCGTACTCAGGGTCTCTTGACCTCATTTGCACATCTGGTTGGCATGACGAATATATCTTCATGGAGGAGGTCCCGCGCCGCAACCCGGGCAAGATTTCCCTGAGCTACTATTACCCAGGAAATGTGCCTACCAATGCAGCATCCACTGGAAACTTCCCATGGTGGCTTAAGACCCTACCACAACGGCGATCAACCGTCTCAACGGCCTCGAGGCCGCGAAGGGGATGAATGGAGAGGTCAGTAGTTGAGCTTATAGGGTGACGGTAGCAATGGCGACGCATATCCTCAGGAGAAGCAGTACGGCAATCTTCACGAGAGCGGCGTCGTGGAGAAAGTCTACCAGCATACACTGACCATCTTTGCGAAAATCGAAGCGGGCAGGGCGTTCAGGGGCTAAGTTGGCTCGTACCGCGGCTTCGGCTCAAGGGCCGTTTACTCCGAAGCCGATGACCGAGTATCATATCATAGCATGTACCATGTCGTAAATAGATTCTGTTGACTGCAGAGCGGTTAGCAAGCAGCAAGTAGCGACACTGGCCCAAGGCAATCGCCAACTGAGACTACGCCGTCAGAAGTAGACGAAACCGACATTGGGCATCAACATAAACTTGTTTCCTATGACAGCCATGTATAGGCAAATGCCCGTGTATGGGCGGAATGAACCACCAAGATTTTGTGATGGCGCATCACATGCCTCTCTATCTTGCCAATCAACTTTCAATTTCGCGGTGCGAGCCAATTGGCTACCGGTAGCGCCCGGCTGATGAACCAAGCTTACGCATCTTCGAAAACATGTCGATCTTCATCCAGAGATAGCAGGGTCCCGTAGCTCTATCTACCTATGCAAATAGAGCAGCGACCGTCAAGAGCAGCATTGAACTGGCAGACTGGGGATACGATGAGGTCCATTGGTGTTCTGGCCGAGAGCTAGGACCGACGTGATGGTAGGCGAGCTCCCTGATGAATGGGGATCCATGGCTCGCAGCATGGGGAAAGAAGCATTGTGATCATGGCAAGGAATCCGGGGAGGCGGTCTCAACCAGGTTTCTAGAAGGAGCATCAGCCAGTTGATGTCATAAGGAGTCCTAGAGTTTAGAGGTCAATGTCAATCCTCTGAGATAGGTATAGCCAGATATACCAGGGAGGGGGCAGATTCGACCCCTATCAGTACTCTGGCATTTCCCTGATTGTTCAATCGGATATAAGCTCGGTGCAGCAAGCCCTTCTCCTCCACCAGGACATAAATGGGGCATTCGCTAGAAAAAGCTTCCTAGGGACACATGTTGCGTAAGAAATGGATCAGAAATAGACATCCGGGACGGGTTCCGCAAACTCTCCCGTACGCCGTTAAGAGCGTGATATCTGCTGGTATAGGCCTGAGATGGATTCCCCCCCTTTGGTATTTGTCCCTCGACCCCTCTGCGACACTAAGGCGGGCGACTGATAGGACTGATAGGTAGAATCCTTTCGGGGTCCATCTACCTATCTACCTAGGTAGGTAAGAGTCGACAGCGTCTTAACCTGCCTATTTGCAAGCTGTGAAGAGTGTTTGTTACAAGACGGCTTTTTTTTACTTAGAATTTACTGAGAACTCTGAGAAAGCGTATCGATGGTGATAAAATACCTATCTTCTAGGTGGTCTCGCTTATTACGTAATGCATGACGGAGACGTGCTGGACGTGACAACGACTGTGTAACATTTCAACACCAGGTTGAAGCAATTGAATGGCCACCTATAGTGAGTGTGGCTTATATTTTACAGCGGGTGCCAGAGCGCTAAAATTCCCTGTATTATACCAAACTACAGGCTAATAGACGCTATCCAGGGATCTCTCTCAGTTACCAGGTAACCTCAAACATGTGAAGATTATCAGGTGAAAGGTGAAGAATGCCAGGAAATAGGTGCATTATCACTCATATCACTCACTCCTCCCCAGGTAAAACTTCAAACATCCACGGATTCTCGTGTCCTTCAAATTTTATCACGAAAAGAAAGCCGAAACATCTGGGTAACCATGGATTACATAATCCGTCATGGTCGAGCAACCTGACCGAATGACTCATCTGCAGCTTGCCTTGAACACAGGGTGTAGGGTGCAATCACACATAAAAATATCTTAAGACAAGACAGTGCTCAAGTTCTGCGAGGTACAACAGCTTATTTTTTTTCTTCTTTAATTTTCACCTCTTTTCCCAGTCACACAGAGATCGGTAGCAAAATGAAGCTGAAAAAGCCTTTACAGCTGGACGGCAGGACCGGCGAAGGCGGCGGTCAGCTCGTCAGAATCGCCTGCGCCCTCGCTGCAGTCAGATCACAACCCATTCGCATATACCACGTGAGAGCAAATCGAGAAGGCAAACGAGGCGGCGGTCAGCTTCTTACTTCAATGCCTTACTGTGTGCACATCATCTAACCGCCTCTCGTATAGGTCTCAAAGCTCAGCACGTAGCTGCAATCCAATGGTTGGTAGAAAATACGGGGGCAGAAGTTGACGGGATGGCCGTGGGCAGTCATACGTTCGAGTTCCGACCGTCCTTGCCTCCCACGGCTCTCCAGCAGCGGAAGTTCAACATTACGGCGGGGAGTAGTGCCTCGAGCACCATGCTCATCTTTCAGGCCGTGCTCCCCTACCTCCTATTTGCGGGGAACGAGAACGGAGACCCTATAGAGCTGGAAATCAACGGCGGCACGAATTGCTCGTTCTCGCTATCGTATGAATATCTGGATCAAGTCCTGTTACCAACTCTGCAGGACAAGTTCGGCATCCATGTCGAAAGACAGCTGAAGAAGCGGTCTTGGACGATGGGTCCCGTTAAGCAGGGGTCTGTCTGGCTAAGGATCCACCCTCTTCCGCCGGGACAGTCCTTGAAGCTTCAGCAGCCGTGGGACAGGCCCATCACTACTGAAGACTTCAAACTCAAGCAGATCGACGTGAGTATGCTAGTGCCCCACGCTCTCAAAGAGCATCTTGAACGCGCGCTTGTGAGCGACTTAGGCCGACTGTTACCTGGGGTGGATGTCAATTTCTTAGTCTTTGAAGACAGCGGCCATGAGACTCGGATGTACACACTGTTGGTGGCACACTCCGAAACGGGCCTGCGATGGGGTCGGGATTATCTGTACGATAAGTCCCGGAAGAATAAGGGCCCCGAGACCCTGAGTTCCGAGATTTCGCGGAAGGTCTGCAAAGACCTTTTCGAAGAGATCTCGGTTCGCGGGGTCGTCGACGAGTATCTTCAGGATCAGCTAGTTGTCTTCCAGGCGTTGGCGGACGGCAGAACTAGCTTCCATCGAGGTGCCAAGCCAGCGGGTATCGATACAGACGGTGGCGTCGCCGATGACCTGGACGGTTCGAACGCGCCACCCGATCGTCCGAGACCGGAGAGAAGCATGAGGAAAGACAAGACTGACAAGCCATTTGGAGAAGGCTCTACACACACCACGACAGCGAGATGGGTAGCAAGTGAGCTGCTACCTACCGTACAGTGGTTCGATAAAGGCAGCGTTTGCGATGGCACCGGCATTTCCTTTCCTCCGGATACCTAATTGATTGTTGCCCTACCAGATTCTAGCTTGATAGACCATCAGCGATACCACTTTCATAACAGAGCTTCGAAGTGAGCGATAGCGTGAAAAGCACTGCGGACTGTATGAGCTTTCTCATTTGTGAGTATCCCTGATAATCTCCATCCATCCCCGTTCTAAGTCGCCAACGCAGATGATGCCGAACTTGGATTTTGTCACGAGATGCAAAGCGCTCTATGCTCCTGCTCTAGGAGCATCTACAAGAAGCGCTTTTCCCTGAGAGTTACACGCTTTTTTAGATTTATTTAGACATTGGAATCAATCCTGCACCTACTTGACTAATGTGTTTTTTACGTTGGAGTTGTATGTTCAAACTTATCATTTTCCGCGAACCCTCCGTCGTGATCACTGACCTGTATAATATTGTAGTCTTCCATAAGACGACCGAGCTCCGTAGTAGTTCTTTTCCTTCGAGCCTAACGTACATACAGGGGATCCCGGCAGTTAGGAAGGAAGTGAAATATCTATTATACTACTTAGTTCTACATAACTCTAGATCAAGAAGACATTATAATACCACAAGAACGGGACATTTTACGATGCATCCATTCTCAGATAATTACTCTGATTGCTCCGAAGCATGAATTGGAAGTCGGGTAATCTCAGAACACCGACTTAACCTTCATTGAGTGGCCACTAAAATCATCTCTGTGACTTCCAAGGCCATATTTTCTTAACGAACTGTTATCTACGTATTCCCACCCTGCGTAGCTGCAGTTTGGCAGTCAGCTTGATAGTTGAGTACCTAGATTAAGAAACTGATGACATATCTACCTCCTGAAAGGTAGATGCCAACTGACCCACCCTATCGTCAAGGTATTGTATGTCCTTATGAATTCTCGTCGATAATCTTGTAACATAAAGAAAACTTTAAAGAAGAAGCGGATTGTATAGGCTTTAATGAAGCTATATTATAGTCAGTAATAAGCATGACTATGCCGAACTCTACCCCTGAAATTCGTACTTGGCTTTTAACATCGAGTAGCGCTGACATATCAAAGAATAAAGGAATACCAGAACCAGGTCAAGGCTACCCATTCTTATTTTGCCTAAACCAATAAAGTCGACTGACCAGATTTCGCACCAATTATAAAGACGCGCATATTCTAAATCCCCGCACAACCTCCTAGCGGTCCTTGGAGAAGTTGGAGAAGCGGAGTCATCAAGGATCATACCGACTTTAGTATCCTGCCATCTTCTCCACAGCTCGGGGCATTCTCTACCTCGACATCCTTGGGTGACCTTACTGCCGGGCCGTTTTCAAAATGGATGTGACGGTCACGTCTCGAGGCCGGCAAGGTCTCCTCCGGGGCGCCACCATAGGCTCTTCTGGATCTACGTCGTTCAACTTCATCGTGGTCATACCTATGACAGCGCCGGTATGCTCGGCACGATGTTGCTTTCAGTATTATTCATCTTCCTGCTTTGCCTACTGCCGCAAGGGCAAGGAGTGAGCATACCATCACGAGATGCGAACTCGGAGCTCGAGCCCCGAGACTCATTGGAGGGATTGGTGAGATAAACGTTAAACAATTATCTTACCATCAGATACTAAACATGAATCAGGTCACATGGGACAAATACTCCATGATTATTCGGGCAGAACGAATGTTCATTTTCTCTGGAGAATTCCATCCTTGGCGCCTACCAAGTCCGGGGCTATGGCTCGACATTTTCCAGAAGATCAAGGCCATGGGCTTCAACGCAGTTTCCTTCTATACCTACTGGGGCCTCGTCGAAGGCACACAGGGAACGGTACGCTTTGACGGGATCTTCGCACTCGACGAGTTCTTCAAGGCCGCCGCGGAAGCCGGCATATACCTAATCGCCCGTCCCGGTCCATATATCAACGCCGAAACGGCCTTCGGGGGCTATCCGGGGTGGACTGCTCGAATTAAAGCACCTCTTCGTGGTGACGATCCAGAATTTGTCAATGCAACCGAGCTGTACGCTGCTACTGTTGGGAAGCTGATTGCCGATGCTCAAATAACAAATGGAGGCCCAGTTATCATGCTACAGCCGGAGAATGAATATGACACATGGCCTGATGTTAACAATACCGATTTCCCCGCCCGAACCAATAGTAATTACATGGAACATGTCAAACAGCAGTTCAAGAAAACTGGCAATGTGGTACCTCAGATGGTTAATGACCACCTATACCAAGGCAATTGGGCTCCTGGTAGTGGCTTAGGGGAGACGGAACGTACGTATTTCTACTAATAACGAACTGGATTTGCTGTTGACACGAATAAACTACCTAGTCTATGGAATCGACGCCTATCCAATGCGATACGACTGTGAGTGCTCACGATATCTAATGCTTACATTTTCTCCCCTGACACTTCCAAGGCGCAAATCCAGAAGTTTGGCCCAAGATCAGATGGCCGGAGAACTGGCAAATCATGCACGAGCAATACAGCCCAAATACGCCCTTCTTTGTTGCCGAATTCCAGGGAGGATCTGGTACCGGGTTTGGCAGTGTCAATGCGGATGCTTGTAATGCGCTCGTCAACCAGGAATCAGTCCGTGTCCTATGGAAAAACAATTACAGTTTTGCCATCAATATCTTCAATATTTACATGGTGGGTGACTACTCACTAGTTCGCAGTTCTTTAACAAATGATTAATCAACTTCTCAGACATACGGCGGAACGAACTGGGGTAATTTAGGATACAGAGGCGGCGATAGTTCATACGATTATGGTGCTGCGATTAAGGAGAACCGGCACATCTGGCGAGAGAAATACTCGGAGGAAAAGCTCGAGGCCAATTTCTTCAAAGTGTCCCCGGCGTACCTAACCGCCGTCGCAGGAAATGCGTCGAACGGATCTTACGTGTCGACTGACCAAATTGCCACCACGCCTGTGTTTGGAACCGACCATCCGACAAATTTCTACGTTATACGACATGCGGATTGGACCTCGACAAATACAACTACCTATAAACTCATTATTCCTACGAGTAGAGGAAATATATCAATACCTCAACTCGGCGGGGAGTTAGTTCTTACCCGAAGAGACTCGAAGATCCACGTAACTGATTACGATGTGGGCGGGATCAACTTGATCTATTGCACGGCAGAAATATTCACGTGGGCCCGCGATTCCGCGGGCAAGAGAACACTGATCCTATACGGCGGAGCTGGCGAGCTCCACGAGCTTGCTGTCGACCTAACGAACCTGACGACAATTTCAGCACAAATAATTCCCAACGAAACCACCGTGAAGACTCAAATCCTGGGTATCAATAAGCTGGTGGTTCAATGGGAGGTCTCCGAGGACAGAAGAATTTTAAGACTCGGCGACGAGCTAGAGATTCTTTTGCTATGGCGGAACGATGCGTATAATTACTGGGTCACAGAGCTGCCCGCAGAATCACCAATCGGGAACTACTCTTCTCCATCCAAATCTGCCGTCGTAGTAAAGGGGCCCTACCTTGTTCGCACCGCAAGCTTAGATGGCGAAGTCCTTCGTCTAACCGGCGATATTAACAGCACGACCGACATCGAGCTCATCTACGAGCCCACCGGTAAAATCAAAGCCATGTCATTCAACGGGGAAGCCCTTCGCGCAAAGCGCAACGGAGCCGGAAAACTCACCGCGCGGCTGGACTTTGAAGTCCCCGAGATAGCGCTGCCCGACTTCACGTCTCTGGAGTGGAAGTACGTCGACTCGCTCCCCGAGATCCAGGCCGGCTACGACGATTCCGTGTGGGTGTCGTGCGAGAACCCGTCGACCAACAACCCGCAGCCGCCGCGCACGCCGACGTCGCTGTACGCGAGCGACTACGGGTTCCATGGCGGGTCACTCCTCTACCGGGGTCACTTCACGGCCGCCGCCGCCGACGAGGAGCTGAGCCTCTTCCTCAACGTGACGGGCGGCGACGGCTTCGGGTACTCGCTGTGGCTCGACGGCGCGTTCGTCGCGTCGTGGGACGGCGGCGCCGACGGCCCGGCCACGCACGACGCGACCGTCCCGCTCGGTTTGTCTTCCCTCGAGGCCGGGACGCCGCACGTGCTCACGCTGCTGGTCGACCACATGGGCCAGGACGAGGAGGCGCCGGGGACGGACCAGATCAAGACGCCGATGGGCCTCGTCGGCTTCGCCCTCGCGGGCCACGCGGGACGGCAGGCGGACGTCAAGTGGAAGCTGACGGGCAACCTAGGCGGCGAGGCGTACCGGGACCTGGCGCGCGGCCCGCGCAACGAGGGCGCGCTGTTCGCGGAGCGCCAGGGCTGGCACCAGCCGGGGCCGCCGAGCGAGAGCTGGGCCGTGTCGAACCCGATCACCGACGGCCTCGCGACGGCCGGCGTCGGCTTCTACACCGCGACGTTCGACCTCGACGTGCCGGCGGGGTACGACGTGCCGCTGAGCTTCGTGTTCGGGAACGATACTTCCACCACCACTACCACTACCGGCGCGAACAACAACAGCAACAACTACCGCGTCCAGCTGTTCGTCAACGGCTACCAGTTCGGCAAGTACGTGGCGAACCTGGGCCCGCAGACGGCGTTCCCGGTGCCGGAGGGCGTGCTGGACCACGGCGGCAGGAACACGGTCGCGCTCACGCTGTGGGCGCTGGACGGCGCGGTCGGCGCGCGGGTGGGCGGCCTGACGCTGCGGGCCGAGATGCCGCTAAGGTCGGGGTACAGGAAGCCGTGGCTATCGCCGCAGCCGGCGTGGCGCGAGCGCGAAGGGGCGTACTGAGCGAGGTAGGTATGTCAGATTCGAGTTTGGGTTCAGGTTCGGCCTTCGGGGTTCCGAGCGAAGGCGATTCGAGGAAGGGAGGAGGGTTTCGCGACATTCGGGGTTTTTAGGCACACGTCGATATATTCGATGACAGCGTCGGCGCCCTGGACGAGAAAGGAAGGAGGAAAGAAAGGGAGTTGAGTGCTCGAAAGCTCGAAAGCCGACTTGTCCACGTCGCAAGCGCAGAAGGGCAGTGCGTCTTCGTGCGTACCCTTTCGTACGCACGCAAAGCGGTGAATGTGGGCCCCTTGCTCCTCGTTTCCCAGTCCATACAGGAGTGATCTCAAAACAAGCCCTAACGAGCCCTTGAAGCCCCTCGGGCTTTCTGACCGCTCGAGAAATGACAGGTCGTATGTTGACGTCGAAGTCGAAGATCCGTCCTCTGTTTGCTTCCTCCGTTAAGCCCTTAACCCCGCCCAAAATGTAGCAGCTCGGCAGCGAGCAAAAATCCTCCTGCTTATTTTGGAAGCGGTAGAAGAAGAAGAAGCAAATTTCTCGGGTCTCCCGTCCCATTCGTGTGAATGCTATCACGAGCTCCTCTCTCGGGGGGTTGTTGTGAATTCATCACCCCCCCCCCCCTGGAAGTTGGGCAGCAAGGTGATTTAACAACATTCAAGTATGCACCCCAGTCCTACATAATCAATCTCCTTGGCATACCTCACTTGGTGATATGCAGCCGTGATCCGTGAAGGACCCCTATGGAAATGATAAGGGAATTCTAGACCCGGTACCAACCCCGTAGTGGTCCGTGACGACCCTGCTTAGTATATAGCACGTTCCTTTTGCCGGCTTATTCCGCACAGACGAAATTCACGAGAAGAAAACTAGGGCAAGAAAAAAAAACCAAGAAAAAACAAGGCGGACAAAACCTTGCTTTAACCAAGGCGGAACCTTTCCCGAGCCATTCAACGCCCACAAGCCTCACGATAGCTTCGGCCCGGTTGTTTTGACATGGCACTCCGCACCGGTGAAGCGAAAGCACCCCTAGAACACGGGATAATATCCGACGGAGGTGTTAGTGATCGGACCCGAGAGGCTGGGTCGCACAAGACATAGGGCAACTTCTGGGTCTTCCTGGGTTCGTTAAGCGCTTACAAGGCGTTGAGACATCCTACCGCTCCCGGCATGCCGTTTAAGGTGTAGTAGCCGTGATGGATACCTACCTCCTAGGTACACATTCGTTTATTACATGTGTTAACTAGCGTGATGGAAGCAACCTCATCCTTCACCTAGGTATGTAATAGAGGCTGCTTCTAGACTTCCAAACCGTATTCAGCTTCGATGTGTACACGGGCTGTGCCGGTGAATAGTCCTATATTACACGCCAGTGCGCTCCACGATGGGGCTCCACCACGGGATTGTGGCACGGCAGCTTTGTGTCTGGCGCTAAATTCATTCCGTCAGGTAAGATTCTATAATTATAACCCTAGGCTCTCGTGTATTGTATTGAATAAGAGTCGCACTATGCGGAGAAAAGAGATGGCTTGATAGCCAATTTCTCTGGAGACTCGGTGAGCCCTACGGTGCGTATCCCGGGGCTAGCATAAACCACACACGAGCTCTGCGAAATAGCTTGTCCCCAGCTTATTCCCCCTGTCCCTGTTGTACCCCCGTCCTCGTTACCTGATGTGCTCTCTGCTTAATTTGTGAATACCTAGGCATTCACCGCATGTTTCGGTCGCCTCGTCTGCGGCCATGAACGCATCTACTTTCTACACCGTAGTTGTCCTTGTGCTAGGTATATGTCTTGCTTCCTCGAGTCTTACCTATCCTATCCCGCCTTGTTGAATCAGTGGGCCTCTTCTGGTTCGCTCGTCTGTGCCCATCATCGCGGTCCCCTGTTACCGTGTTAGGATTACGTTTAGAGCTACGCGGCCGATTCACCCGATATCGAACGACCCAGTGCGTCAATTCTGGTTGCCTCGTTTTTACACCTCACCAACAGGAATCCGTCTTCGGTCTCTATTGGTCTTTGGAATTGACGGCAGTTGGAGTTCTGAGGTGCTGGTATTAGGCAATTCGATGCCAAGGGGAGCGCTGCGGCGCTCTGCGTGAATTATGCGTCAGGGGCGGATGACAGGAAGCGCTACGCGGCTGTTAGGATGAAACTAGCCAGGTAGCTAGTCTCGGCATAATACTATCATAATTTATTTGCTAGAATCAACTGCGCTTCTGATTCCGAGCTTATTTCAAGGGGTACATACTGTAGTAGGACTTCTGGTTTTAGCTACACAGTAGGTAGGAGTAAGTAACATGTGCCTCAAGTGTCTTATGATAGTCAGATGGAAAACCCATTGAACTTGGTCAAAATGTAGGGTACTGTTCTGAAGCTAGAGGTTGCATCGTGACTGGATTCATTGCGGTGCTAACAGTTCATATTATTAAGGACGAATCATGATATTTGGAAGGGATCCGTGATAGATATTCATTATTAGGTGCCTAGGCTAAACCTGGAAAGGGGTCTTCTCGAATGTATTGTTAAGCTACCTATAGTATCTAAAGTACTACGCGCGCGAATCCAATATCATTAATCATATTGCAAGTTTCCTTTATCTCAACCATATCAACTAGGTTGAACCTGGACTATTCTTGCTATGAGGAACATGTTATTCCAGATAGGGTTGTTAAAGTAGGGATCCAGCGTTTATTGTCAGGGCTCTGACCTTCTAAACTTCGACTCCTTAGACGAGAGGGCTGGCAGTGTTACCCATGGTTGACTTGGATAGAAGGGTTAGGTTCAGAGAGCAAAGGATCTCAGTGCCTTTACATAGAGGCAACCCTTCGCAGCTAGGTTCACAGCCCCCATAGCAACGTCGTCGTTGTCTTGGTACCTTTTTTGTTTGCGTCGTGACAGTTATTAGCTAGTTCTATATTGATATTTGCTAATCTTGATAGAGGGAGATTTGATCTGGCCAGCTAAGCACCTACCAACTGGGAACACAGAAAGGATGCTACAACGTCACGCTCTTCTAAGCCCCTATCAGATTCTTGTCATTACAACGCATATTTCGATCATCATCATAAATAATGATAGGGGCTATACTGTCAGTTCCTAATCATATCCAGCTAGGTACCTATCATATCATCAATATTAGTGTTAAATCATCCTAGATATCAGGGTCAAAATTCATGATATAAAACTTTCCTTCAGACCGCCTACATGTGATTATAGCTGATTTGTATCATCACCATACTCCATTTCAGGGTCATTTCCCCTATCTCCGTGGCAGGACCTGCAGAGCCACTGGGTTGGTCTCAGTGATAGCAGCCATCTTCCATAGACCCGAAAGTTTGGTTACGCCATTACGTTGGATAAGACTCTCCCAGCTGAAGATGTTACAATGCATCCTGTAACCCTTAGGAATAATACCAGTTCATTCGACGAGGGTAAATTATGTCAATGGGGGGTGTGGTGCCCATTGAGATGAACTCGGGTCCGTCTTCCGAGCTTCTGACTGGCGGAAAGCAGTTCATTACACAAACCGCTTCCTTTTGGGATATCCTCCCCGAGACACATACATCTTTCGCCAATGAGTACCCAGGAGACGCATACGTAGGCGCTATGGCGTGTGATTGTGTGTGTGGCGCCTTATGTAAAGTAAGAATAGCGGAATCCCATTATCTAGTCTCGCCGCAAAGTCGACTTCGCTGGCTTACTACTTAACTCAAGATGACCCATTTCGTGATACGCTGACTAAGCGATTTACAATAGCATGAGCTCAGCTTTTCGCGTAACGGAGGGGGGGGTGCGTAGTGTGGCAATTGATACTTCTGTCTTCAGGTCTCATCGGCGTACGGGAGGAAAATAACGCGGTACACAACGGGAAACTTTCACACCAATCAGAGAAATAAAATTTCCGGGCAAAAGGCCGATGTGACAAATCCAAAAATGCTCATGTCGTTGAAACGTGACAGGAGCCGACCTATTTGTCGATAAAAAGGAGAGGCGAGAGTGTTTCGTGATAACCTTCTGTGTCGCTATTGCTTACCTCAACATTCGTCCAGTCGTCGTAGTCATGTCTGCATGTTAGGGGGCCTAATTCGTCGGTGTCGGTCGTAGTCCGTGGTCCACGATAAGGATTGGTGATGCCATTTTTGGAATTGCAACCCTCGTGCAGCAGCCCGGTTACAGATGACCACCTTTTCGTGTGTAACGACCGAATGCAACTGTAACGGCAATCAGCCTCGTCCGGACCACGGGTGCAAACACCGGAACCCGAGCAACTCCGACAAGGCTGTTCACGCCGCATAGTCTTAGACTGGGGGGAAACGCAAGTCATAAGCGCCCCTGACATCAGGGTTACGATTACATCTCTAGGGGAGTGATAAGTGTAGCAACTATAACCTGCCCGGGCCGCTGCGGCGTTGCCGAAAGGATCCTTCGTGTGATCAGTCACGAAAGCGATGCTCTGACCGACATCCCGCTCACCGGTGGACTAAAGATGTGTGCGAGCCTGGAAAAGATTGGCCTGGATGAGCGGAACGCGCATATGGTTCCTGCAGGTCACCCGGGGAGTCTTAATATACGGCAATTAATGGCACGGCAGAAGCCAACGCAGCGGCGCTATTGACGCAACTCAGCTTATGGGCAGGTAGAACACGCGCCAAGTACACCTTCGGCGCTTGGAATACTAAGCAGGTTAAGTTGGAGGCCGAAAGTATTCTAATAGCACCTGTACGGCGCCGCGCACTGGGATGAACATTTGTAAATCAAGCACAATCGATGTGATGGGATGGGCCGCGTCTCGAAGCCGGGCGCCGATTGGCATCAACCAATCGGGAGAACGATGGGACGGCGGTTTCCTAAAGAGGAAGCCTAAGGGATAGGTAAGCGTTCAATCTGAAGTACTTGAAACATGTGTAAGGGGAGTCATCCACTTGAAGTTGAATCCACAAGTCAATCATACCCAGGAGGAGCAGGCGGGAAGGAAACGAATTTTTGTCCATCTTATCATGACATGATCTCTGAACAAAGAGGTGAGGTCGTGTGGCTGGCTAGGTGCCAGGGGAAAAGCCATGTGGCATTGAGTCTTTTCCATGCTGTGCTATGTTCTACTCTTAAAGGAAGCTTTGAGATATTTGGCGGTCCTGGGCTTGTAAATTCTCGTGTATCACAACGAGTTCAGCTCCGAAGTAGGCAGAGTAGAGAAATCGGTGTGAGTACCCGTGCATAACTGCACATGGCTTCTGCCGAGAAAAGGTGGAGTTACTCCGTCCGGCGGTTGTCATCCTTCTTAGGTCCTCTCGTTCAGCGAGCCTTGCAATGTAGATCGACGAAGGCTTTCTTGCGGGGAATTCGGACTCATTAACCTTCAGCCGGATGCGACCCTTCTACGAAGGATGCTTAATTCAACCCCGGCCCCCAGGTATTTGCGACAGGTCCTCATGACTCCGAGATAGAAAGACCCCAAACGTCGCCAATCTCTCCTCCGCTAAGAGGTCACGGGGATTGCTTCGTGATGCTTGTGCGTTACATTGTAACCAATGGCTGCTGACTGGGTCAAAGAAAGCGCCGTAGCTAAACAAGTCACACGACGTTTGGACAGCCCCCGCAAGAGGCAGATCTCAAAGTCGGAGAAGAGGAAGCACCTGTAAGAGGAAACTGAAAAGAACGGACTGTCGAAGGTGTAATTGGAACAGAACAAACCGAACAATAGGCAGATAGAAACCGGCAGGCTCGCCTTTGAACGTAGCAAACTAGATGTAGATGAGCAGATTTGGTCCCGCGCGTTGCCTGGAACAGCAGGCGGCCGTAACGGGGAATTTCCCGTGTGGCCCTAAAGCTTTACGGCTCAAATTCAATAGTTCTCTCAGGCGCTCTCAACATGGCGTAGTAGACCTACCTAGCTATCCAGAGGACCATAATTTCAGTAGTAACTTGACACAATTTAGTTTTGATCTTTGAGGTAGCCGTGTGGGAAGCGCTGGGAAAATTGGCGGAATAAGATACGCGGTCCGTCGAGTCCGTATTATCCACTCGCGATATGACCTGATGCCTGGGTTAGGTAGCTAGGAATGTCGCGTTTAGGATGACAATGACGTTCAACTTGTCGTAGCTTGAGCTGGACATTTAAGAATATGAAGAGATGTCGGGTACTGATCAAGTGCCGACTCGTGGATGAAGGTGAAGTGATCGTCGATCATGCTGGTCAGTGACGGCATCAAGGTCAAGTGACTAGGCGACATGGTCCTGATACGCAATGGCGATGAAGCCTGGGAAGAGTCAACGGCGTTCGCGATCATCGATGTCGCGTCATGATTTATCCTGCTGGGACGTGTACTCGCTCCAATTCACGTGGAATGAAAGGCGAAAACAGGGCTGTCCTGGTCAAGCCAGTAGTGAGACGTTCGACGGCTGGACGGAAGCCCCTGGCTGGGCGACTTATTCTAGAACGCCGGGCAATTCCAGCAACAGCAGCTAGGTCCGCTGAAAACGTGGGGGACAATAAATTCGATGCCGAAACCCCTGCCATTTGCTTGGACACACTACGTTCGATAAAATGTCGGACCCCTTCCAAGTCGACGGCGGTAAGTCTTGGAAGTTTCCCGGAGTATTCGTGAAAGTCAAGTCACGACCACATGGGTATCTGACCGCTATCAGACCTTCCCCCTTTATGGTCCGACTTTCTGATGTCGGGCTATACTGACTGGCCACCACCAAGCAAGGTAACGTGTGCTCTGATGAATACTATACCTAATTCTTATCTTTGAGGCTGCGAGTAGTTGAGCTTCTCGGTTTTGTTGCCGTAGACTAATAAAGGCTGATTTTGTCTATGTGTGCTTGAGACCCGGTTCCGCGAAACCAGTCCACCACTAAAGTTATTCCTGCTGATTAGCCCTTCAAGACGGGGTAGACAACGAAAACCATGTCATGAGTTATTGTCGGGATTCCTAAGGATATCCACCACGCTGTACTAAATTTAATAAAGGGAGGCCGTACGCTAGTGTTTGCTGCGGCGAGACTTCTGCTATGAAGCCGTAATTTTCCCCTCTCGTATAAGAGAGTTTGGTATGCGTTGTGCACACCTGCCTAGGTACATAAGCCACAGGTAGAGACGCAAACTGATCGAAAGAGAGAGAGAGAGAGATAGAAGGCATTCACGGAGAAGAGGCATAACGGACGGGGCGGACGGTCCACGGAGATAGAATGGAGAGAAGCAAAGGCAAAAAAGGCCGACGGTGGTCTATTAAGGTCTATTAACCTTTGCTAGGGTCAGTTACATAGGGTCCATTGAATCTTTAGCGGGTCGCGTGGACTGCAGACACTAAAGCTTTAGCGCTAGATTTCTACCAAAGTGTTCTAGCCTGTCTAGCTAGTTGCCTCCTAACGGCGACGACTAACCCAAGAAAGATTAATGATACCCGAAGCCTATACTGGAAGCCCGTTTCGCGGCTCCAAAACGACGAAGGACTTAAAAAAATAAAAATAAAAATAAAAATAAAAATAAAAAAGCCCCTGTTGCAGTACTACCTGCCCTAGGTCATCTTTCCTTCCAGGGCTTCTCACCATCCCTTAGGTCCCGGACCCTGCGATTTGGGACGCTTAGGCGGGCCACAAGCCTCCTTGAGATAGGTACCTTATTACCTAGGAGGTAGGTACGTGACCCTTAGCCCTTAGCTAATTTCTCCCAAGCTTGTGAAATGATGGATTACCTATTTCTCTTTGACTCGTTTACTTGCCTACCACAAGATCACAAATTACATTCCATCTTCTACACCTCACACATAATTCCTACCAGCACCCCAATCTTTTCTTTTTCTTTTTTAAACCAAGTACTTACATTAACAATCATGGTCTAATATCGTTTCTAAATTTTAATAGTAACAACTATTCCTTCTCCAAGTCTTCCGTTTATTTCCCTTAATACCTAACAGCGAACTCTCACCTCGACTTCGGTCTCGGGTTCTACTCGGTCCAGACCGAATTACCCTCGAAGAAATCGCTCGGTCTGCGTGCGTATCTGCTCATATCTTCTCACCTCCAGACTACGTAGCTATTCTGTACCTTATGCTTCGGATTTTACGATTATTTTCGTTGCCTTTTCTTTTGCCTCCCGTCGACCCCGTATCTGCGAAGAACGACCTGGACTTTTTAGCCTCTAGAGCTTGTTGATGTGTTACCTCGGACGGGCAAACAGATGACCACATCCTGGTTACTGTTTTTTTGTGTCCTTATTTCCCCCCAGCGTGTTTGCTGACTACCGGTCATCTTCGACGGGCCCAGAAAACCGGTTGCAGTTCTAGGCTACTCGATGCATTAGAGTGAGACCACTTGGGTGGAGCAGTATCCATCCTCGGGCAAGCTGAAATTCTCAGCGTGGTATAGCTGGGCGAATATCTGCGGCAACTTCCACGGCGGCTCCCAGGCTGATGAGGTGATCAAATCAGCCCTACCTGTCTGGCTTCTTGACGTGCCAACTATGAGACACAAGGTCCAAGGAACTACAGATCGCAATATTCTTAATATTCGTCGCTGCCGGAAGCTCGCAGTGGAGCTGAGCTTCCAGGTTGACGATACCTGGTGCAAGTGTATTCGGTCAAGATGGCGGACATGATTTTGCCCAAGGGCATTGTGTTCAATAGAACCACTATTTACGAAGAGATAGCAAAGTACGACATTGTTCCACTAGAGAAGATACATGCGGCTTGCCATGGTCAAGATAGTTCCTAACCACGCCCGGTGTGATTCATACTAACTGAATCGCAGTCTTCACTACAACGTCGCGGGAACTTGACGACCCTACCGCGAGACGACTTGAGAATTTTTGGACTCGTGTGTTGGGTGGTGACCGTCGGTATCTTCCAGGAACAGTAATTGCACGACTCTTCAAGAGCATCTCCGAGGAGGAGAGCTTTGTCAAATTACGAGGGCCGCCAAACCGATACGAGCCAGTAAGTTATGCGATGTTGAATGATATGCCGGATGTACTGACCATAGAACCAAAGCCTTCGCCTGAATCGAAACCCGAACTGCCCGCCAGGGTCCAAGCTAACCCCGAGACATCAGTGGCAGGGCCATCTGGGCCCAAGTCAAAAGGCAAGACGAAAACTACGAAGTCTACACCGTCGTCTTCGACAAAACAGCCACATCCCATTTTGAAGAAGCCTAGGGGACCTTCCAATTCTGGACCGCGGCCTAAAACTCGATTTGTCTCGCCTCCAGGATCCGAAGATGAGAGCAAAGATGCCGATCTCGCTTCATCAGGAAGCACGGCGGTAAACCACAGCGGCGATTCGAAAGTTTCTACTAGCTCGACGGCTAAGGAGGAGAGGAGGAAGGCGACCAATACCACACCCAAGAAAAAAACAGCCTTTGTAGCTTCTACGGCTTCCAGACGTAGGCCAGCTATGCCTCGGCGCATTAGCTCTCAGTCTTCCGCTGCGGTTAGTGGGTCGGATATTGGATCTAAAGAGGTTATCTCTCCGGTCGGTTCGCGACAGTCAGGGCCACAGAGCTTGGTCTCAGTAACGGAGCCGGAAAATCCAGGTAAAGGATCTTTAACGAGCGAGGCCGGTGAACGGTTAAGTGCCAAAGCGGCTGGGAAACGCCCGGCTACTCGGTTGTCACCCGACAAATCTACCGCCTCAAAGCCCAGTACTGCGCGGGCAAGTGGTGCTCAAAGTCAGCCATTAATGGTCCAGAACGAACCCTCTGACGTGAGACAATCAACGCCTACGACAGATACTATGAATGAGGCCATTGTAGAAGAAGATGGCCGTACGAAAACGGGTCAGGGCGGGACAGTTCATAGACGAAGCGATACACAAGAGCGGCCGCGGCCAGATATATCTCCTAACATGACGCGATCAAGGTCTGACATGGGCGCTACACGGCGTAGTTCTCAAGACTTGACTCGCGGCCGCGTCCCGCCTCAAGCATTAATATCATCAAGCACGGCGACCATTTCGCACGATACTGCTCAGGGGACCATTATCGAATTTGACGAGAACACCCCGGCCTACGAAGCCGTTACTAGCGCAGCGCAAGCACAGGAGGAAGGTATCGAGATTGGTTCCCGGAGATCTGGAAGCTCTATACTTGATGCGCGATTCACTCCGACCCAGCCAAGTATGGCACCGACCGTACCGCTGGGTAGATCCAAGAGCCAACTTACCCTGCTGCTAGAGCGCCAGGGCGACAAGAAAGGCCGCCGATAACACGTCGGCCTTTTGCAAAAATCTAACGCCAACCACGGCTACACGATTAAAGATAATACGTTGCTAACGGCGGACGCGAAAAAAGATTGTCCGATACAAGTGTATATTTACATAGGTTCCGCGTTTCTTTCGAGGGTTGTCGCAGATGGTAAAAGGGGGGGAAGGGGCTGGGGTTGTACACAAGCATTAGCATCTACATACAATGCATTGCAGCGGCGTTACAAATCATTGGTGTCAGAATTAGAGCAGCGTTATTCATGGCGAGCTGTCAGCATTCATGGAGTTGGGGCGGACTTCAGCATGGAATTGTACATGTCAACAAAATTCTCAAGTTCATATGCAAGGTGGTTTGGTTGGGGCAGGAAGATATTCACATGCGGCTTGGCTTTGATGTTGAGATCATCTCATATCTCACCATCTCACCAAGTACCTGCTTGCTTGAAGTGTCCAGGCAGCGGTAATGGCAGCAGCAGCAGCAGCAGCAGCGATATCTTCGGTGTATATTACGATATTTTTACGGACCAAGGCTCGAGAAGTAATGAAAAGGAGCACTAAGCGCACTCCCGCTGCTGAATTTGCAAGAATCCTTTTTTTTCTTAGCTTCGATTTTGCCATCGTTATCAGCGGAATGCTAGCAATGGCAGGCCACGATGCTACATTCGAGGGGTTTTTCTTGAGTTAAACCGCTACTAGTTCGGCTCCGGGTTTCGAAAACCCTTGCTTGAGCCTGGCGTGGGCCTGCGCTGGGTCCAGAACATCCCCTGCCGGGACCTGGCAACCAGAGCAGGGTAGCTTGGGTCAGAAGATCAGATTAATGGATCCCCGGTTTGCGCGCAGAAACGCCAATGTCGTTATACGTTAGGTACCTAATACCCACGTACATATGTAGGTGCGGGATGCCGCCGCAAACCGAGACGAGTCGTGGGAAAATACCATACAAAGGAGCAACGTGCTGCTCTCTCAGTCTCTTTGCAGGGATGACGTTGAAATCGACCTGCCAGGTCTGGAAATCTTCCTTTCTTCCATTGCAGCAGCAGGATTATTATTATTTCGAACCCCGAGTTTACTTCAACCCCAGCTCACCTCGGTAGGAGGTAGGTAAATGGGCAAAAGGTGTGAGCTTCTCATCCTTTTCGCCGATATATCACCCGAGTATCTAGCGCGCGACCGCTCTTTCGGGACAAAGGTGAGATGACCCCAAGCCCTTACTTGGTCTTGGAGGATGAAAAAGCAATAATAAAAGTATGTAGGAGAATGTCACCGGACACGATGATTTTGCAAAGATTGGGTTAATAACCTATAGGAAGTACCTAGGTATATTAACCCTCGACCGCATAAGGCATTTACTACATATGTAGATACTACATACACTACCTGGTATCCTACTAGGATCTATTATAATCGACAGCCAGCATGCTTCCCTGTTGCATCCCGAACACGCGGGCGCCTTAAGACGCAAGTAACTCGAACGGAACCTTGATGGGGTTGGATCGCAATCTACTACCACATGTACATAATCCAAACATATCCATCTTTTGTTTTTGTAGGTTACAGAACTGTTACGGTACGGTATACCTGACCTAAATCTGTGTGTATGTGGTTCAGGTTGTATTGTGCTATATAATACGTGCATAGGTCTTCGCTATAACATGCCCTTGAACCTAAGGGGGATTAAAGGGGATTAATAAGTGGAGGTGGAAAAGAGAACGCCAAGTCCTTCCAGAACCAGTCGAACCCCCCCACGCTGCAGCTTCCCGAATGTGTTCACCGGGACAGGAACAGGCATCTCGTCCTCTTTGGGGGGGGCCTATCGAAAAGGAAAAAAGGAATGGGGGGAAAGAATTTACCTATTATACATAAACAGACCCTTAAAAGGAACCAAAACCACCCCAGCCCCGGAGCCGCGCAACGTGATGTCGAACCGCCCCTGTCGCATTTTTTACTCGCATATATACTATATACATGGATCGTTACCGTACCTAGTTTATAAGATGGGATTTTGCGGCATGGCATGCATTACATGCTTATGAAGCGAGAAAACCTTAGCAAGCAATACAACGTTGGGTTTCCCCACGGGTTAGTAAAACAAAAAACCGGCCGCAGATCAGGGCTTTAGGAAGTACCGAAGCCAGGAACTCGGTGGATACACACATACGCGCACCTTATGTAGATGCGTTTCGATCCAACGTACGACGATATCCGTACCTGGCTGGCTGACTGGGTGCCTGCCTACCTACACGCCGCCGTGCCTGTGCCTTGCAGCTCGGGAGACGACGTAAACCTACCTAGGTAGTCCGGGACGGCTGGCCTAGACGGGCATACGAATGCTTCGTATTCTTCCTTCACGTGAGCGAAAGACGCTACGTGGGTAAAATACGAAGAACTACCTTGTCTTACACAAGTCGGACACTTACCCGCCTCTAGCAATGCGCGGCGCGGAAATATAATCCATGATGACATCTATCGGATGGCTAGGACGAAGATTTCGTTTTTCCCCGTCCGCCGCGCGTTTTACGGGCCGGGTAGTGGCGGAAACGAAGAAAGAAAAGAAAAAAATTCGTCTTTTTCTCTCTCTGATCCATACGACTAATAATAATACGACTTCCATCTCCTAGCTCTTTAGTAAGCTAATAAGACGGGCGTAGGTCTCGCTATATTATTAAGCTACCGCCGACCTATATGTCATGAAAGATGATTATTTGGGGGCCAATGAGGCGGCATCCTACGATTTTTGAAGAGATTTTCCTCGCAGCAGCAGCTCGCAGGAACGTCAGACTTACCGGTATATCATTCGCTAGTTCTCGGATGAAGGATCGTCTGATTTTTTCTTTTTCTTCTCTTCCCTTCCATTTTTCCTACATATGTATATGTAAGAACGCGGCAGAAAAAAAAAATCAATATGCAGGTACTTTTTTACTATCATAATAGGATCGGTTATTACTCCTAAAGCTCAAAATCAGGTGTTTTTTTCTTCTTCTTTCATATCGATCATCCTAGTTCCTGTCAGCTTTGCCTACCTTACACGGCATACAGCGCGCACGCTACAACGCACGAAATTGCGGAGTAGGATGCTCGGGATCGGTTATATGTATGGGGAATGGGCTGGGTTTAAACTCAAGATTGCTAAGAGATTCGTTTTATGTAAGATCCGTCGAGCCGGTATATGAGATATGACCAACGAACCGTGTTGCTTTTTTTGTCTCCCAAAGAGCTGAAAGGGGGCAAGGGGGGACGTGATGTATGTAGGTTCCTACATAGTAGTAGGTGCTGTGTAACTTGTCTAGCTCTGATCTATTACCTGTTTATCTGCCTACGGGCTACAGGTAGGTAGATCATTTATGTATCTCTACAAGTCAAGTCTAGCCGGCACTTGTCTCATTATATTAAAGGGGGGTACCCGCGGGAAGGGCCGCATATGTAAACCCCACAATTGGGCCTTGTGTAACGAGCCCCTATTCATGTATGTATGTATTCGTCGACTTGTCTACCTACCTAACTCAAGTAACATATTACCAAAAACGCATAAGATGGACAGGAGGTATAATAGCGATTTACCCCAAGGGTTTCCGCAAGGAGCCGGCGGTCAATGGGCGAATGCGAAGGGTCACGAGATTCCATATGCACGGGGTCGCCGGGCCTAAGGAGATATACGCACTTGCTGTCAATACTTGATCTCGGATACCCGCCGGGTCCGGATGAGCAAGGGATTTTAGTGTTGCACTTTGACGGCTAGGGGCATACATAGCCTCCCTCTATGTAGGTACCTAAGTTATGTATGTGGCGACGCCCAGAATACGATGTTGAACTTGTTAGTATTTTACACACTGCTTCTCTAGAGTATTCGTAACTTCGTAAAATGGGGAAAATAATTAAGAATCAAACGGTGATCCGATGTTTGGGGTTGAGACAACCAATAATGCCCGAAATCGAGACGCGCGTCCGCGTAAAAAAGACATAACTAGTTAACTCACTATTGCGGTGAGGAAGCACGATCTACGAAGCCAGGTTGAATTTCTGATATTGGCCTCGTTAGGTGTTCATTGGCTAGGAACATGAGATCCTATCCGATCTGCTACAGGGACGAACCCTGACGACCGCTGGAAAGCATAACCATTGGGCGGCTTTCCCTCCCATCCATCCATCCATCCATCCATCCATCCATCCATCCATCCTGCGGCTGAACATTTTCTTGACCGCTCCCCTTCCCCTAAGAAAACACTAAACGTGTAGACCTATCATAGCGCCAAGACAAACCCGTAAATAGCACACACACACATCTCTCACCACGCCTCACCGACTTATGTTAGCCTCTCTCCCTCTCTCCAAACTTCGCGCCTTGTCTAGTGTCTATAGGTAGTTGTGTGCAAGGGTTACATCCGGAACACCCCAAATCTGGTATTACCAGGCTGGACATCGTTCCTACCCGACATTGCGGCTCTCAGGCCTAGCCCGAGATAGCGCCGCGTGTGCGAGGGCGGAATCACGCCGTCATCCTAGACAAACCTTATTGTTAGCACAGAATAGAGCAGGGGAAGGACAAGGCAAAAAAACGAGGCGATGCGTATAACTACCTAGATAGGTAGGTAGACAAGGGGGGGGAAATAGGGGGTGCATAATGATCTTCAGGAGAGTAGTGTTGCAGTGCTAGCTTACCCATAGCCTAGCCGACGAGTACACCGCGTCGCTCTCCATCTCGATGCGGTCCTTCAGCTCCGGGTCCGCCTTCCGGCCGACGGCCTCCATGACGCCGGCGAGCTGCTCGGCGCCCATGACGCCGACGCGGGCGCTGGGCCACATCCATAGGAACCTGGGCCCGTAGGCGCGCCCGCACATGCCGTAGTTGCCCGCGCCGTAGCTGCCGCCCACGACGACGGTGAACTTGGGCACGTCGGCGCAGGCGACGGCCGTCACGAGCTTGGCGCCGTGCTTGGCGATGCCGTCGCGCTCGGCCTGCACGCCGACCATGAACCCGCTGATGTTCTGCAGGAAGACGAGGGGGACCCCGCGCTGCGCGCACAGCTCGATGAAGTGCGCGCCCTTCTGCGCCGACGTCCCGAACAGGATCCCGTTGTTGGCCACGATGCCCACGCGCTGCCCGTAGATGCTGGCGAACCCGGTGACGAGCGTCGAACCGTAGTCCCGCTTGAACTCGGAAAAGTGCGAGCCGTCCACGATGCGCGCGATCACCTCGTAGATGGACATGGGCTTGCGCAGGTTCGTCGACGCGATGCCCAGGAGTTCGGAGGCCGGGTATAAGGGTTCCGAGTAGCTGGTCGCGGGCGGAGAGGCCTTGTGCGGCCAGTTCAGGTTGCTGATGCACCGCCTCGCGAGCACGATGGCGTGCGCGTCGTCTACGGCCAGATAGTCCGACACGCCAGACACCGAGGTGTGCATGGCGCCGCCGCCGAGCTCTTCGGCGGACACCTCTTCGCCCGTCGCGGCCTTGACCAGAGGCGGTCCGGCCAGGAAGATGTGCCCTTGCCCCTCCACGATTATGTTCTCGTCGCTCATCGCCGGGACGTAGGCTCCGCCGGCCGTGCATAGACCCATGACCACGGAGATCTGCGGGATCCCCTGCGCGCTCATGCGGGCCTGGTTGTAGAAGATGCGTCCGAAGTGGTCGCGGTCGGGAAAGACTTCTGCTTGGTGGGGAAGGTTCGCGCCGCCCGAGTCTACGAGGTATATGCAGCTGCACAGCTATTAAGTTAGAACTAGACCCTGGCGAGCGTAGGCATAGGTATAGGCATAGGCATTGAACATAGACAAAGACATGCCTAGCCATAAGGTGCTACACGACTTACGGTAGATTATTCTCCTGTGCTATGGCCTGGGCTCTCAAGTGCTTCTTTACGGTGATCGGGTAGTAGGTGCCTCCTTTTACAGTGCTGTCGTTGGCTACAATGACACACGTGACGCCCTCGACGACCCCGAGGCCGGTGATGATGCCTCCCGCGGGTACGTCCGCCTCGGGGTAGAGCTCGTGGCCGGCTAGAGGCGACAGTTCCACAAAGGTGGTGCCCACGTCTACCAGAGCCGCGACTCGGTCTCGCGGTAGCATCTTCTTCCTCGCGATGTGCTTCTCCCTAGCTTTCGCGGGTCCGCCCTGCTGGGCCTTGCGCGTCAGCTGCTCGAGGCGTGTCATGGCGTCGTCCATGAGCCGTTGGTTCTCCTTGAACTCGTCCGACGTCGAGTCTACATTGCTCTGTATTATCGATATGGCATTCGCTTGGTACGGGGCGGTGTATGTCGCGACTGTTCGGGCGGGCAGGCGGGCGTGAGGGGGTTGGCGGGGATGTCGAGGATGTCGAGTGCATCGTCGGGTCAATTGGCGTGCGAGGACCAACAGGTCTCTGGGGTATCGCGGTATAGACATTCTGGGCAATTTTGCTACTGCTGTAGCAGCCTTTCGTTGCTCCAGGAAAACTACATGCGGTGAGTGGGAGATGTTTCAACGCTGAAATGCAATAGGAAGGGAAAGCTCAAGGGAGCTGACGCCTTGACGTCGAAGCTCAGGTGGAAGGAGGGAAGCGGAACGCCGTTGATAACCGCTGAGCCGAGGTTGCCCGCGTCTACTTGCGGCATCTTAACCTCTCCTTTAGATGCCTACATGTACGTAGTGAGACAACGGGGAAAACCAGCCACTGTCAGCAATTCTTACAATTCATGATCTTTACATTCTCTTTCAAATATTTCAAATTGGTATTTTCATATAAATCCCTAAAGAGTTTGTTACAATGGCGAGTATGAAAGCATTGAGAGTGCTCAGTCGCCCGACGCGGCATTCCCTCTCCGCCGTAAGAACGCCCCCAGTCTTGGCCGCAGCAGCGTCGGCACAAGCCCGGCGCTTCGCATCCTCCTCCTCCTCCAAGCACCCGCAAGGCTTCGAGCCGCCGACGGCAGCAGACCTGGCGGAGCTGCGGGAGCGGGTGCAGGAGTTCACGCGGCGGGAGATCAGCGAGGAGGTGGCGGCGCGCACGGACAAGAGCAACGCGTTCCCGGCGGACATGTGGGCGAAGCTGGGCGACGCCGGGTTCCTGGGGATGACGGCGGACGAGGACGTCGGCGGGCTCGCGCTCGGGTACCAGGCCCACTGCGTCGTGATGGAGGAGATCTCGCGGGCCAGCGCCAGCATCGGCCTCAGCTACGCCGCCCACTCCCAGCTCTGCGTCAACCAGCTGCAGCTCAACGGGTCGCCCGCCCAGAAGCAGAAGTACCTGCCCGGCCTGATCGCGGGCACCAGCGTCGGCGCCCTGGCCATGTCCGAGGCCGGCGCCGGCAGCGACGTGGTCAGCATGCGGACGGCGGCCGAGAAGGTCGACGGCGGGTTCGTGCTGAGCGGCACCAAGATGTGGATCACGAACGGGCCGGACGCCGACGTCGTCGTCGTGTACGCGAAGACGGAGCCCGAGAAGGGGTCCAAGGGGATCACGGCGTTCATCGTGGAAACCGCGGCGTCGGACGGCTTCAGCTGCGCGCGCAAGCTCGACAAGATGGGCATGCGCGGGAGCAACACGGGCGAGCTCGTCTTCGACGGCGTGTTCGTCCCCGCCGAGAACGTGCTGGGCCAGGTGAACGGCGGCGTGCGCGTGCTGATGGAAGGCCTGGACCTCGAGCGCCTCGTGCTGAGCGCGGGCCCGCTCGGCATCATGCAGGCGGCGCTCGACGTGGCGCTGCCGTTCACGCACCAGCGCAAGCAGTTCGGTATACCGGTGGCGCATAACCAGCTCGTCCAGGGCAAGCTCGCCGACATGTATACCAAGCTGCGGGCGTCGCGCGCCTACACGTACGCCACGGCGCGCGCCGTCGACGAGGACCGCGAGATCCGCACCCAGGACTGCGCCGGCGCCATCCTGTACGCCGCCGAGCGCGCCACCGAGTCCGCGCTCGACTGCATACAGCTGCTCGGCGGCATGGGCTACGTCGAGGAGATGCCCGCCTCGAGGTTACTGAGGGAGTGAGTTTTATTTTTTATTTTTTATTTCCTTTTCCCCTCTACCGGGCTCCTGTATTTGTTGCCATGTTTGCTAACCAGCGTTTTTTTTTATAGTGCCAAATTATACGAGATAGGGGCGGGGACGTCGGAGATCCGCCGCATGGTCATCGGAAGGGCTTTCAACAAGGAATATGCCCATCTCGGAGCATAGCGAGTTGATACATCATAAAAGGGATATGCATTTTGGCCGGCGTTCGGGGAACGTGTATTTAAGGCACATATAAGCATGTAGATCAGCTGAGCCCAAATCCTCCGATCGAGGGACTATTGCCTTTTATTATCATTAGACTGGCGGTCGAGGCTGTAGATCTGAGGTTATTTCAAGTACGTCGTATTTGATTAACTGGATGCTATCTACCGCTAGGTACCTAGCCTATCTACCTTCATTGACACTATTGATCATACCATTTGTCATATTGATACGTCCTCTATCGAGCCACTTTCTTCCTAATCGCCAGACTCTTCTTGGGTTTCGTGGCCTGGATCTTGCTGAAAGAGGCCCGTACGAGGAAATGTATTCGCTTGCCCGCCGCCTCCCCGGCTGTGGTATTAGGGTCCTCTCGTTCCAAGACGAATTCAGTATCATAATCCCCAATGGTTGCGCGCGTCCTGGCTATTTCGCCGTATATATATCGGTAATTTATTTTATGCGTACCAGGGTCGAGCCGATCTAATACTTTCATCCGTAACTCTAGCATCTCTTCTAAAGTATTGACGATAACATATCGGCCAGAGATCGGATAATAGGCTATACGAAACTCTTCCGGACGAAATTGCCCCTGGCGGACGCTGAAGTGAACGAGTTCATCATCCCAAGCAATGAGAACGTAGGAAGGATCCCTCTTAGTGGATGAGTCTATACCGAGTATTACGAATTGCGGATGTGCTACTAGTTGATTGGGGTCAGGCGCTTCTCCAGACTGATCGCCGAATACGATGCAGCCATAGATAGGCGACCACATCATCTTTCCGCCAATCAGTTTTGGCTCAAAGGAATAAGCACCGTCGATTTCTTTGGCAAGTCCAGAGAAGAAGACCTTCTGCACCGCGTAGTCATGATTCGGACCTTGCGGTGGTGGACATAGACGACACAACTCTGTCGAAATAGGAATGTTTTGTAGATGTATCCCGCCAGCTCCGAATCGGTCGTGCTCCCAATTGAATAGCGTTTTGTGGATATAGATGAGTTCCGCACGCGACTTCACTGCCGATATTATCTCCTTCATGTATGCGTCGCTCATATTAGTTCGTCCTAGTATAGGTGTGGCTAATCTCGCATACCTATTCACTGACTGCGAGTGGCGTAGCGAGATTTGGGGAGTTCTGACCAGTATAATTGACAACTGATTCACGGCAACGCCCGACTTGAGTTCTGACGCGTTTAATGCAGCATCGTAGGTGTAACACGTCGAATTCCCAAAGAAGAGGTGAGAACTCAGATCATAATTTCGTGGCTTGAGACTAAGACGGACTTCGAGCCCTCTGTTGGTCACCGCCGATGGGGCGCCGGAATCGAAGAGATTCCCCCTAATATTTCCCGAACCTACAAAGTCATCGGGTGACTTTGCGAACACACTCTGTAAAGTCCAAGCTCTCGGGCTGTCCTCGGGGACCGTCCAACACAGTAGTGAGTGGTCATCTGTCTCTTTTAGGATTTCCTCCTGTAGTCGAATGAAGGCTTTGTCGCCTTCGCCATAAAGGAGAGGCATATTAATGTCGAACAAACCGAGGAGAGAATAGGCCCTGTCCTCGAGGCGTGTGCTTGACCTGTGAGCGGCCCAGGACATCTTCTCAGCAACGCTGTAAGGATATAGTGTCTCAACGCCTTGTATGACTTCCAGAGGGATCCTTGTGATTCTGGAGACGGCGGTCGCAATTTCCTCTTGAGATCGATGCCCTATATAAGACCACCCACGATTGTAAAATATAAATCTCTGTGGCGCAATTAATTCTTGCAGCGTCCAGGCCCTAGAAAACCATCTGGGCACTTTGTCCATGTGCCATGGTGGACTTCTCGCGTCCGACAACTGTGACTGCTACTCAGTTGACTCGTAAGATTTCATATTGGCGTTTCTACTTTGCGTACCTCATCAACCACATCCGAGAGGTAAGCATAGCAAATGTCAGACTCATTATACCACCGGTACATTGAGTTGATAGCTTCGCTAAGCTCGGCGCTGCTCGTTTTATCGATGCAGCAGGTATCTACCCATATCCAAAGCAGCTGGTCCTTTTTCGCTTTTTCGCAGGCCTCCACAATCTTCTGATAGCCAGCCTTGCTGGGGCCTCTCCCGGCTTGCAGATCTTGCAAGCTAACCTCACCTTCGGCCCAGGTATGCGAAAGGATGGCATATTTCGGGATGTCGCTCCCATGGAACTCATGCAGCTTAAGCTCATAGACATCGAGGAGGCGCATTGCGGCGATATGTCGAAGCTGTCAGGTATGCCGTCAGCAGAATGAGAACTTGAGCTGACACCGAGAGCCTTGATGTTCCATCGGGACTCGGCCAGAAGAAGCTCAACCAATCACCAACACCCATCGCTGACCGGGGTAGAGGTCAGCTACTCCCGGTAGGTTGGGCTACATGTAGATGATAGAAATTTTCGCAGGAAAGCTGAAAATTTACACCTTATCATTTGAAAGGCATCGTGGAATTGGCCGGCGACCTAGCAGTTACCCCACCCGAGCCGTTACCTTGAGATTCTCTACGGTAGCGAGGAGTTCCATTGGGTTCTCCTGCTACGGAATTCCGGTGAATGCATATGCGAAGAATTCAGAAGAAAGATAAGGATATTCGACACGTCAACCGACTTGTCCAAGAACCTGTTTAATGAAATACCTCGACACCTATCGTAGGTACCTAGGTAGGCTAGGCGTCATTTGTTCTTCATCCGTCAGCGTCGTTAATCGGGAGCTCAGGTTGTAGTCATTCTGGCGTGTGGTCTAGATGCGCTCCCTCGCTCGATGTTCACCATCAACCGGAGATGTTCGATCAGTGCGAGTCGAACACTTGCAGAGCCTCCCCGGAAATGCGGTCCCTAAGGTGTTTTGTCGCACAAGGACGAAGTTAGGGTCAGGGCCAGGGCCCTTCGAGCATTAGGGGGCGTAGGGGGCGTACAGTAGTTAATGCAGCTTTGTGCTTTTTGCTTTTTTGCAGGGCAGACAGGGCACATAAAAGATCATGTCATGTGATTAAATAACCTGCATACGTGCATCATTCCTGTCGATTAATTAAACTATGCCATATTATGTATTTAGGAATCATATGACACACCTACTACATCTCTTTGTAGAATGTACAGCCAAGACAATTTTCTTTCGGTTACAGCAGCTACTTACCTCATGTAGGTGGTCCTTATGTACTGTCAGACTGTCTAAGTGTTGCCAGTTACCTCCTAGGGACATGGACGTACAACTCCTGTGGTCAATCGAACTCGGAGACTCTTGCAGTCTTTGGTCTCTTGTCTCTTGATAGATCGAGTTAGGCCCGACGTATGCGAGTTGTCCTTCGGCTGCTCAGATGCTTGGTTGGCGCAAGGGATCATACGCTGTCAACGTGCTCGAGATAGATTGGCTATCTGCTAGTCGCTGAGAGAGAAGTGAAAAGGGTGCCGATTGCCGACGGGGGTTCGACGAATGGGCCGTCCTTGAACAGCACACCGCCGCCATTCGGGAGGATATCCCGCTTCTCAGAATCTCAGTAGCTTATGGACGGAGGGAGATGACGACAGAAGTTGGATGGAACAGTTCCCGTTGTAGGAGTGCATCTTTAGCTACCTGACTACCTGGCTACCTGGCGACTCGGATTGAGCCCGCCCGAATTATACAACCGTTTCGCGCCGCACACCGTGGCAGTGACCGACGTAATCGGTCTGGAGCTCGGTCGGTCAAGAGTAGGGCGGCCACGGCAACTAGAAAGAGGATCAGCACGATCCTTCAGTTTGCCTTCTGGTCGTTTGCATTAGCAGCAAGACCAGATTGTGGGGATGGGATGATGGGAAACCCCAATTGCCGTTCCCACGCTACATATTTACCTAACTAGCATATATGCTGTGGCACGTCAGCGCGTCAGAACGAGCATATTATTATAGCCACTAGTGACCGGTGAGCAGTGAGAATCTGTTTGCGGTTGCGACGTGTGTAGTCGACACGACCGACATAACCCTCATTGCGATAGGTCACTCGCAGACGTCACGAACTAGTAGTTTAAGAACTACTTAAGATGGAAGTCCTGTGTCGAACTACTGCAAGTCGTGCCGTTTTGCTTTTGTCGCGCGCGACATTGGCATCATCGGACACAAGTCCGGCACCTATCGATTGGGCGGATACGTACAACCCAGCACTGGCAATTCCACATCGATATCAAAACCCATCGCAACGGTCCATAATCGGCAAGACTAGCGCCGCCAGTTGCTTCTTTGGCTTTGGCGGTCAGCTTCTTTCGGGCGTAAGGAAACTTGGTCAGACGGTAGCGTATTGTTCCCAACTGATGCAGATCTTCCAAATGCCATGTTGGCTGGTTGGGCACTAACGCCCGGCATGGGGGTTGCCATGAGGTGGGAGGTAAAGGGGAGGGGGGGAAGAGAGAGGGTCGAATGCTTAGGGTACACCCAAGGATGCGTTCATGCAGTGGGGAGACGTGGTGCTCGTTGCAATCACGACGGTCCCCAGCGTTGCGACTCCCATGGAAAGGACCCAAGATGTGAGGAGTTCGTCATGGATAGAATAGAGTTAGCAGATGGGTGTTTCGGTTGGTACCGCATGCAGGCCTATCTTACCTTACCCGAGATGACGGGACTCTGACGAAGTAATAAAGTGGATACTGGCGAATGGACTGGTTAATATAAACGGCCTTGAGCTGCCATTGACTTGAATCATCGAATCACCCCTGCCTAATGGAGTTGTCTACCCTGCTACCTCACACAACAGTGAGCTAGAGAGATGATGATGGATTATAAGAAAGACAGCCGTATGCCCAGGTACCGTGGATCCCCTCCTTCGTGTCGTGCCCGGGAGCAACCCAATGGTCGATGTTTCAGCACACTGTCATCCTCACTTTTGTACGACTTGGCCTGCTGAACGGAGACGACTGATCATCTTGCGGGTCAGCCGGGCGTCGAATAGGGGTTGGGCGTTCCTTATCGTGTAAACCGGTCAGTCTGCTAATGGGGAACACACCATGGAAGCAATGGCGTCGACAGCCACGTTCTCACTTTCTGCACCTACGGCCCTAACGATGGGGGATAGATGGGATAGATGCGCGCCGAAGGACACACTTGTCCTAATAGGGGTGTTACGCAAATAGCCCTCCCTTGCGTGGAGAGTGGGTAACGGCAACGAGCACTCACAGAGCACGTCGAACCGACCGGTGATCGCACATTTGACTCACCCGACACTCTCTCTCGACTCGTTATGCAGGAGCTATGCATGACGTTGATGGCATGGATCCCCCTCGGCAGAGAAGGGGACCCCTGAAACTGGGTTGGTCGGGCATATACTTGGAGGCTTTGGTCTCCGCGAATGAGCTCCTACGCTTTATCCCCAAGTCCTTGGTTCACCGAGTCCTCGGAAACCCTAGCTTACACCGGGAAGCCTCCAGATCTAAAATCCCGCTCGGGCTGGGCCCCACGGGGAACAAGACGCGATCTATCTTACTTTTTGATCCAACCCGTAGATCAGCATGCTGGGTTATGACACGAGGCTATTGGGAAGCACAAGCACAAGTCTAACGTCCCGTTTGGGAATCCAAGCTGCGAGCCTGAAAGCCCCAGCAGCAGTATACAGCAGTACCTAGGTAACCTTGTCCGTGCAGATGGCTTTGGTGCGCGAACCACCATCGAAATATGACCAATCGTCCTGATTTAAGCGGGATCGTGCTGGCACGGTAGGAGATTCCATGGCAAGATAAATGCCAATTTATCCCTTACCAGTTGCGAGCTGTATTTTGTCGGATTCCTTAGTAGTCCCCAGCAGCTCCGTTTTCAGTAGACCCAACCGCGGCCGATTACTTAACTCGTTGCAGAACACATCTACATATATGTCCGTGCCAATAGCACTGATGGCCCACGGACCCCATGAGAAGTCCGTCCGGTCGGTGGTCAAAAAGAACCACAGCACGACTCGTCCGGTTAAGACTCTAGCCAAAGGGCCGGCCAAGGTCGTGAGGAAGTTTAAGGAATTGGCGAGGCGGGAGCTGTGGGCCAAGAATGACCCAACCCATCGCGTCGATTGGACAGACGATCGAGTCTGGGAAAAGATCAAGAACGAGGGGCGCTACCACGGGGCGGACGAGATGATGGTCAGCTGCGGAACAGTGACGGTCGACGAGGCGGACTCGCCAC
Source organism: Hypoxylon rubiginosum (assembly GCA_902806565.1). Lineage (NCBI taxonomy): Eukaryota > Fungi > Ascomycota > Sordariomycetes > Xylariales > Hypoxylaceae > Hypoxylon > Hypoxylon rubiginosum. The sequence continues at coordinate 1,382,319 of CADCXA010000066.1, read as the reverse complement.
AGCCCAAAGTGATGCTGGTCTTCAACAAAAACATCGGGATCTACCAATTGCCCAAAGGGCGGAAGAATTTTGAGGAGGGGCATCTCGAGGCAGCCCTACGCGAGACAGCCGAAGAAACCGGAGTCGCCGTCGCACCTCTGCGACTAAGATTCGGGTCCAGATCGACGCCACCGAAACTGGTCCAGACTCAGGCCGGGGTCAGGGAAGACAGGTACGGGGTTGAGGACGCCCTCACCGGTATTACAGAGGGTCTCAGCAATGAAAGCGTCGGCGTTAGCGAATGGTGCGTCAGATAAAATCCCTCCACTCGGAGCCCTCAAGTCCTCCACATCCCTCTTAATCTTAAAAGTTGCTGACCACCTCATTGGCAGTGAGTGTTCCAAATTTCATCATCGACGCCTTAGATCATTACCCTTGCCTTCCCCGGGGGATCAGCATAGTAGGTCGTAGAGTAGAATGCCAATCGGCGCCCATTTAGATCCAGACCCGGCCACCAATGCCTGGAGGCATATCTACTGGTACGCGGCTAGGCCGGTAGGCGACACCAATCGCGACGAGAGTCGGATGACAGAGGAAGAGGACCGAAAGAAGTTTTCGACTTTCTGGTTTTCCGAGACGGACGCGATCTCTCGTCTCAAGCTGGAAGACGAGAAGTTCAGTAAGCCAAGTTTCACCCTAATCTCTTTTTTGCATACTCGGGCGTGACAGCCTCGTCCGAGCCTTCCCCCCCTGAGCAGATATGTTGGGCAGGAAATGTGCTGGCTCCTGATCACCAGTAACCGATCGTTGAGCCCTGATCGCCAGCCGCCGATCGCTGAACCCTTATCACTTTGCGTGTCCAGTAGATTAGGCGAATGGCTGATTTTGTCTTGATATAGTGGTTCGCATCACGTTCGCGTACCTCCGTAACATGTCAGCAAGCGACTGGGCGAGCAATCGAGACCAGGAGTAAGGGGGAGAGGGAATAACCTGACGAAGACGGACTGAGACAGTAACCAGGATGTTTTTGGGCCATGACATTATCGCCAGGTAGTATAATCGCAGGATACGCTATCGTACGTTAATGGAGGAGGCCTCTCGTTTGGAAAAGCAAAGTTGAGGAGGGAACCGGTCATGATGATGAACGAAATGGAGACCAGCTAGGACAGGAAGGGTGTAGTAGGCTTAAATAAGTGTGCAATATATGATTTTACCTTCTCTTGCTAAAGATTCTCGAAGAGGCTAGAAGTGAACTGCTCGAGCTGCTACGTTGCAATAGGGGTGCTTGCACGTAACATTGTGCAGGATGTTTTCCATGCATGGATGAAGTGTGGAAGCTTTCTACAAACAAAGGGAAACAAATGGAAAATCTTGGTTGTTACGACACATGTCGTGACACGTGTCGGAGAGGTCAGAGAGGTCAGAGAAGTCAGAGAAGTCAGAGAGATATCTCGAAGGTTCTCGTCCTTAGCGACAAGATAAGAAAGGGGTCAGCCCTATGATCCCTAAAGGGCATGACCCCTACTATGTAAAAAGCAAGGATCCAACGCTAAGACAATCTAATCCGTGGCCGGGGATGGAGTGGCTTAAGACGGGCGCTAATCCGATCTTAGTTAGACGTCGTCTTCTAACCAAGATCCCCAATTGGCACCGAAAAATTGGCACCAAAAAGTTAGTATATTTATGACATCACGGCAGTTTCAACTGCAGCAGATTTTACCCCGCATCTTCTAGCACCATCTCTTGCATCCTTTGGGGGAGCCCTGGGAGAGGGGAGCTGGAAGCTACCCCTCACGGCAAGGGGGAAAACGTCCGACTCATTGAGATCATCGATTTTTTTCAACTCAATGTTCATGCGTACCTCCTATATACGATTCTCAAATGTCGAAACTATTGGTGTTTAGGAGGATAGTTGTAAAAATTGGTTGAATAAGCCGAATCCTACTCCACCAACTTTATGTATAACTCAATGCTATTCATTCGATCTACATAGTATCTCGGCTTTGCTTAGTGGCATACCTTACCTAAATCGAAATCCATGTACAACGTTGAACCCTTCACAACTAGAACTACCTTAACCCAACGTAGTAATCACACATGTCTCTGTCCAGGCACCTTCCCGGATCCCGTAGAGCGGCCGCCGTTGCATCAGGCCTAATAACTCCACCGGCTTCTTCTTCTTCTTCCCTTTCCAATCCCAATCCCAACGCTAATCTCAACTCCCACCTTTCATCTTCAACCCCGCTCACGTCCACGCACACGCACTCAAGAAACATCACTTCGCAATCGAATCGCCACCAACATCTGTTAGACCAATTGAATCCCAGACCTACGTGCAAGATGTCGACCATGCCAGCGCAGCACGGCCATTCTGAGGCCTGCTGTAACATCCCGCCCGTGGTCTCGAAGGGCTACGGCGCGAAGGGTAGCTACGAGGAACTTGGAGGATTTAAATCGTGTAAGTTTGTGCATAATCTATATCCCTTTTTGGCCAACCACCTATCTGTCTGGTATCTGGCTACCTTAGGTAGATACCTTGCCCGTATATATATCATAAAACCGACATCATGACACATGTTTGCTAAAACCCGTCGGTCCGCCCGAAAAAAAAGACGTGACCGGCCCGAAGGACGCCACCAAGGGCATAATCAGCATCTTCGACATCTTCGGGTTCTACCCGCAGACCCTGCAGGGCGCCGACATCCTCGCCACCTCGGACCACGCCCAGCACTACAAGGTCTTCATGCCCGACTGGTTCGCCGGCGAGCCCTGCCCCCTCGAGCTGTTCCCGCCCGACACCGAGGAGAAGCAGAAGAGCCTGGGCGCCTTCTTCCAGAAGAACCCGCCGCCGAGCGTCGCAGCCAAGGTTCCGGGTTACGTCGAGGCCGTCTCGGCCAAGTACCCCGAGATCAAGAGCTGGGCCATCATGGGGGTAAGATTTTTCCCCTTCCCCTACTCGCGTGCATGCTTCCGCGCGCATGGTACCACGAGCCAGCCAGCTAATACAACTCTTCCGCAGTTCTGCTGGGGAGGCAAGGTAGTATCGCTCGTGACCTCGAAGCCCGACACCGTCTTCAAGGCGGGCGTCGAGTGCCACCCGGCCATGGTGGACCCGTCGGACGCCGAGAGCATCAAGGTGCCCCTCGCCCTACTAGCGTCCAAGGACGAGCCCGTCGAAGACGTCAACAAGTTCGAGGCCAACCTCAAGGGCCCCAAGCACGTCGAGACCTTCGCCGACCAGATCCACGGCTGGATGGCGGCCCGCTCCGACCTCGACGACGAGCGCGTCCGGTCCGAGTACACGCGCGGCTACGAGATCGTACTCAAGTTCTTGTCCCAGCACGTGTGAGCGAGTAGGCTGGAAAAGGTAGCTAGGAAAATGGGAAAGATTTTTTTACCTAATGATGACGCAGCGTCTTTATGTCGCAAGTTGAAGAATATCCAGGGAGCTATCTCCTCGAGTTACGATTACGAAATGGAGACTTTCTTCTACGCGGGTTGGGGTACCGCCCCCGAAACTCGCCTCACGATTTAAAAATCAATAAATAAAAAAATGCAGCAAGATTCAATCCTCACTTTAGTGTTGTGTCAAATGATCATTGTTCCTGTAGAGCTCTAGCAATTATGACTTGAGAACCGTAACGCCACCGTACAATTAGACGCATCAATTAAAGTCGACTTTTTTCTTCTGCCATGCCATGCCACTGCCCAAGCAAACGCCGTGTAATGCAACGATTAAGAGGGAGATGCCCGATGCTGGGGGAAACACCGAAGCTCATCATCGTATGCCGACTGCTCAAGAAGGCGGCGCGTTCTCCTTTCCCTCAGCTTCAACCGGCTCACTCATCTTCTTAGCCTCGCCCTCGGCGACCGCCTCCTGCTTGACATCCCCCTGCGATTTGACGGCTTCCGTAGAATTCTCCTTGTCCCCGTCTGCTGTCTTGACGTCCACCTGGATGCTCATCTTCTCCAGCTTCTCATCGACGTCCTTAGACTCCACCTCAGTCCCTGCCTCAGTCGTGCCTTCAGCCTCGGCCTCTTTCTTTCCATCGCTTCCTCCACGCTCACCCCCCTCACTCTTCTGCTGCAGCACCGGGTCAGGCATCTTCTCGATCGCAGGAGGAGGCGGCGCAGTCGTCGCCGTCGCGCCGTCGGACCCGTCGCCATCGCCCATCTTCTCGAACTTGACGACGGCCCACTCGGTGGCGAGCGCGGCGTTCCAGGCGGCGGCGTCGCGGCCCTTGGTGGCGGGGACCGGGTTGCCGCGGCGGTCGCGGCGCTCCCACTTCTGCTGCTGCATGCGCACGAGCTCGGCCGACTTGGGCGCCAGCACGTTGACGCGCGCCACGCGGTGCCAGCCCACGAAGGCGAAGCTGCTGGGGGGCAGGCGCGCGCCGTTCTGCCAGCGGCGCTCCTCGAAGGCCGCGACGGGGATGGCGGCGGCGGGATCGGCGGCGGGGACGTAGTCGATGGGCTGGATCGGCGGGAACGAGGGGATCTGCGGCTGCTGCTGTTGCTGTAATTGCTGCTGCGCGAGACGTTGCTTCTTCTGCTCCTCTTCTAGACGCTGGAGCTCCTCTGCCGGCAGGTTACGGATGTCGGTGAAGCCCATGCGGCTGCCGAACGACGGCTTGGAAGCTGGCGCTGGTGTTGGCGCTGGCTCGGCGTCATCCTTGGCGGCATCGGATGGAACGGCATCTTCCTTTGGCTTCTCTTCCTCTTGCTCGGGTGTTGAAGAAGTAGGGGTTGCGGTGTCCGGATTGGCATCCTCACTTTGGGTAGTGGGTTGAGGGGCCTCTTCCTTTTTAGTGACATCGTCGGAAGTACCGTCAGGAGGTTGAGCCGGGGTCTTCGCATCGCCCTCGGGAGACTTGGGGGTTTCCCATTCGCCGTGCTCCGCCTTCTTCGCTGAGTACTCAGGCAGCTGGCGCAAGTTGGACTTGGCAAAGACGATGCGGTCGGAGCCCCAGCGAGGGTTAGCGCCGAAGAACAGCAGCAGATACGACAGCTGACCCGGGTTCTCCTTCGAGTCGTGGAAGGTGGTGGTCTGCGCGGAGGTTCTGTCGCTATTCTCACCCGAGAAGTACTTGTTAATGTCGCGCAGTTGATAGAGATCCTCAGTGACTACCGCCTGCTCTTGGCCCTGCTGCTGCTGGTTTTGGCCTTGGAAGAAGTTATTACCATTGTTGTAACCTCCTCTGCCGCGACCACGACCGCGACCACGGCCTCCGCGAAATCCACTTCGGTCCCAGCCCCGATCCCCACCTCGGCCACCTCGGCCACTACCACGATCACCACGATCACTACCGCGATCACCACCGCGATCACCACCACGATCACCACCACGATCACCACGATCACCACCACGGTCACCGCCACGGTCACCACGGTCACCGCCTCGATCACCGCCTCGATCACCACCGCGGGCACCCCTGTTTCCTCTGCCACGTCTGTTGTCGACATTGCGATCAGGGTTAGAAGGCTGATCACCTGACTGCGGCGCGTCGGGAGCCTCGCCGGACGTCTGGCCGCGGCGGAAGGGGGGAATGTAGTTTCCGTACATGGCTGATGACGTATGCGCGACGCGAAGTTTTGCGCAAGACTAGGGTTTGGGGGAGAGTGAAGTAATGATTACTTGCACTTACAAGACGTAGTGGGAAGAAGCTTGAACCTGACGGGAAAATAAAATCAGGTAAGAAAAAGGTTGAACTGGGAAGAAGCTCGGAAAACAAACGGGTTTATTTTAAAATGGCTTGCAGTTGCAGCTGCCTGTGATTGTGATATGTTCTGAGATTTGCAGTCACAATGTGGGGCTGATTATGTAGCCTCAGAGAAGGCGCAAACAGAACACATGTAGAGCCAGGTAACAGCAACTTGTTGTAGGTACATTTTATCTTTTATCTGATACTCGTGTTTCTTCAATATTTTGATGCATTTATGCAGCTTGCATTCTTACCTTTTTATTTTTATCGGCATGGGAAGCGGAAGCGCTCCAGCTGTGTTACTTCTTTTAACAAGTACCTAACTCCCTTGAGCTAAGACATCCTTATCGCCAAGATAAGCCCCTATTCCCCCCTTTAGCGCTCTAAATCCTAACACCAGCTTCCTATCATCTAGAAGGTGTTTTGAAGGCTCCGAATGAACGTTTCCGTTCTAAGAGCGTCTAATAATCTTTGGGGGGTCATTTTGGGATAAAAAGACGATAAAAAACAGATTGAGGATGTCGATAAATAACTCGAGATGTGGGATAAGATTAAGGTAGCTAGGTAGAATACGATACTAAGAGGACATAATTTCTGTTCTAGCTACATGTACTACTAATATATTTTCAGATGGATTGTCTACCTGCCTGCCTACCTAGGTACCTATCTACGTAGAGTTACAACCAGAAGGGCTGCACTGGGCGAATCGAGTTCTTAGACCTATCCATAAACTCTTCAATGTCCAGTGTCTACTAAGTTATTGGACATGAATATGCAACTGGGTCGGGGTTGTCGTATCACACTTTTACGGATCATGTACGTGGTGCTTGATATCAATACGATTAGAAATAACATGTTCATTCCATGAACACTACTTTTGCGACGCAATGCAAGCAGGTGTGGTAACAAGATGTTATGTATTTAATAGAAAATATTGAAGAGGTCGTCGTGTTCTCTGTCGCCATGCCTGAAGTATTCGTGTCCGAGATCGTGCCCGAGATTGTGTCAGAGGCCATCGAGCTGGTGGTGTCTGTAACGCTCTTACCCTCAGGCTCAATAGTGAACATTAATGTACATAAAATGTGTGGTACAGGACTGCTAGTTCCTTTCCGAGGGTCCACAGACGTCCATGATCATCTGGTCGTCAGGTATAGGCTTCGCCGTAGCAGTAGTAAACTTGTTAGAAACTACCACATCGGTACCGTCACCAAGTTTCTCACTACGCAGGCTCCCCGCCGCCATCAAGACGAACTCCCCAGTTTATCGGAAGACTTTTAAGTCGGCACACAACATGAATTGCCCCGTCTGCCACAATTCAGCACAAAGCCACGTGACAAAGAGGGCAGTCCATGTTGTGTGCTGACTTAAAAGTCTTCCGACAAACTGGGCAGATCCTGTTGGTCACTGCAAGGAGGTCTGCGTAATGAGAAGCTTGATGACGGACCATAATCACACAAGCCCCATCTTGGATGATCGCAGCACAGGTCTTTTCTTTCCCAAGCTTGACCCAGCCCTTATGCCTAGTTGCAATAGGGACTTCCCATGGCTCGTGCGGGTCGTCGGGGTCTGTGGTTGTGCTCTGGACGCCGATGGTGTAGCGCCGCACCCGGTGGTGCCGGGAGAAGACGAGTTGAGAGAATATGAGTTGCGAAAGGAGTCGAGATCGGGGTGGAACCGACCGAGTCACTCTGTATAATAGAAACCGTAGCGAGGTCTTGTCTGGGGCCGGGACAGGATGTAGCGAGGTACTCCTATCAAATATGGGCAAGATATGACAAACCCCCTTATTATTTATATAAGGTCATCGTAGAAGAGTGAGCGGATTGTGTCGAAGGTGGTGTCCTTGTCCCTCGGTGAGGTATTACCATTGTAGGTAGTTGTGATAGTCTCAACTTCTGACTGAGTCTTAGGTTAGGTCTTAGTTCGACGGGTAGATAATCGTGAGTTTCTTAAATCCCGCCACTGTTGGTACAATGTGGATAGTGTTGCCGTGAATAGGGGGTAACCTTATCCACTACATGGTCTTGCGTTATGGGATCATCAGCCCATACGGAGAATAATATTCCATGTAGTAACCCAGTTTATTATTTGTTCTGTAAAGGAACCACCCCCCGCGCGCTGGTAGTGTTGTAGCACTTGCGGGGGGTGGGGGGTGTATGTGGTCGTTGCTGCCAGGTCGTATCGTACTATCGGCATGGAAAGGTTGTTCGAAATCGAAGTGTTGGTACGGTTATCAAAGCCGCAGATTAGAGAGTTTAGGAGGTCCGAGGTTTAGAGAGATTATGATTAAAGATCGTGTCGGAGATGGTTGTTTGGGAATTATTAGCGCTGGGGTCCCTCTCGTGCGCCATGGCCGAAATTTAGTCTCCAATTGCGAAGTTCCTTCAGCCAGTCGTTAATACGTTGGACCACTACGTTGACCTCTAGATGAGGGACCGAACTGAGCCTCCGTCGAAGTGGGAGGTGGTAGGGGGGGCGACGAGCCGTCACCGCCTTGTAGGTCGACTGGAAACCCCATACTTCCACGAGGTATTTCACTACGTTGCGTATGTTATAGGTCCGAGCCCTGGGCAGGCGACGCAGCCGGGGCGATGCGATTAGCGAAGGCACCCCCTAGCGAAGGCAACCATGCGAGCTTCTCGTGAGTCTATAATGTTGATTATTAGCAACAGTCGTCGTACAAGTCTGGCCTATACTCACTATACTCACGTTCATCTCGATTTGAGGTTGCTTGTAATCGAGATAGTCCATGTCTCGTAGGCATCCTACGAAGACCTCAAGGAATGCAGGGTCCTGCTGGCTGCTGTTCTTAGAGAAATAGGACATGCACAGACGTGGCACAAGTAAAAAGTCACGCTCCGCGCAACGCTGGGGAGGCCTGCATACGCAATCCGCAAAGCACCTATACAGCCGTGAGTAAGTTATCTTATACAGCCGGCTTCATTGTGGCTAAATAAGGTGTTTTTTTAGAGGGGGGTAAGGGGTGCTTACTCTCGTCATTGATGGTGAGCGTGTTCTCCTGGATCAGGAGCATATTCGAATGCGTCCCGCCAGTCACCTTCTTGCAGGTGCCACATTGATCGCAGCCATGTACAAGGCTGTGGTAAACATGAGCCTGCGGGTGCCATTTTACCAGTTTATAAAGAGTAGGTTCTTATTCTTATCCATTTTGGATTTGGAAGATATAGTGTTGTGCTTCTGGGCTTTTTATCCGTAGTGTGCGGTGTAGAAAGGTGTGCGAGAGAGGATGGTGGTGTGGTGAGTTAAGGCTGGATGCCGGCAAAGACCGGTCATCGCTCAGCTCAACGGTCATAGATAGCATTGCCATCTTGGCGAGGAGCTTTTTTTTTGTCGGGTCCTTGTACCTAGCCTTGCTTTCGGTGTTGGTAGTTTTAAGATTGTTTAAAAGGAGGTTAGAGTGGTATTGATACTGCTTGAAGCTCTTGTAGGCGATTTCCTTGAAGAGGTGTAGTATACGCCGGGATATGTTTGTTTATTTACCGGGCCATTATCGAGCCATAGTAGATGCTTTTGAGATGGCAGTGGTAATGGGAGTTATAGAGAGAAAGCGGTGGTGAGTTTAGAGGTACGGAAGTGCCGACGTTGGTGGTAATGGCAACGGCCTAGTACCAGAAGCAGTAGTTCGGCGGCTCCGGGGTCCCGGCGCCAGTGGAATCCAGGTTGGCGCTCAAGATACCGCGGGCCGTGGTCAGTACCGCCCAGCTCCTTCTTCCTCTTCCTCGTGAATAGTGTAGAGTCGGTGGTTTGCGTTGGAGATAGAAAGAGTGGAATTGAGCTGCTAGGCTCGTCGGCCATCGTGAGATGTTGAGTTGCATAGTAAGTGGGCTTCCTAGCGAGGGGTTGTAAGGGGGTTCTTTTCAATTAGCCAATTGGACTTGCAAGCCATTCTCTTATTTAGTTTTCACACATACCGTGGATGAGGTAGCATGGGTATTGTGGAACGGAGTTGCTCAGTCGCTTTCCTCGTAAACACGCTTCTGCACACTGAGGCTTATCTGAGGTATCTCGACCGTGCGTGGCAGTATGACTGGAACCTGACCAGGTAGGTTATGATCGAGACACCCCAGAGCAGCCCTACTTTATTCGGGATAAAGGCTGAGCCGCTCTGAGGCGTCTCAATCAAGTGTGACGGAGTCAATTATCAAGACGCCTCAGAGAAGCCCCAGCGTGTAGAGTTAGGGCGGTTACGTATCGAGTAAGTCGTTGTTTAAGACTTTTATTCTGGAAGATGATTAGCATACAGACGATACCGAAGATGGTATCTAGGATAAAGGGTATAGTTACACATTACCTCAACCAACTAGCTACTGCTCAGGTTTGTGTAGAGTTATGACCTGAGTCAGAGACATATTTACGGTGTTAATAGCTAGTTGTACACGCCCCGGGGCGGGCATGCTGGCGACATGATGCCCTGAGCATGTTGGCGATAAGACGCCCTGAACATATTTGCGATAAGACGCTCTCTAGCAATGAAGATGAAACTTGTTAGTAGTTGAATTCATGTGGCGTATTCTCTGATAGGTATTCCCGCATTAAGCCTTATTAAGCCTTAGTAAGATGATAAGACGATGGACGAGGATTATGCTAGGTAGGTAGTGAAGGGAGGGAGGTAACGCAAGGCATAGCAAGGTTTATTGTCTGGCCCAGCGGTAAGTTAGAAGCTGTAGTGGAAGCAAGATAGCTGTCTACCGAGACAGTATGGCTGTTGCATTGGGCGAGGGATAGCAGGTAGTAGTTGTATGATTGCTTCTTTCTGAAAGGAGAAAGAAACATGTTGAGTGGGAAGATAACAGAAAAGAGGCGCAGGGATGCTTCAGTGTTGGAGGAGAAAGACAAACAAGTTAAAAATGCCACTTACTGGAAGAGATAGAAGGAGTAGGCGAGATTTATTGTGTAGAATTTATGATGGTGATGACTTAGGATGGTGTCGAATGTATTACGTAGAATTTATGATTGTGATAATATAGGATGGTGTTGGATGTATTAAAGAATAGACGTAATTAGAGTGTATACGACTTGGATCGAATGTAGAGTGTTAAATGTAGGTAGGGTGTAGGATTTCCGTATAGTGTAGGATGTATGTATGGTTTCCGTATGGTGTAGGATGTAGAAATGTAGAAATGGTGATGATTGTAGAAAGGAAGAATGGAGGGAAACGACGCATCTTATGTGTGCAGTGAAAGATGAAAAGCATTATTCGAGTAGAACCACGTGAATAGGGCCACGCTTAGGGTTGCCGTGCAGTAACTTGAGATTCGCATAACGCATAACGCATAACGCATAACGAAACCGAAGAGTCTGTTACTCGAAACTCATAGTTACCTAGAGTACATCGCTTAGAGCACTGCTCGTTGCCCCGCGACGTTGCAGGTGAATTATCGTGCAAGCAGACCTACAGGTAAGCGCTGGAAGCCCTCATAGGCCAAGTCTTGTAGGTACAAGAATTGCAGAAGCATTGCACAAGCAACCAGTTGTAGACACATCGCTAATCCGAGATACGTACCCAGTAGAGGCCTTATTTCAGGCCATAGATGGTTATGCAGGTACTTAGGTGGAGATGTGGGAGAGAGCCTCACTCGAGTTTGTTGCAAAATTTGAGCCTGCAACATCTGTGCTAGTGCTACTGCCGCTATAACACCTGCACTATGGCAGTATTTCACAGCGCCAAAAGATGCTCGAGATCCTCCCTAGGCATCTACCTAGGTTAGAGATACAAGTTTGCAGTTCAGCAAATTGGTGCTAATTCACTTATTCCACACGCCTCACAAACTACCTAGGTCCATATTTATTACGAGGTTTATTACGAGGTTTATTACGAGGTCGAGTTTTTTTGCGAGGTTCATTGCGAGGTTCATTGCGAGGCTCATTGCGAGGTTCATTGCGAGGCTTATTGCGAGGTATATTGCGAGGTCGAGGTTCATTACGAGGTTGAGGCTATTTGAAAGAATAAAGCAGCAAGCAGCAAGTATCACGACCGGCATCCCATCTCCAAACTATCCCAAGACTGAGCTTGTGATGCTGGCTGAGCAGTAAAGGAAAATGCTGCAAAAACAATGAAAATGGTTCAAAGACTTCCTCAAACCTAAGCATTGCAACTTAAGATAGTAAACGACTTAGTTACGTTATTATACGAGACATAGGACAACTAAACGTTAGTCTTAGAGTTGTATTCTGAGAACCAGGGGCTAAAAGACAATCCTCGCAATAGGGGGGTAGACGTACCCACTCAGATAGGGGTTGAGAGCAAACTTAAAAAATCTCTTCTCGTATGTAGGCCTAGACCCCCTAGAAGTAATATTGAAAGCTCGTGGATCAATAAAGCTGTCGATTATGCATCACTGGGTTTGCATTGTGACACGAGTGAAGACCTACAGGTGGGTGCTGCATGATTTCGTAGTGGAAAGGATAATAGTTGGACTACTCCTAGATACTTATAATAAAGTTTCGATGAATCTTACCTCTATACAGCCTAATAGTATAACTTGTAGATAGGTATTTCGTCGGCACTTCGCTTTGGGGGGATAGCTGTTATAATCTGGCTAGGCACTAGGGATCTCTTCCGTGAGGAATAGGTAAAACGTACTATTCATCCATGCTTCCTGCCCGATATCTCTTTATTCCTCGGTGCTATTGTTGGTTAGGTGGAGAGTACGTTGTATAGCCTAGGGGAGTGTGATACTATAGTTGGACGGTTAGAGGCGGTAGCCGAGGAGCACAACAAGCGTCGACAAGCCGAACGGAAACGTAAAGAGAAGTAACACGGTGATAAATCGAGCAGTAAACAGTAGTTATTTTTCACCAATTATCAACTGAGAGCAAGCTTAATATAAGCATTGGTGGTGGTGGTGGTGATAGAGGGAGATCATAGATGTTCTGTGGATCAATATTGAGGGAGCAGAGAATCTAGGAAGCAAGTCAGTAGTATTGAATTTCCTAGTTCGTTTCCCATAGCCAACCAATTGCTTCGTTAGGTGTTCCGTTGCAACATATAAGAAGTGCAACTAGCTGGCCTATCCGAATCTCAAGCTCGTTGAGGCAAATCAAGACGGATCACGTACCCCGAGCGGTCGATGTCGAGATGACTTCTTGGGGATTGAAGAGACTTGTATTTACCAAGGTAGATGGTTTCGCTTCAGTACGTAATTCCCAATTGCCTCAAAAATCCCTCGGAAACTGTCATATGCTATAATTTACATTACAGGTATATATACGTCTTCCTAGCAGACGGATACAGTGAATAGCAAGAGTGGTGATATCTAGCATCTCGAGTAATATACATACATCATCACCCCTTTAATCACTAGCTCGTGAACCCTTTAAGATCTACTATCTAGGAGGTACTGACAATCACTTTTCTCGTTCCAATAGGTGCCAACAATAGTCACTAACAATAGTCACTAACAGAGGCAGGCAATAAAACATCTAGGAGTTGAATAGCTCAAGAGAGGTTGGCTTGACCGTTGCAATATACACCCCAGCATACCTAGGTATATCTTAGCTCTATTCTACACTCTGCGCTCTCCCTCTCCTCAATTCACCTGCCTCCCGTACCGCTCACCAGCAGCACCAAGCTGCCGAACTGGCGCCTGAGGTCCTCCTTCTCCACGTCGTGCGTATCCTCGACCTCGCCCCAGCGGCCCGTCTGCCAGTCGACCTCGATACTCGCGAGCCTAGCCGCCTCCTCAACGCCGAACCGCTTCTCCTCAGCACCACTACCACCGCCAGTAGCAGCGCCGTCCCCTCCGCCCGTCCCGACGAACCCCTCGCTCCACTCGACCAGCAGCCTCACGGCCCCCAGCAGCCCCTTCCCGGCCAGCACCCCCCTCTCGAGCCCCGCCAGCTCCCACGCGCTGAGACCCATCACCCACCCCCGCACGATCTGCCGCGTCGCCTCGTCGTGCGCGCGCGGCATCAGGGTCTCGCCGTCGAGCACGGGCTCGATCCGCACCCCCGGCCACACCTGGCTCGTCAGGAACCCGACCACCTCCTCGGCCGCCCGCTTCTGCGCGTCCCGCAGGCTGACGGCGCCCTCGGGCAGCGGGTCGTAGGACCGCGGCGGCGGCGCCCAGCACAGCAGCGAGTCCGTGTCCAGGTACCGCATCACCATGCGCGCGATGTTCGCCCGCACGCTCCCTCCTCCTCCTCCCGCCGAGGAAGCAGCAGCAGCGTCGTCGTCCGCGATGTCCAGCGCGCGGCACACGAGGCTCGTGAGCGGGATCAGGTGCTGCCGCGTGGCCTGCTGCGGCGAGAGCAATAAATCCCACTCGACGGCGAGGGCGGCGGCCAGCAGGGGCTTGCTGGGCGGGACCCGGACGATCTCCTTCGTAGTAGGGTGCCGCAGCGGGCGCGCGTCCAGGTGCACCTCGAGCGCGCCGTCGACCTCGTGCACGTGCACGTGCTTCCAGAAGCGCCTCCGCAGCGCGCCCTCCTTCGCCGCCTTCTTCGGGTTCTTGGCCTGCTGGCGGATGGCCTGGACCTTCTCGAGCACCTCGGCCTGCTTCCGCCGCCGCTCGAGCCGCGAGCTCGCGCTGTCGGCTGCGGGCTGCGGGGGCTCCGGCGGCGGGCCCGTGCCGTGGATGGGGGAGACTACGGCGGGAGTGGTAGGAGTGGTGTGGATTCGATGTCGTTGGCAGGCGAAGGTGGACGATAGTATCGTCGAGTTTGGAGATGTGTATTGAGGTTTCGGGCGTATCGCTAGTCGCAAGGCTCGGGTTGACGGCTTCATCTTTGGGATTGGCTGTGTACACCTTAATAAGGCGCACAGGTATAGGTTCAGTTGGGACCTATATACAGTACTAAAGGAAAGTGGAAAAAGTTGAAGTTGCGTTACAGCAATTGACGATCATCAATTTACTCTATTTTTCGTTATCGATTAAGCGATAGCTTCATCTACCAATTCTAAGCCTCGCTATATAAATATGATACCCACTTGATTACTAAATATCTAGATTCGTACGTATAGGGGTATATTTATCTGAATGGAAAGTTTATACGGGGTTTGATAATATCCCTACTACGATGTATGTACGTATCTACCTGGTACCTTAGGATGTAAGTACATGTATTCACATTTGAGCATGTTTAATTCACAAGCATGTGCAAGATGCTGTCGTCTCATTCTCCAAGTTCGATAGCCGCTTTTTATTCGATACTCTCTTCTTCTACTGCTAAGTATCTCGACCTTGCCAAGTCCCGCCTCCCTATAGCAAGGGGCCAACGAATGGAATCCCAAACAAAGCAGCAAATCAGTATCGAGACCGTGGTCTCGATGCAAAAATAGACATGTAATATATACAAGCACATGATTAGATAGAGTTGCCCCAGAAGTAAGTCTTGTTGTTTTGATACCATTTTGCCCCCTCTTTCCGCTTAGCTAATGACTTCCATAGATATTTGCCAGCGATAATTGCTCTTTTTATTCATCTTGATCTCCTTAATTTTCCTCTTTTCCCCTGGCTCTTTTCCACCTCTGCGGCGAATAATATACAATGCCCCACACAAACGAGCGGGCCCTGTCGTAAGAGCATACAAGAATGTTGTTGCAGTGTAGACTGTCAGTATGGGGGTTTGGTAAGATTTCCGAGTGTATTTTGCTGAGATTTACTGTTGATACCCTTAAGCATGGATTGAAGATCCATGCTAGCAGCTCCCGTGTTGGAGAAGCTGTTCGAAAGGATACTATCGCCTCCTCGGCTCCTAATATTCCTCTTGGGGGATTTGACGGCAGCATGATCTTGGCTCGAGGCATTCGTAAGACGCTCAAGACCTACCTCGGGCGTGGGTGATTTCCCAACTAGTGATGCCGGTAGTGGGGGCACCGGCGGTACCTCTTCTCCATATTCGTCATCTTCCATAGGATGAGAAGTTAGAGGCCCTCCTGAGTCCCCCGATGCCTTCCGCTCTCGAGACTTAGATCTCGACCGTGCTTGGGCTAGCTCGTTACCATCAACGCCATCGGTAGCATTAGGATTGAACGATAGTTCAGACGGCGTGAAGTCGTAGCTCGCCATGCTTTCGCTGCTGTCGTCGTCTTCTCGCAACGTCTGAAACGTAGTTGGTCTGACAGGATCCCCAGTAAGAACTGATTTAAGCTGGTCGACAGAAGCGACAAAACCTCGACTAGAGGCGCTCCTTCCCGAACCGTGGCTTTGGATACTGGAGTTTCGTAAGGCTGCGGCGTGACTGGTATGGGATCCAGGTTGCAGGGTATTTTGCCGAGCATAAGCTGATTCTGGTCTGCTGGGTGGATGGCCGTTCGTGGATAGTCCGTTAACAGTCAGGTGATTCCCTCTGGTGGCAGTCGTCCCAGTTTTCGATCCGTTGAGTGAAGCGGACTTGCTCTCTGCTTGCAGCGCCACCACTACAGCCTCCCGATTCCATTCTGTTGCCATCTCTCCCCTGAACTTATCAGGCAGTTCGTGCTCGTCGTCAGCTAGCGGGATAGTGCTCAGGGTAGAGCTTAGGATTGGGTGAGAGAATACTCGGCCGGGCGATGCAGACGGGCTTGCAGGGGGGGAGGCCGCTCTCTCCTTGTAGTTCGTGCAAATGCATTCTACCATGGCGAGACGGTCATCGAAGGGTAACAACGCCTCCGATTCCACATCATGAGTGGGCATTTTAGACTGGGGCTTGGCGATACCTGGAGTCCCCAGAAGGTCTAAGGATGGCGTCGGAACATGGACACCTTCGATCCAAAATTGTTTGCTTCTCCTTCGAACAATTTCGTTGTGGATCGCGCGGCCAACGGCTGATGCTTCAAAGTCGAAACGCTCACTCAAAGCCCAAAAATAGCCATGACAGAGACACCCGAGATGAACTTTCGCTAGCGGCGTCTCCGCTTCCAGAATATCCTCTTGAAGTCGGAAAATCATTGGGAGACCATATCTAGCGGCGTTGACGCCAAGTTTGCTAACCAACTTAGTCAACAAGACGTGAAGAAGCGCGATATCCGCCTCGTACTCGATGAACTGTAGAGCGTTATCGTAGACGGCGAGATGGATAAGCTGCAAAAAGCGCGATCGAGGGACCCTGGCAGGTTTCTCCCGATTAGAAGCACTCGACACAGCCCGACGAGCGACAGTCGCTGGCGAGAATTCTCTATTATTAACGCGGGATGGTTTTTGGCTCATGTCGTCCCGCGCCTCCAAATCAGAGCCCGTCGTTTCTCGGTCCAGCCATGTACTAACCGCGTCGACATATGCCTTTCGAACCTGTCCATCTGGGTCACGTAGGAGCCAGTGTGTGCCCTCCCATACCTGTATAGGGACCTTATTTCTCGTCAGGTTGACATTTCCACTAACCTTCGTCTTAGGATTCGCAACGAGGAGAATAGACTTAATGGCTTGAAGTGCAATGGTCTTAGCCAAGTCTAGCGCAAAAAAGCTGTCAAGATGAGACTGGTCGTCCGAAAAATTCCCCGTAGAAGCTCCGGGCGGAATATCCACCCTCTCATTTGCTAATGGAGAGTTGGATACACTTGGATGAGGTTTGAGCCGTAGGAGAATGGCCGAAATCATGTCAGAAATTTGGTCTGCATAGTAGACATGAGTGGCTAGATTGCCAATCGACTGCTGAATGTGGCTCAGGAGTTCCCTATAAGGGGCTGACATGTGCTGAGAAAGATCGACATTAGGAACCGATTTTTCATCTGCCACAGCTGCTCCAGGTGCACCACTGTCGCCCCTCGAACCCGCCGAGTGCTTCAAAGTCCGCTTCATATGTTGTATGAGGCCCAAGAGGACGTCCATAACACTCAAACCAATCAAGTTGATATCTTGAGAGCTCAACAAGGACCCAATAATGGCGGAGAGCACATTTTGATCCGCAAGATTCTCGCTAGTCGGGGGAGTCCGTAGAAACGTATCCGTGGTAGCAATCATAATGACATATCGGTCTTGCACTGGAGCCCATCCCGCGGTAAGCTCGAAGATTCTGACCGCCCAGCCACGGTCACGTCTCTTTTCGACCTGCACCACTACCGTCTCCTTCTGCTGGACTCGTTCTCTAATAAATTGCAATAGCGCCGTGGTCGCTCCGTGTATCTGTGACCTGTTTGCCGAGACAAATATCTGCCTTAGACATTGCATAGCCACAACGCCAGTGTCTTCTTCAGCTAGCTTATCAATATCAACAGATGTCCCAGAAATGGCGATGGGATTAGCATCGCCCCCTGTATCGGCAGTCCTGACAGTCGAGATACTCGTCCTACGACGTGATATACCATTGGCATCTTCTTTCTCTTCTATCTGGACGCGCTGGTGCAAGATGTGGAGAAATTCTTCATTGTCGGTCCATAGGTTCTCCAAGATCATGGGCACTATGACATCGAGCTGGCGGCCGGCAGGGGAGGATAGGGCGTCGGATTCGGCGATGCTCTTGATTGCTTCGAGGCCCGCATTTCTCCATCTCAGAGCAACTGGCTTGCTAGTATTACCCTTGCCGGGTGTTTTTCGGGTGGAGGCGAATGTGGCATAGGCGCGGACAACTTGCTCGTATTGGCGGAGATAAGCCTGATCCGCAAAAAGGGAGGCGTCATGGTGCTCGCAAAAGGTCTGAAAGGTAGGTAGCGAGGCCTCTACCATAGTGATATCGTTAGATCGTAGAATAAGGTCGAGAATCTTGAGGACATTCTGGGCGAATAGGGGGAGATCCTTCGGAGTTTTCTCGATTAGGGCAGCTAGTATTTGCAGGGTGACCTGTACATTCCTAGATGTGGCGATCAGTGTCAGTTGGTCATTCGAATAGGAGGGCTTGATAGTTGGAGAGTTTTGTAGCGTAGCGGAAGCGACGGACACATACCCAATGCGCACCCTCCACACATCGCTGGCCGTTTTCTTCTCCAGGAACTGGCCGACTTTCTGAATCTTGGATCGTCGCGACGTAGCGTAGAAAAGAAGGTAGCTTAATTCACTAGAATTAGGCTTGACATCGACGGCGCCTTTGATGGTGCGTGGATAGCACTTTAGAACGAGAACTTGGTGTTTGGGGCGACATTGTTGCCGTAAGGAATTCATCGTAGCGGGCCAGCAGCCGGCAGCCTACCCAGCTACGGAGAGGGGAGGATAGACGTCGGGTGCCGAGTGTGTGAAAGATGATAATAAACAGATGACTTTGTCATGGAAAAGGAATTTGCGCGGTCCTAGGGCGACCGAAGTAGTACAGTATATGCCGTTGCGGTTTCGACGAGGGATATGGGATATTTATTGACTGGCGGACTAGAAGCCTTGGAAGTTTGAAATTGTGAGGTGTCGAGGTCTTGAGTTGCGTCGTGTTGTTCTCATTAGCGGAAATTCATTTTGGGCCAGTCAGCTAATTATTCGAACTTACCTACCGTATTAGCATGTACCTAGGTACATATGTACCCTGTACCCACGTAGCAGGCTCCCACATACCCCTGTATTTTAGATGTATTAGGACCAATTCTGGCTAGACGCACACCTCTGCACGTCGCCAGTGATTAGACAAATACATCTTTTATTAAGTGCTAGGTGTGACAGCGAAATTATATTCATTATTCACATGTATATGTGCCTTGTTTTCTTCAGATTCTACATACGTCTCGAGAAGTACGCGTAGTGGTTATACGCTGTCCTAGGCTGTATAAGTTATCTACACACCTTCTTCATACCTGGTAATGCAGCTCTAATGCTTACATGTAGGCATCTCTTTGCGAATTGTGTAAAGGAGACAGTACTGACACTGGTAACTGGCATTACCCATTAGATAATCAAGTCATGCCCGGGGACTAAATACTGCATAGAATAGAATGAAAACAATCGCATTGTGGCCATTCTTTTTTTCACTCAAGTCTTCGGTACCTAATCCTTGGGGTAAAATGTAGCCTAGATGATATCAGCATTCAAACAAGCCTTGCAACGATGAGTCTCCCTTTAATTAGTTACTACAAGATATAAATACCTACATGTAGATACCAAGCTATAGAGATACATATCAATTCATCCAAGTATCATCTATTTTAACTTCTAATTTTTATAAAAACCTACCGTGTCGTCATCCCGAGCAAGTGAAATACCAATAAAAGATGACGAACCTGTGACATGCGTCATAAGGTGTACATGTATCAAATATTCATGTTACCTGGTTTTTAGGGGTCCTAACTTGAATTGTCTTAGTAGCTGCCCGACTCATGAGCTCTTCCTCCTAGGTATATAGGTAGTATTTGCCTCATGGCAGGCGACTCGATATCATGACATTATCATTTGAAAGGCCAACGTGCAGTTTGTAAGGTGGTAAGGGTGGCATATAATATTTATAATATTTTTTACCGGTGGCGTTTCCCCAGTGTCACGAGTTGAATAAGAAGTCATAAGAACTGGTAACGTTAAAAACATTGTAATATATCCCGTTAATAAGCCTCTTCAGCCGATCAATAAGGTACCTATACTGAGCGTTTTGGGGGGGCTTGCGGTTAGATGCAGCCCTGCTAAAACTGACAAACCAGCGAACGCCCTCAACAAAAGATACAGGACATTTTATCTCGGAGGAAATGTTGACTCGACCTCGCATCTCCGAGTTTATATCTAAGACATCTAAGACATCGATATTCTTTTCTTTCATTCCGAATGCTATCAGCTATCTTCCGACACGCCGACGTTCTCAACTATGTCGCGTGCCCGGACCAGTTCAGATTCATGCACCACTCGAAAGAAGACCTCCCTCTTGTTTCCAAAGACATCTCATCATGCAGTGATCGTCCCCATTCAATCGTTCAATCGGTTCAGATCTCCACCTTCCTACATTCTTGCCACATACCTACAATGTTTCCCCAACCGCAAATAGCCAATCAGACTTGCTACCATACCTTATTCTGTACAGCCGGACAGGCGACGAGGCAGCCTCACTCGCCTATTCAGATCTACCCATGGATGCCAAGGCTTGAAAGATTTTTTGGATGTATACCAGCGTTACACCCGCCAGTTATCAGTTATAGCAGTGTAGCAACGATGGCAAGGATGCGACGAGGTCCTTCTCCCGTTTCGGTCTATACCGAACTGCAACGACGAAGCAATAAAGAAGCCACACAAAGCTCTACTTCTTCGTTGGGATATTACCTACATTTGTAGGTAGTTCCACTTTCATATAATTAGACAATTCGCATACGGGAAGGTAGTAGGTATTCCAGGAGGTCGGGTAGGTCGAGACAAGGTAGGTGTAATTTATTCAACATATCATCAACCTTTGCCGGCCACTGTACTCAGCTTCTATATGCAGCAACAAAAAAATCCCACAGATCGACTAACCTCAGATCCATAGCTCTGATTTATATCTGCCTCCTACATTATTCAGTGTATCAATGCATCATCCATCTTCTCCAATATGGAATTCTCAGACTAGTTATCAAAGAACGGATGTCAGCTGAGGATAATAAACGGCCTAGGCATCAAATCACCTTCACAACTCCTCCGCAAACAAGCAGATGCCCTGGTCGCCCAAGCGGTTGCAGCAAGACGCAAAAATACTGGAGCCACTGTTGATTCTACGCTTAATTCCGATGACCTCTTCGGAGGCACGCCCATCTTTGACCAGGAACCTGCCTGGCTGGCGGGTATTGAAAAGGGAAGCGAAGTATTGGGTCCAATTCCGTCGGCCGAGCATGATGGAGCGCAACATCGCCCAAGGGAAACTCAAAGGAATAGCCTTGTCGATCTCGATCGATCTTCAAGGTCACCTACGAAGTCTAGTGGGAAGCACATCTATCCAACAAACTCTTTTCCAGCACCTGCTAGCCCCCTAGCCGCCAGAGGGTACGGCAAGCAGCAAGGCCCAATAATAACCCAAAGCAATGACGACGCCGGTTATAACTATGCAGAATCGTCCTTGGGATTCCCTGTGGAACGGACCGAGAAGCACGGTGAACCAGCAATAAAAGGCCAACCCTCCATTAATCTCCAGCTAAACCCCGACGTTGGGCAGTCGTCGTCTTCTAAGAGTCGGAATCCAGCCGAGAACTCTACAGCTGACATTAGTACGGACCCGAGAAGTGCGCACCAGCGTATAGCCCCCCCAAAACCTTGGCCTGGGTTTCGACTAAGGGACCTTCTCAGGGACCTCGACCCGGATGTGGATGCTTCCCATTTCATCAAGGCCCTCCCCATCGAGAATCAAGCATACGAATATCGCTTCTATAGTTTCTAGGTTAGCGAGAGAGTTCTTTACACCCATCCCTTCGCCCTGACTGACAGTGAACAGCGGTATTTCTATAGATGGTGCGAAGTCTATCCTGAAAAATGGGAGTTACTTGAACCCCAAATTACAAATGTACTGGGGCAAGGCTGGTACAGATCGCCTAATTTTTTTTATTTAGAAAGAATTGGGTACTTTTCATCGGAGGAATTCAGGGATATCCCCAAGAAGAGACGGGACCTCAGGAAGAAAGCCGTGGAGGTAAAAGCCCAGAGGCGAATTGCACAACGTGAAAGAAATGCAAGAAATTATGCCCGGCGAAAGGCTGGGACTTAAATATTTATAGCCTCTTCTGGCGGCTTAGAGAGGTATGATAGCCCGAACAGTCCTATATAAAGGAGAGAAGCGATGGATTCATAGCGGTGCATGCATACCTACCTGGTACCTATACATATACGCACAGTATATTCACTTAAGTTTGATAGCACAGCATATTTAACGACTCATTATGTGTCTAAGCACCTGGAGTACAGACGGAAAGAAGTGAGTATAAGATTTCAAAAATGGAACCCCTATTTCTTACAACGCCACTCTCCCCTCCTAACATTTTCTCTCCTATAAGGCGCCAACAAGTTATTATTTAAGTGCCAGAGCTTTTCTACTAGATTCATTGCGATCTACTATCTACGATCTACATAATAAACAATAGACTCGTACGGGTACTGTGCGCTGTTGGTCACTTGAGAGGAAGACAGAACATGATTCGTTATAAAGCAAACTGCTCGATATATGCATATATACATAGCTTAAGCATATACTCAATAGGTACATGGGAGCTGAACAGCCTCGAGATAAGATGAGCGCGAGTACCTGCTATCTCTAGCTAAGCTCCGGTCCTGATCTGCATCTAAACCCTGAACCAAGATTTGTCCCGACTCCCTATGTCCTTCATCCATCCCGGGGGTTCTGAGGCTGTAAGCACCAGCCAGTGCTATATTTCCTGCCTTCTCTACCAACGCGTCGGCGTGTTTAACAGACTGGCGTATGCGAAGTACTTGGTAAGGGGAAAGTCAAACTCGGCACGAAAGATTTCTTTCTCCGAAGCGAGACATATCTATCGAATCCTTCGTACATGCGCAATACATACATATGTAATCTGCAATGTACGAGGTCGATCCTTGAGGGCAACCCTTCTTATCAGCTGGATGGGCTGATGAGTGACGATTGCAATCGGCGCCATATTTGGTAGCTTAAAAATCTTACAAGCCTATCGAAGCGACTCGGCGAATGGGCGCCTCTTCAGGGATCTAGCTCGAACCCTTTCCGCTTCTGCACTTGCACCCCACGGGCGATTGGCAAGCTGGAGAGACCGGGGTGTACTCCAACATCTTACGTAGACAGGTAGAGCAGAGATAATGAACCGAGATAAAACCAGAAACCTTGCCGCACTTATCTACGAGCATTCCCCCCCTATCAGTGCAGGATAAACACCTATAACATGATGGCTTGCAGCTACCTTGCGCATTGTCGCACAACCCTTTCGGCTTTATTGTTGTATTGGTATTTAATCCCATGATTCCCTGTGCAGACCGCCAATTCTCAATTCCATCTCGCTAAGCCATCATACCCGAGTTGCGACAAGAACAACCACGACGCATTAGTCACTTAACCATCGAGCGAGGCTATTCGGGATCTTAGCATCTAGCGCGACCGGCGCTCTCAACCCCTGACAGAATGGCGGTAGACGAAGGAGAGCGGCGCGACTCGCACGCGCCGGCCGTGACGACCGTCTTCGCCGAGGGAGACTTGCCGGACCACCTGGCGGAGATGTCCGACGACGAGGCCGCCCTCGCCGCCCTCGGCTACAAGCAGGAGTTCAAGCGCGAGTTCTCGGCCTGGACCACCTTCGCCGTCAGCTTCGCCGTCATGGGCCTGCTGCCCAGCATAGCGACGACCATGTGGTACGGGCTCGGCTACGGTGAGATAACCTACTTATCCCGCGACGATGCTGTAAAGACGGACTAGGTCTGCGAGGAGAGCGAAGAGCTGATGATGAGGTTATGCATATAGCGGGTCCGGCGGCAAATACTTGGGGCTGGTTGTTATCCGTTGTCTTCATCCTTTGCGTAAGTGCTCGCTGGGGTTCTAGTGGCTAGATGTAACTGACATTGACTTTTTCCCGTAGGTCGCTGCGTCTATGGCGGAATTAGCGAGTAGCATGCCCACTTCCGGCGGTCTTTACTACGCGGCAGCGGTTCTGGCCGGTCCTAAGTACGGCCCGTTCGCGGCTTGGATCACGGGCTGGAGCAATTGGTTCGTGCAGGTGACGGGAGCTCCCAGTGTCGACTACGGGTGTGGTGAGTAGCTACTATTTGTGCCTTTTTTCTGGCGATTTACCCTGAGAGAGAAGTTGACATTTCATGTGCCCTGTAGCTGCGATGACTCTGGCCGCAGCATCGATAGTGAACCCGGAATATATCCCGACGAGCTACCAGACGTTTCTCCTGACGGTCTTTATCATGCTCACACACGCCTGCATCAGCAGCATGCCGACGCTGTGGATTGCCAACTTCAACTCCGTCGGGACTACCATTAACCTCCTCTGCCTCCTGATCGTCATCATCATCATCCCTACAGCGGTGATGGGCGATCCCAAATTCCAGCCGAACGACGTCGCGTGGGGCATTCAGAACAGTACGGACTGGCCCGACGGCGTTGCTGTGCTGATGTCATTTCTGTCCATCATCTGGACCATGTCCGGGTACGACGCCAGCTTTCACCTCTCCGAGGAGTGCTCGAACGCGGCCGTTGCGACGCCCCGGTCCATCATCATGACCGCGGGCTCGGGATCCGTGCTTGGCTTCGTGCTGAACACGCTTATCGCCTATACGATCAAGGACGTCAACAAGGTCATAGAGAGCGATTTGGTAAGAGATATCCCCCCGTTCACTCTTTTAACGTAGCTTTCTGGGCTCACACGCGATTCTGTGTCTAGGGTCAACCGTTCGCCGCCTACTTAGTGCAGATCCTACCGCAGAACATAGCGCTCGCCGTGCTAGCGATGACGATCGTCTGCGCGTACTCGATGGGGCAAGGCTGCATGGTCGCAGCGTCGCGCGTGTGCTTCGCCTACGCGCGCGACGACTGCTTCGGTATCGTCAGCCGGCCGCTCAAGAAGGTCAACCGGTACACGCTCACGCCCGTGAACGCGGTGTGGTTCAACACGAGCATCGGCGTCGTCCTGCTGCTGCTCATCTTCGGCGGCGCCGCCATCGACGCCATCTTCAGCATCGGCGCCATCGCTGCCTACGTCGCCTTCACCGTCCCCATCTTCCTCAAGATCGTCTTCGTCGGCAACCGCTTCCGCCGCGGGCCCTGGCATCTCGGCGCCGCCAGCCTGCCCTCGGGGATCGCCGCCTGCTGCTTCGTCGCCGTCATGATGCCCATCCTGTGCTTCCCCAGCGTCAGGGGCGACGACTTGACGCTCGATGGGATGAATTGGACCGCGCTTGTCTATGTGAGAGATTTCTCCCCCGCTCGGGACTCGGCGGCCGAGGAGACGAGATCGGTCGGATGGGATGTGATTGCTAACATACAAGCTAGGGCGCGCCTATGCTGTTCGTCATTGTGTGGTTCTTTGTCGACGCCCACAAGTGGTTTAAGGGACCGAAGATCAATATTGAGGTATGTCTGGATATCTGGAGTTCTTCTCCTTTCCTAGCCCTAAATGTCTACTACTCGGTTGGCGATAAGTTGTCTAACGGTACGCTCGCTACTTAGCACCATATGCTCCACCAACAGCTCCCCGACGTGGAAGGCGTCCAAGTCCCTACGAAAGAAAACGGGAAAGACTCGGATATCGAAAGGGGCTCGATAGGCAAGACGCCATCGGTCTAGAAAATAAGTTGCAATGTAGCGGCATCACGTTAGGGATATTATGGTTAGATATGGGTTTAAAAATCTGGCAGCAAATACATATATTTACATATCTACGGACGATAATTATAAATAATTTAGTGTCGGCTCTAACTACTGACAATGGCCGATATCGTCGCATACGAAGTACCAAAAAGCATTGGAACTTAGAGACTTGCTAGTTGGTTCACAGCCGCTGGCATTCACTCTACCAATGTTAGCATCCCGGTATTAATCCCCATTGATAGAACCACCTACTACCTACCACGGCCGTGGCAGCCAGTACGCGAACCATGTGTAACGGTTACGATAATGCCGTCATAGCTTGTGGTATATTTGCTAAAAATGAAATACAAAGCAAACAATACTTTAAGCTCGTTGTCATCTTCGTCCTGCTGCCTACATCTTCGTAATACCAAAACCCGTCACCTCCTCGTACCACCACTCCTTTAGCCCCAGAAGGTCGAACTATAAATAGCCCCTGAATATGCTCTACCTCCTTCTCCAAAATTCGGGGCATCCCACCCCTCTCTAGTCATTGGCGCTCCGCAGCTACCTCCGCCCGAGTTGCGCAGATCTTCTCGTCCGTGTCGATACAACGTCGACGAGAGATATCGGGGTACTCGGCGACGGTTACGCTTGTCCACATCCATGTCCGTCCAGTCGACGCCGCCGCCTCTCTTCTGCTTCCGGAAGCACCTGCGCAGGATGGCCAACCTGCCACGAGATGCCCGCGTGCTCGAAGACGACTGTGTTGAAGTCGGAGACATAGAGCCTCGGGAACAGGCGATTTGTACATGCGCACACTACCGGTGTCGTCACGAAGCCGTCGACCACGGCCCAGAAGAGAGACTTGTTCCGCCAGATGTCGTGTGGCCACTGCGTCAGGTCCTTCTTTGACCTACCTAGGTTGCATAGGTACGGAAGAAGGACCGCCGCAGGTCCATACTCTCCGGAGTGAACTGCGCGAGACAGAAGGACGTAGTGGTGCGAGATCGGTACACTACGTCGCAGCCGCCGGCATACGCCTCGGTGCAGCCCAGGCCAAGGTTGCCGGCGTCGAATCCACACTCGCCTCAGACGAAAGGACCAAGGCAGAGCGCGGCGGTCCAGACGACAGCTTCAAGAGACAGAGCCTTTGCATAAGCTGGAACAAAAGGGGCCATGCGAACTGCTTAAAGCGTCCGGCCATCGAGGATGAGCAAGAACCATCTCCTTTTCCCCCAGCGTACCTCCTCGCCCAAGGAAGAAGCACGAGTTTGGTGGCAACTTGCCCTGTCTCCGCAGCCGTGTTACGGGAGACAGTCGCTGGAACATCAACAATCTACCTCAGATCCCCCTTCGAGATACTGATAGATTATTGATGGGTGCGAGTGCGAGTGCGAGTGCGAGCACCAGCACTGAGAGTCCCTACCTCTCTCCGCGTCTTTGAAGACGAGACCGACCGGCGACGTGTACTGTCTGAGCGATGTTTCTCGGCGAGCACGTGGCAGGGCGAACTCCTTCCGGACGTTTGTCGAAGATGCGCTGGCCGGCCCTCCTCGACGGCGGCAGTCACGATGATGGCGAAGCTTTCGTCTAGCTGCCTTCGCCACGTCATCCTGCAGTCTTCGCCATCGCGATGCCCCACGTCGGCTTGCTTGAGGTTCGTTTACGCCCGTCTCCTCCGGGGCGCATCGCGCGAGATGGCTTGGTAGGGGAAGCGCCGGAAGCAGCCTGTGTCGACTTGGTCAAAGCGCCGAACACGCTAGCATACATCGCCATAGTGCCCGCGATGACCCGTTCCATGCGGCTTGGAACAGGTGCCGGCTTCGAGCGCGACCGCCTCTGGGGTCTCGGGATGGTCGTGCGTCGGCGTGCGCACCGATAGGCCTGCTTCGTGGCTGCTCCGGGCGGGTCGTATAGCTCTGTCAAGCCGCAGAACGAAAGGATAAGTTCGATTCTACGGCAGCGCGATCGACGTCGTCCCTCTTTCCCGAGTGGTTGTCGTACCTCTCGCGCCGGGAACGCGGAGAACGCGGAGAACGCGGAGACCCGCAAGCCCCGTGCTGTTGGGAGCTGACGTGTTACTTCGAGGCGTCCCCGCTCGTGACGCGTCGTCCACCGGTGCCGTGTCGTGGCCGTCGCGTGTGCAGATGGAGACGGCGCCGCTCCACGGCGCCACCTTGGTGGGTGCGAAAAAGCTGGCCCCATGGGGTTGTGCTCCGGTACATGCGCTTGGCGTCGTCCCAGCCGAACGGCAGCTCTGCGGTCCAGCTCCGGTCGGGTTCGCTCGCTTGAGCCGGTTTCCGGTCGAAGCGCGAAGGCGAAGACCTTGATTGCCACCTCGCGGTTGGGTCTTTCCGCGCATTCATTCCATGGCCCGTCTCGAGGCGACACAGGTGCCTAGCGAGGTTCGCGAACTGGACGCCGTATCTAGAGGAAGCCTTCTTGCTTGCTGGCAAGAAAGCTGGGCCGGTTGCGCGGGCTCGCCGGTTTCGGGACCCCCATTCTCGAAGTCGACCTCGCCCGGTTGGCGCGCGTCGAAAAGCATTTTCGCTAGCCGTGGGGTTGAAGAGCTCCGAAGATGTGGTGACGGTGTAGGTACCCGTAGCGGGGATCCACGCCCGTCTCACCACCATCCTGCCCTGGGTCAAGGTACTAGCTAGGTAGTCTTGTCGGGGCAGATATCCGTACTGGCACCCAGCGCCTCCAACGATTGCAGGTTCCGAACTACCTATGACGTTGCGCTGAGCCATGCGCTTCGTGCTGGCCGCCATGGTAGTCGACAGCACAGCCCCTAAGGAGGGTAGAATCATCGATAAACCAGTAGCGACGGCATAGATGACGACTTCCTCCCGGGCTACGAATTTGTTGGCAGCCAGGACAATGATAGCGCACAATACAGCGTCGCAAAATGGCAGGATCGCGAGCCCAGATAGCTTCTTCTGGAGTGGTGTCCCTTTATTCACTCCGAGGAAACGAGCGATCGCATCCATGAGCGTGAAGGCGAAGGTGAGGATCTCCAGGTAACGATTCGGCTTTGTGGAACCGTTCTCATTCCGCCTGACACGCCGAGCCTTGGAATCCTTCTAGCGAAGCGCCGCGGCGATGGCACCGATTTCGACATATGTCTCCGTTGCAGACACTATCCCCTAGCACGGCCTTTGGTAACCGTTGATGAACTGAGCGCTACTTTCAGCCTGTCGCCGGGTCCCGAAGCATCGACACAAGTTGCGCTTTAGTCTTTTCGAACGGGTAAGGACTGCCCCGTCAGTAAGCGCCTCGTCGGTTTCGAAATTGACTGACTACCTCGACGAGGCTAATATCGGCTGAGACGGTGTCGCCAGTTTTGAGCTCGTCTTGAGCTCGAGCAAGAACACCCATGGCCACCTCGGCCGTAGGGACGATATTAGCATTCCCATCACGCACGATGTCTGGCTATAGGCGAACTGAGAGAACGGAGAGAATTCGTTATCATCTCGGCGGAATATTCTTGGAAGAATCCAACGACGACGTTGAGGAGGGTCAAGGCCGTAACGACTGCACTTTCAATGTACGAGCCGATCCCATTACTCACACCCATGGCTAGAATGAGGACCTTACGGGGAGCTAGCGTCCTTAGCTTCGGCCAGTTCAAGAATGAGTTGATCGTAGGCGAGTGCGTGAGCTGGCCGGGTCATAGGCTTGGTAGCTTGCCCTGAGGTATGAGGTCTAGAAGGACCATCACCCTTCTCTCCCCTCATGTGAAGCCGGGGTCTCGAAGACCAAGTTGAAACAGTTAAGAGCTCGAACTGGTTAGTGTTAGTGATATTTAGGCTCCCTACTTAAGTAGATGATCGGTTTAGAGATGGTAGAGGGTAGGATCTAGGAAGAGGAAGGAAGAAAAGAAGATTGAATTTTTTTTACAAGTTGGATTTCGTTCTTCTGAATGTAGGAAACCGTAGGGGATCAACACACGACTTACCTATTCATGCATTCTGCATATGTAAGGGAGTATGAGCTATTAAGAACCATCTTGATCGAGATCCTAGATGTAGAAGAGACATGTAATTGAAGACGTTAGCCCTCTGGCCGCCACAGAGCCTGAACCGGAACGAAGCTACCATGCAAAATATCGCGAGGACTTCCAGAAGAGCCAAGCGGTAGGCATATATATACTAATGGAGGCGCAAGTTTGTTATATTTACATCCTAGTGGCCAGCACTTCACCGGCCCTTATCGTGATGCTGGTCAGCTTATTGGCCGCCGCGATGCTTCGTGTTGGGAAGTAGGTTAGGTACCTAGGTACATACTTGGTCAGGTACGATGTAGGGCTGCCTTTGCGATTGTGTTCAAGCTTCACAGCTTTACAACTCGTCATGGTTTGAGCAAGGCGTCCCACCATGCGCAAATACCTGTCCCCCCGTCTTGGCTGTAAGGCAGTCCAACCTGTGCATAGCAAATGCCTAATATTGGATTAGGCTGCTGTGGCACCCACGCGACTTCATCATACCCCTTTGATTGGAGTTGAGCTGGCTTCACCTATTGGCTGCATTTGTTTGGAAGGGCTACAGGTCATGCTGTATCTAAGAAAAAGCCACGACTTTGTCTCTCATTCTTGTACTTGCGCTACCCTGTACGTGTCAGTGGTAGCACGGCGTAAATACATACTGTTTGTCTACATTACTCCATGGAGGAATGACATTGACTAGGTGTTTGTCACCGCCAGAGCGAATGGACTCATTACCTCGGTACCTAAGGTAGGATCCCACGCGCAGCATTATCAGACACATTCCATACATTCCATCGGATAGCCACGGGAGTGTCGGATATTTCCAACCAGGCTATCGCCCTCGTGGCTTCTTGGTGACTGAGAACTAAAACCAATCCTGGCCATTAGTAAAAGAGTAACAAGGCTCCTAGGACAGATCGGCCGGTATCGCTGCTGCATCGTTGATGCCCAAGTCTCGTCTCCAAGTTGTAGCCTCCTTGTGCAGTCTGCCTTCTCCAATGCCACCTTCAATAACCCAATTCAATCGTCGAGTCCTCATTAGGAGTGTTGCACCCAATTCATTGACATAGAAGGCAGTATCGAGTGTTCGGACCCACGATCGATCAAGCAACCTCGCACCAAGGCTCCAGTATCCAAACGTCGCTACGGTCAAGCACTTTCGAGTCGCTTAGCGACTTCCTCGATGCGAACGCTTTCTCCGATAAGCTGTTTCACCGACTCTCGATCCTGTCCGTTCTCGCCTTGCACGACCATCTTCACGATATCGCCGTCGTCGGTCATGATCAGCCGTCCCGTCCGCCCGTCGCTCCACTCGACGCGGATCTGCTTCGCTTGGGCATCTGCGGCGCTGATATCGGCGATTGGATCCTTCAGCTCTTTGGCTTTTCCTTTCTTGCTTTCCAACCCTGCGGCGCTTCGTAGGTCCCCGATGACGGCGGTCCGGTTGTGGTATCGGACGAGCTCCCGTCGCAGCGTCCGCGCGAATTTCGACAGGTCTTGCTTCTTGGGCGCGTCGTAGTCATCCTTAGCCGTCGGCGGGGGAAGATGGCGAGCCGCCAGGCCGGAGAGCGGTATGCATTGCGGAACGGTGTGCCGGTGGACGCGCAGATGCCGGGAATTTGGGTAGGGCCGGTTCAGCATGACATAGTAAGGTCGAAGGAAGCGAGATTTAGACATGACTTCAAATCGCAGACCTAGAACCTTGCCATCGTCCACGGCACCAGGGTCCGGGTCGCGAACCTTGAAGGTGGTTATAGAGGCGCAAGCTCGATAGAGGCATTGTTGCTTGTGAGCATTTTGTTCATCAGCTCTTTTCGACAGCTCTTGCAATCTAGAGCTGTCGTTGGCTCGAGTGGAACTAGTTTGCAGTATCTGCCGCGTCGATTCTGATGTTATCAGAGTGGCAGTCTGTAATTTAAGTTCTTGTTTTAACGATTCCACTACGGTGTGTCAGTAACAATTTCAGTCCTTTTATGGTTGATGAGACATCATTTATTACCTTGAGATCGTAGACTTGCAATTTCACTGTCCAACTGATCCGCAACGGATAATTCTGGCGATTGGATTTCGTCAGAAGCCATTCCTTTTTACGAGTTCTATACTGGAGATCGTCAATATTGATATAGGAGTTGAGCTCAGATCTCAGACGACGCGAAAGACGCGTATTGATTGATGACGATATCGATAAGGATAAGGATAAGGATAAGGACAAGGGATGAAGGTGGGGAGGAGATCTAGATCATAGTGGGGTACGTTAACCAAAGTTTCCTTTAGGTTGGTATGCGGTATGCTTAGTCACTAAGAGACCAGGGCTTTTCTCTCGCACTATTGGACAGTTGAAAGCTTCCTATTCCATTTGGACACGTCCACTTATTATTTTCTACTTCTATCCAGGAGGCAACAATAGCATTAGGCCACGATGGGAGGAATTCTTCATCCGTAATCTTTTCAAGTTCCCCAACTTCTCCTTCTTTTCCTTCTCTCTCTCCAATCGTTCGTTACCCAATTTATTTTCCTTCTCGGATCCACTTGGCTACTTTCCATCGCCATTCCAAAAAGCAAAAGGCCACGGTTACTCTATTCTAATACCACTATCAACCTATTAACTTATTGTACTTGTGCAGCCTTGAAAAACTTGTCACGAAGTACCTATACCCAACTACTCGATTAACGTACTTGCGCAACCGCGGTGTCACATTTCCCAATTATAACCATTTACGATTATCTTGCGCCTCCGGAGATCCTCAAAACGTCTATCGAGTACCTTTCCTCCTTCGCGAAACCTTCCTCACTTGCTGCCTTGCTCTTAAGTACTAGTACGAATGGGTGTCGAAACTCGGTCGAAATCTCAGAAGCGAGAGGAGTTGTCAGTCTCGACTGGCCGTGTAAATGGTCATTCAAACGGCGGCATGAGCAATATGGAGTTGAGGCGCAAGAATGCCGCACCCCAGGAGTCGGGTCAGGTTACAGCGAATCTTATTGCGAGGGAGTCCTTCTCCCTCGATGATAATATCCCAAAGACGCCCACGGTAAATAACCATGGGTTCTTCGAATTGCCTAGACAAGACCAAAGAAACTTTATTCTCCTCGTGTTGTTGTACTTTTTACAAGGCGTTCCTATGGGACTTGCGAGTGGATCAGTACCCTTCCTCCTCAAAGAACATCTCTCTTTTGGCCAGATTGGTGTCTTTAGCTTGGCATCATATCCCTACTCCTTAAAACTGCTTTGGAGCCCTATAGTGGATGCAGTATGGAGCCCCAAGGTTGGAAGGCGGAAAAGTTGGATCCTACCCATACAGTTGATGTCCGGATTTGGTATGTTGTATCTAGGGTCCATGATAGAAGATCTGATGGCCACGACGGGTAAACCAGGCGGCCCAACTATATGGAACTTCACGGGCTGGTGGTTCTTCCTTGTCTTCATGTGCGCCACCCAAGACATCGCCGTGGATGGGTGGGCCCTGACCCTGCTCACCCCAGGGAATGTTTCTTACGCATCGACGGCACAGACAGTCGGTCTCACGGCCGGCCAGTTCCTGTCTTACACCGTCTTTCTAGCCTTTAACTCGAACGACTTCGCCAACCGGTACTTTCGCTCTACTCCGTCAGAGGAAGGTCTTCTAAGCCTAGGAGGCTATCTGACGTTCTGGGGGTGGGCTTACATTGCAATCACCATCGGGCTGGCGCTTCTCAAGAAGGAGGAGAGGACGAGGAACGAGGATGGTATTTGGGATGTCTACAAGATCATGTGGGACGTCTTAAAGTTACGGAACATTCAGACCATCATCATCGTCCATCTCATATCCAAGATCGGATTCCAAGCCAACGACGCGGTCACGAACCTGAAGCTGCTTGAAAAGGGCTTCGGAAAAGAGAACATGGCGTTGACGGTGCTGATCGACTTTCCCTTCGAGATCGGTCTAGGTTACTATGCCGGCAAATGGTCACAGGAATACACGCCCATGCGTCTTTGGTGTTGGGGGTTTGTGGGTCGCTTAGCCGCCGCTATCTTTGCCCAAGTTTCCATTGCCATCTTCCCAGCTGGTGGCGTCCAGTCGTGGTATCTTCTTCTCGTCATCGCCGAACACGTGTTTTCGACATTTACCTCAACCATCATGTTTGTAGCGGTTTCTGCATTCCATGCTCGCGTCGCCGATCCCGTGATAGGCGGCACCTATATGACTCTACTCGCAACGTAAGTTCAACCACGGACAGGTTTCATCGCCTTTAACTAACATATGCGACAGTGTATCCAACCTTGGTGGTACATTCCCCAAGTATTTTGTCCTACGTCTCGTAGATGCCTTTACGTCGGCTACGTGTCATCCCCCAACGACGAAGCTTGACAGCTCGACGTTAAGGGGCCCGCTTGTAACGGAGGCATTCTCATGCGCTGTTCAAGCCGAAAGAGAGCGGTGCGAGCATGGTGGTGGCACGTGCGAGACCCTCCACGACGGGTTCTACATTGTCAACGTCCTATGCGTTGTTGTGGGGTTGTTGACGTTCTTCTTGTACATCAGGAAAAAGGTTCTCATACTACAGAGCCTGCCTCTTAGGGCTTGGAGATTGGCGGGATCTTCGGGATCGTCTCGGTGATGATGGCGGATATAAGTCGAATCTATGTGTACAATATGGACAGTAAATAAAGTCCTAGTAATTCGATTTTTGGAAATTTCAATCTGTTCTTGCGAAGAGTGCTGTCTCACCTCCAATTAGCCCAGTTACTAAGTCGCAACTCAACATAGTCCATCCAACTCATAGTAAATTTATCTTGTCCAGTATGATCAAATGTAATTGTATAACTATGCCAAGTTGACGCTACTAGCCCGAGGACCTGAGCTCACGTAATAGTGCAGACGTAGAATCACGAAATTCCCAAAATCAGCTGCATGGTAAAATCTGATTGGTTAGACGTCAATGCTATACTTGTTCGATAACTACCTAGGTACCCTATGAAGACAATAAGATAGGCAGACAAAGGAATGACTACTAGGGCCAAGATTTCGTCTATTATATTTTTAGATACTGTTACTTGAGAAGCATTACGACGCCAATAACTTCTTTATCATAATGTCAAGTGTTTTCTCGGAAACAATGCACGTAGAGCCTTGTTGGAATTCAAAAGCATTGTTAAGGAAGAACCATATTGTTCCCGCAAACCGATCATGTTTGGTTGGGGCATATAAGGCAGCGATGGTTTGCCCCAAGGCCAATATCAGACCGAATCGAGTCACCACTAAATCACTTCATCATGTCAGACACTGTAAACGCTCGAAAAGTTTGTGGTATTTGTGAAAAGGTTCTCGGCGAGGACCGTTTCTCTTTGCTCCTCCTAAGCATTTTCGACAATAAAGGTTGGGAGTATAAATCCGAGAGGGAATGGGAGATGAAATGCACAGCATGCCAACTAGCTACCGTTCAAGGTGCTATCGACCTCTTCGTCGCTGTGGAAAACGCGGACAAAGACGTGTTTTATCCAGACATCGTAAGCGATGTCATTCGCGAGCTCAACGTCAATAATAAGCTTATGCCTACCTTCTTCAGGGAGCCGATGATATCGCACTTGGTCAGAGCTTTGTATCGCTGGCGATGCCGGGCCAATCTGCAACGCGCATTCGACGACATTACAAACATAACTCGGCAACATCAGTTCTCTGTCTGCATCATGCGGAGATTGGCACAGTACACGTTGGAGCGTCTCGACGAGGCACTAAAGTCTTACACCGGGGACGGAGTCGAGCAATTTAAGGACAAATACCTCGACTTTATATTGACCACCACGGTCGTGGCATCTGCCGTAGAGCTGGAAGACTTTTTCACCCGTATAGATAATGTGTACCTTTTCCAAGGATTCTATAAATTTTGTGATGCTAATTGGAGAGATGCCTCAAGGGGCTATTAAGCCGCCTAACCTGGCAGTCCTACTAGATACCTAGATAGTTTTGAGTATTCTGTAAGATAGATTAATAATTTGCAATTTCCTCTAACAATAATATATTAGTATTATTTGCCTCATTTTCTTCCTTGTGTTGTCACCTATCGTGTACCTAGGTAGGTGAGTGGGCATTGTTCCAAGGTACGGAACTATGTGAAATTGTCCGGATAGGGGTATTATAACCAGGCAGATAAGTATCAAAACTATTGCCTACCTTGGGTGATCGACCGTAAACCTCTTTTAATATAGGTAGTATATTAGGTAATAAAGATATCTATCCTACATGGCAGGCCAATGTTTTGTACCCATGAATACGCCTACCATTTACCTAATCCCTGAATATAGAATCGCTAGCATCACCACTGCATAATACATTATAAACCTCGCCAACAACGCCCCCTTTCTCAGTTACCAACGGCATGCAGCAATATCACGCTGAATTGGCTCAGGGGTACCTGAAATCCAAATTGGAATACTAGATAGTCCAGACATTGCCTTTATTCCTTAAGCTCGGAAGGTAAACACTCATAAAGGCTTTGTAGATACCCGGTGCTTGGTAACGCTCTAGATTCATAGATCTCCGCGTCGCTCCTTGTATTAGTTCAATCAAGATATTAATCGGTTCTACCGAGACTCACCGTTGTATTACTTGCTGCGGTGGTTGAACTACTGTGAGGTAAACACAATACGACACGAAACGAAGGATCAAAGACTTGGCGAAATCGCGAGCTACTCGGAATCAAGGAAATATTTTGTTAACAATACATTCAGTAAACTAAAGTTATGTACGTAGTGTAGATATTGCATCTACGAATGGTGGCAAAGTTTGACGCCATTTCGGTTCCTATGATTTCGCATCTTAAGGAAAAAGTTTGAAGCCACCAGGGCAAGCCCTCTGGAACAGGCCTTCAGGATCATAATTCTTGCTCGCCTTTTGAAGTCTCTTCTTGTTCTCAGCACCGTACGAGTTGATGGGGTCTTGATGAGTCCATGCGTAGTTCATGTACACAAATGGCACCAGCTGCTCTCGCGAGGCCGCGTCTTGCTTCATCTTCTCGAGGGCCGCCTTCATGAAGGTAATGACAGCATCATCGTCACTCCTGTTCTTCCAGTATGAAAGCAGCAGGAGAGAAACAAGAGGGCCGTCAGAGGACTTCAGTCCCAATGAGTTGCCCCCGGTTGCTTCTGACTGCTCTATCAAGGAGACCGGGTACGGCTGCAGGGTGAAGGAGGCAGTCAAACCCTCAATAGACTTGACTGGACCAAGGCCACCGGTGTAGATGTCGGTTGCGGCTTGCAGGGTGGCCACATCAGCCTTAACAGTGATGTTCATGTAAGCACATCTGTGACTAGTTAGCCCCCGTACCGTGAAGGATCACAAGATATATGGATGACATGCCTCACTTGGCTCTGAACCCCGCCTGCTTGCTCTGCTGCTGCGTCTGTGACAGTTTGTAGGCGCATGGTGTTCAAAGCGTCTATTTGCGGTTGCATCTTGCTAAAGACGTCAAGTACAGGCGGGTTCTCAACCGCATCGAGATAGTATGGTTGATTTAGGCACATAACATCGCCGCCGAATATGGCCGAGTACCCAATACTGACCATGAGATGGGTTCTTTTGCTCTCGATGGGGTCGTCCAGTACGTACGTGGACGAGGGCCTCGAGCTGACTGGGGAAGGTTGGGGCAAAGTAGAAAAGGAACCCGCCCCAAATTTGGCCTTATTGGAATGTCCAGAGGTCATAGCGAGTAACGATGCCCAGATTGTTTCCGGAACCCTTGAGGGCAATCCATAGATCAGCATTGTCGTCGGCATTTGCATTGACGATCTCACCCGAGGCTAGAGCCACCTCGTAATTGATGACATTGTCGCAAATAAACCCCTCACCACTGGAGAAGAAGGACAGTCCTCCTGTAATATGGAAGTCAGTCGATGTAATCAAGA
This sequence comes from Hypoxylon rubiginosum, assembly GCA_902806565.1. Classification (NCBI taxonomy): domain Eukaryota; kingdom Fungi; phylum Ascomycota; class Sordariomycetes; order Xylariales; family Hypoxylaceae; genus Hypoxylon; species Hypoxylon rubiginosum. The sequence goes on along the minus strand of CADCXA010000066.1, from coordinate 1,344,707 downwards.
AGGACAGAGTCGGAAATTCAAACCCTCGAGAGCCAGGCCTCCGATTCCATTTGTTGCAGACCTTCCGCCTGCAACTGCGAGCCCATCTACGCCCAGCCTCTCGTATACCGAACCCCATCGCTCACCTGCCCCAACCTTGACGATTCCGTCGCTGGGATCGATGCCAGTCAAGAGCCTGAGGTCCAAAGTAATGCCATTCTGAATGTTTGCACACTGTGGAAGAGGCTGTTGCCCTCCACCGCGAACAGCGAATGCGACGCTGTCTGAGTAGGAGCTAATCGTCTTCAAGAATGCCGCTACGTCCTCTTTGGTTCGAGGCTGCACAATCCAGGATGGTTTGAGATCGCTCTCGAAGCCCGAGAGATACGAGCCGTTCAGGGTCTCGTACAATTCCTCTCCACGTTTAGTAAAAACACCATCCGGGATGGCTTGTTTCAAGGTATCGATGGCGCTGGAGTTGGCCATTGCAGGAGATTGATAGATACCTACTTAGCACAGATAGACAGAGAAGTTTCCAGGCAAGGAATTTCAGAGTTGAAAGAGATGAGGAGACCTGGAATCGAGATGGAAAGGGGGAATATGCGGAACCTGGAAAATTCTGAACGTCTAAGGGATGGTAAGGGACGGTTGCGCGCCAACAGAGCTTCACGCCTCACAACTTACCCCTGACCTCATATGCAGGCCTAGCTTTGTGTGATAGACAGGGCAGGGTATCAACTTCTCTTTATTTTATTAGTACTGCCATTTAACCAGCTAATTAAATATTTAAAATTACCTTACACTTTATAGCTACACCTAACAAACACCGGAGTAAAGTAGAGTAGCACAGCTAGTATCATTAGATTTAGCCACAAAAAAGCTGCTCAACAAATCTTCTCACCCCAGCGCTATTGGTACTAGGTATAGTCCATTCGTCCAAACTCGCTCACGGTAGTGTTGACTATACTCTATACGCTATCTTCGTCGGCAATATCGACGCGAATGGCTAATGGCATGAAGTCTTTGTTCGTAGCGCACTTTCTACTCTGCTCGGCAGCTTCCCGGACACCGTCCTCGTTAATATCTGCGAAAACAACTCCATGAACACCAGCTTCGGCAAAGCGATGACAGTTTCCTTGCCGATACCACCAGCAGCCTGGTATTCTGGTATTAGTAGAGGTGGCTGTTGATGGGGGCTTGAATTACCTACTCCTGTGACTAGCGCTATGCCTCAGTTGAGTGTTACCTTCGTAGCCATGAAGACTGTTCTTCTCAAACCCGAGCAGGTGGACGACTGTACGGGTGCTTGATAGTAACTTCTCAGCAAGCTGGAACGAAAGCGAAGGTGGAAAGGCGGCAGTCGTCCGTTATCCCTTACCTATGCTAAACAGGGGAGGTGTTGTGCTACCAAACCTGCGATTGTCTCTTTGTTCAGGAATACAAACAACTCATAATGGTTTTGGTCCGTATCCTGAGTGCCTAGATTTCAATGGAGTAGGTTCCCGTCCAATTCCTTGCACGTTTTGCCTCCTTTACGACTCTGGCTACCTGATCCTAATATCGAACAAATTGGTAGCCAGGGCAGCTTAAGTAGGGAGCTTAAAAGAAAAGTGCATTCCAAATAAGAAATCTCATGTTTTCTGGTCCTGAAAATGGGAGAATGGCCGGTTGTTGTGGTATGTAGCCTGCTTGTATACGAATCGGCGGGATACTTGTTATTCGGATGGCGCTCTAATTCAGCTTGTTGGTCCTGATATCTCTATAATCACTGCAGTTATATAGGTGAGTCCCATAGTCTTGTGGTGCCCTATCTTGAAGTGTAGGGTTTACCGCAGTATTTACAACGAGACCTCTTTTAAAGAAAGCCAGCTCGGTCGACAGCTTCTAACTACGCCTATGTTAGCTCGTCCTCAGGAGTCATCGCGAGTATTAAAAAACAATATAAAAGGTCGAAGTTGTAGAAAAATCCGCTTACCTGGGACACTTTATAAGCTCTCTGAGAATAGGGGGCGGCGGCGACGATAGCAACAATGTTGCCGGAGCAAAGGCAGCAAACTTGGGTCACCTAAAGGTTTGTTATTCGTGTCGAAATTTTGAGGCTGAGATGTAAGAGAAGATCGATTGGAATAGCAAATTTGGTGTTGCTATTATGGAGTACAATGTATAATAATGTGTGTACCTCCTACCTTACCTTAGGTAGGTAGGTAGGTATACATCCATCATACGTATAACTTAAGAGACTACATCATTATGTCATATGCCCTCTTTGGCAAGAATTCTGTGGCACTGTTGATTTTATTAGGGAAAAGGTGTCCCTAAGTTCCTGAAGTATATGTGACAAGATGACGCTCCTCCAACATACACTCTCCTGACATACACGCCCAAACATATCGCGATATCGATGTTACGGCCTTCACACCGCCTTGGCATTATCGTGTATATAATCATGACCTCGCGGAAGCGGCAGGCAGGATCGAAAGATACGATTGCTTGATTTCGCTCTATTGTTTGACTGGTTAGAACTAGTTAAACTTCGTATGTATAAGGTGGGTAGATAGGTTCCTTCACCTCTGTCAGTTGATAGTTCGCATACACTCTGTAGGTACAGTGTCGCATTTCAATGCGAAAGCCACCGCGACCGAATTTATTCCTTAATACATTCGAAAGTCGTGCCGGGTCCACATTCCGGGTTGGGATGACGAGAATAGGATGCATTTGGCTTGAGGTGACTTTATAGACTGTGAAGGCGATTGAATGAGCTAGGTACGAAAAGATGATGAAAGGGTAAGAAATTCGAGCCGGCGTTCAAGACAGTTCTTACCAAGGGATAATGCCTAAAAGCCAGGCCGATTGGGGTTATCCGTAAGGCGCACAAGCAAGCTGCGCCACCGCCATGTAATATGTAACCGCCCTTAAGGCATCACCCAATTAAAAGTCAAATAGAAATCATGATGACTCGGGTATCCCGGGGAGTGAGGTTTCCATATGAGACGAAAATTATGTGGCTTGCTGATTCGCATCTGCACAATTGGGATGGGCGCCGCCACCTCGGACATGATAGAGGGGGTTGGAAAATGGGGAGAACCCTTTAACCCCTTTGAACCCTTTCTCATGGATTCCAAGAGTCTACATTATACGAAGCAAGCATGGAGACACGCCAATTTCAAAATAGAGATATTCAGGACCAGGGAAATGTGATTACCCCCTATACGCCAATAGAAAATGGTTGACTAATCTGTGGTCTACCCATTATGATTATGTCTATATGAACTTGACAGCCCAGGCTTACCATTCTTCACAGGTCGGTCAGCGAGAATCGGAACGACCTTCTAGCGATATTGTAATCAACGTTGAGCCCGCAGACGACAGTAGGAGTGGTCATGACGTCGAGCATATCGCACCCGTGAGCGAACAATCATATCCCAGCACTATTTACGATAGGGGGAACAGTGAGCGACTCCGAGATATCAACCATCAAGATCCCGTTCGAGATCCCGTTCAAGGTTCAAAGAGCGAAGTTGCTGGGACTGGGAGCTGGTTGAAAATGGAAGAACGCCTACATGATGCTATCAAAATATCTAAAGACGACAAGAAGTTTCTACCACTAGACAGACTAGGAGCTATCGTAACCGAAACGGCGGTGGAACACGAGCTCACTCAATACGAGACCCTAAGGAGAAATGCATCAACTTTGGCACAAGACATCTGCCGGCAGCATGAGTTCCAGGAGAGCAACAGAAGACAGTACGCATCGTACCAGAAGATTTTCGCCATCTTAGTTCTCATAGGCAAAGTCCAATGTATCACCCATTTCTTGGATGAGGAGATAAGAGATTAGGATTTGCCTCTCAAGGAACACAAAATAGGATCTACCATCTGTTTGGTTGCACGGCACGTAGAGTTGGATCCTAAAAGTGGTTATCCTCTGCGAAAAGGTAAGGAATGGACAATTAACGAGATCGGCTTCTTTGAAACTCAACAGTGGATCGTATGCGCTCCCTTCTTCGCAACGGCTAGAAATATAGGGGAGAGAGTTCATTTATACTCGCTGAGTACGCGCGATGTTCTCTCTTTCGTCTCTCCGGGGACAGATGACCAAAACGACCCCCAATATTTATACCAAGGCACCTTTTCTAACGTGCGGCGAGTGAAAATCCATCATTCTCACCATAACTTTTCAGTCCATCAAGTAAGAATAGATTCTCAATATTAAACACTGCTTTGCTAAGAACTCGAAAAGGGAAACGCAGGAGCAGATTTCGTTGTTAAAGAGATCCTCAAGGAGCCTGATTCTACGAATTATCGGAGAGCTTTGATCAGGAAGTCCTTGCTCTGGAGCGATTCTGCCAAAGGAACGAACGATACCTAACCTAAGGTATAGCAAGCAATCTGGTGAACTCCACAGCAGAGCCTCATCTCATATCGGCATCACAGCCGACATAGGAGCGGATACTACACTCCATAGCTTGCCGCGTAATGGGATGGACCCGATGCAAAGCCCTAAACGTAGCCAATGAGGCTCATTCCTATTTCTCGTGAGGAATAACACTGAAACAAGATTCTGCAAGTGTCAGTGGTCATCGATAAGCAAAACTTGGCGTTTGTGCTACTATAAATTCGGTGACCACGTAGGTAGGGCGTCATCTTAGGTTAGGCAAACGGAGCCTAGAATTGCATGGTCATCTCAGGCGGTCTTGACTCATGTGTGAGGTAGGTAGGTACATAATGTACCTACCTTTCTACCCGATATCCGCTCTTAAGACTAAATATCTCCTAGGACTGTTTAATATCAAAGCTCATTTTGTTGTTTTCTGAAATTCTTTTACATCAACTTACGACTCTGTCTTATGGACTGGGTTCGGCAACGATGGAAGTTGTCTGAGGGCGACCTCAGCAACTTTGAGTACGAAAACCGAATATGCAAAGTGATACGGCTGAGCTATGATGAGCAGGTAAGGTCCAATAGATCCTTAATTAGCCGCTATCCCAATGTACTGATCTCTCTTAGAAGCAACGAAAGGTCGAACACTGGGATTTATTGTCAGATTCGCAATGGATGGATTGGTTTCAAAGAGTTAGCACATATTTCTTGTTAACAATACCTGCTTACGCAACTACAGGAAACCTTGATACCGGAAGATTCCCGCAATTTCACTGCATCTCTCGTGTATGGTATTCCTCGGTGGCCATTCGTTCCATAGCCTAACGCTTCACTAAAGCTTAGGAAGCCGGAAAGAAGATTCCAATTATGGTTTGAGTTATCTTCCTTTCTCTATGCTAGTCTTCGAGCGTATATACGATCGCTTTTTCATCCACGATTCGCTCGCTAGGACGATTTTCCGCAACTATGCTGTAGTATTCTCCCGGACATATCTTCCAATTGAAAACTCATTGGGAACTGCGATAGGTATTCTCGTGAATAGAGTCGATTCAGGTTTTACAAATTAACAGTGCAATTTAGTGTACAATTGCCGCTCGTCGGCTCACTGGAAAGACGATATAGCGTTGTCTTCAACATACTTCCCAAGCACAGGGCGCACATATGCAGTATTTTATGGCTGCAATGACACATCCGCGGGGAAAACAGTCATGGCAAGGATTGCCAATCGATTCATCAAGAGCTCAGAAAACTCTTTCTGCCACCCAATGCTTTCAGTTGGTATATTTGCAGAGATCGAGAGATCTCGAATGCGTGAGCTTGTTCTGTCAGGAAAGACTGACTTACAGGATACTATTGATGCACTCCAGCTTCACGGATATGGGGCCATTACTAAATTCAAATCTCGCGTTGATCCCTGGCTAAGGATATATTCAATCAGAAATGGTCTTGAATGCTGGGTGCAGATCGTACACAAGATGGTTGCTCATATTGACGAGCTGGCCATGCCACCTTGCGAAACTAACCGTAGAGACGAATTCAGCAGCGCAGGCTCTCGAATTAAGGATCGTCTAGGGGAAATCCATCTAGAATACTTGGAGTTGATCAGAGAATGTAACATGATCATTGATGGAATGACTCTTGCTACCAATATGGTCTGTCCTTTAACCCCTGTATCCAAGCACTATGTTGAAGTGATAGAGCTGACGTACTACTAGGCACTCGCAAGGGACAATATGAGTGAAGGCAAGCAGATGAAGGCTATCGCCGTAGTAACAATGGTGTTCCTTCCTGCTACATTCGTTGCTGTATGTGGTTACCATCTACAGTCTAGTAATAGTCGACTACCTCCTCGCTTACTCAAAATCACTAGACACTCTTTTCCATGACACTGTTCGACCTAGACTCGAGCTCTATGTGGCTATATCCATCCATAGCAATCCCTTTAACTATCATTGTTCTCGGTATATATGTCTTTGTTGTCTTGCGGCCGAGGGAGAAGTGGATGATGAGAAATCCAGATCCTTGCCATAACAACGAAAAGAAGAGAGATGAGCGATTGGCGTGGCTCCACTGGGTATGAACAAAAACAAAACGAACGAGGAATGAGTCGTGTCGAATGAAATCAAGACTAATGGTTGTAGGTAAATACTGGTTCCTATATGCATTCACTCACTCAGTTGAATATTATCACCTTCCTTGCGGAAGAAATCGGTTGGCCTTAGGAGGAGAGCAACAAACTTGGAATATACATATAGCTTGATAGGCATTTCTGGTCTACTTAGCAACTAGTCGCGAAGATGTTATTTTATAGCGTACCTAGGTGGATACCTACTTAGGTAGGTAGGCCTCGTCGATATTAGCTAATGAAGAACATGAGATGGAGCAACGTCTCTCTAGCCGCCATGCTAACGTAATTATGCCGTAAATTCTCTATTAATGCCATCTAATAATACGATTAGTATGCTAAGTGAGCGACGACGAAGCTCTCAGAGACATCGATGCCAGGAGTCGGTAAAGGAAAAACGCCATCTATGATTTCAATAGCCATTCATCCAGATCATTATCCCCTAATATTTCGACTTGTTCCTCGCCGCGGCCGACTCGATGTGCTTCGCGTGCAGCGCCTCGACGGCGGGTATGATCAAGCCCTCAATCTCCATCTCTGGCTCGCCCTCCGGCAGCGTCTCGGGGTCGAGCGGCTGATTCTCCGGCGGCTCCTCGGCGCTGCTTGTCGTCGTCTTCTTGCGGCGGCTGAAGGGGACGCGGATCCACCTGTCGTCCTGGCCGGGCGCCACGAAGACGACCTCCCACTTGCGGGTCGACAGCAGATTGCCGATGACGAGGTGGTGCTGGTAGCGCTCGAGCGAGTACTTGGCCTTGTGGACCAGGATCGACGGGTCCGTCTCGAGCTTGAACGACACGATCATGCCCTCGGGGGCCCAGCCGTCCACCAGGTTCTTGAGGAACTTGGGCACGGGGTCCAGGTCCACGATCAGCCGCTTGCTCCGCGGCACCGCCGGCGACGAGTCGAAGTTGTCGAACGCCTCGTCCTCCTGCTGTTGCGGCGTTCTCTCTTCCTTCGTGATCGTCGTCGGGCCCTGCTGCTTCTGCTTCAGCATGTCCGTCGCGTCCGTGCTCTGGATCTTGTGCTCGGCCATGCGGTCCTCCGGCACGAAGAAGTCGCTGACCGCCGCGGCCAGGTAGAGAAGGCCGTTGGGCCCCAGCGGGCGCATGAGCTGCGCCACCGCGCGCAGCTCATGCAGGTAGTCGGTGATGGTGACGAAGGGCAGCATCAGGAGCAGGTTCTGCTTCTTGGCGGCGTTGTACTTGCGCAGCACGCGCAGCATCTTCTCCTGGTAGGCCGGGTTGGCCACGACGCTGCCGTCCGGGTTCTCGTGCAGGAAGTCCAGGAAGCAGTTGGTAGAATGGCTGTAGTGCCTGCTGTACGGCAGAAGACTGAACTGGCGGTGCATGAAAATGACCGCATATCCTGCCTCCAAGAAGTACTCGGCGGATGTGGCACCTCGCGTGCCGGCGCTGAAGTTGTCAATGAAGCGCACCGTTTGCTTTTCCAATGGCACGGTGGTGCCGCCTGAAGTGACGAGAACTACGCGCCTGTTTGCCGCTGCATGTTGGTTTATAAATGACTCCGCAGCGGCAACATGTTGCGGTAATGCTTTAGGAGGCGGGTTGGAGAGGAAGTAGGCATTCTCGACCACTTGGTGAGAGGAGGCAGTGGTGCTAGTGGTGTTGCTCGACATCGTATCTTGACTTGTGGCTGATGATATTGATGGTGATCTAGAAGAAAATCGACTTTCAGCTAGATTGAATGTGAGACTAAGAGTAGGAGATGAATCTCCTCCTTTCTCAAGTGAGAAAGCGTTCAGATGATCTGAAGCCGGAGTCTGCGTAGCCATCGCGTTAGCTCGGACAGAATAGAATAGATTGTGGATCGATGCAACGACACAGCGGAGCCTCGATGTAGACAGTAGAGTAGACGCAGGGACTAAGGGTCCTTGTTATAAGACGCATAGCTATCACTAATAGCCTCGCTAGATAGACTCAGACTCAAACATGTGCCGCGAATCTGGCGCGGAATGTGACTCGTACTGCACATAGGTAGTTGTACATAGTAATCATCGGTACCCCGGAGTTGGATGAGACCTCGGCCCCCGGTTCCTGGGTCCTTTCTCCTTTTTTTTTGGCCAGCCGGCGGAGGACCGGCTACCCGGGGTTGTCAAATAAAGAAACAAGCAAAGCCATTCCAGGAGATGCACTTCTCCTTTTTGCAAGCCGAACTTCCAACTCCATATTTGTAGAGGCCTTGACACATATTGACACATAGCGAATTGAAGATAGACTTACGATATAATACAGGGGTGACGTTGCTGCTAGAGCAAGCACTGTTGACGGTTGTCTATTAATTACCGCAAAATCAGTCGGAGAGAGTTGAGTTGTTTGGCGGGGTGAAGCTTGTAGATTGTAAATTGTAGCTTGTGATTGATTCGTTAAATGAAAATATGATAACTGATATGCTAGATCCTAGGTTCTGGGTCCTAGGTCCTAAGTCATGGCTTGTTTTAGTGCTACACGTGTATGATAGAAAATAGTATGCGATAAGCACCCCCCCAGTCATAAGCCCAGATGAGGGCTGCGAGGTTAGATCCGGCTTTGCTCAACCTTCGCCGCTGACGTGAGTTGTGTGGGGTTACGCATCGGATGAAAGGATCAGCATTTGAAAAGTTCAGGTCCGTGTCCCGACGGAAAGGAATGGGGTTCGTGTCAGTGGTCCCCTGCAGCTATTCTGATTAGATAAGATCTTTAATAGATACCCTCTGAAGCGCGGCTCTCTACCTCTATCAGCTTGGTTTCATTCGTACCTACCTAATCTAGGAGGCGTTTTCAACTACAAGACAACAATCATACGAGATCGTAAGTTCTACCTTGTTTCAATAAAGGAAGTCAAATATTTAGGGAAAGTGACAAGATTTGTTGTCCACAGTCCACTCATCAAAGCACACCTCGGTTACTGTCAGCCACCGTTCTCGACTTCACTTTATTGCCGGCCGACTTCATACAGTCCTGCTGCAGACACCTATGTATTATTCACAGAGAAAAGCTTCAATGCATAGCAGCCACGCCTGCATGTTTTTTCGACTCTCTCCTTCAACTTTGTTGCCTTTTTCTCCTTTCTTTCTAGTATGGTTAACGGCTACATATCCTGAAAAGAAATATGATATTAAACCATTAACTATTGCGACGAGTATGAGAAGAAGATCCGAATAAATATATACCAATGTAAGGTCTATAATACCTAGATAAGTACCTAATATATACCCAAAAAGGCACCAACACGCCTTACTAATTTTGACTAGCCCAACCAATTTGTCTAGTAATCCTCATGACTTTTTGTGTTCCCCTTTTATAGACCAAGCCGAGACTCTGATTACCCCTTAACCCCATACCAATACCTATGTAGCCACAATATCCTTGGCTTATCTGGTGTCCTTACGCTATCAATAACATGGTGTGAACTACCAATCCACCTAATCTAGAAGTTGGTCCAAGGGGACCACCCGACGCTCGCAGCCTTCGCCGCGTACATGGCGACGAGGGCAATAATTTGGGTCAGCCCGGTGAAGAGAATAAGACCCCAGTAATTACCGCCGGCAGCCTTGACGATGGTTCCCGCCACGGGAAGGCTAAGCAGCACGGCTACGGAAACCACGGTGTAGCAGGTAGCATAGTATCGTCCGTAGTGCTGCGTATGGCACAGCTTTCCCACGCAGACCGGGGTGATACTGATATTGTTGCCAGTCGAGAAGCCGAACAGGAGGGCGAACATGACGAGGCCGGGCGTCGTGTGGCCGAACGGCAGCCACACGACGAAGCAGGCGAAGACGGTGACGCAGAGGGAGATCATGTTGGTGTTGAAGGCGCCGATCTTGTCGGCCCACCACCCGGGCAGCGCGCGCCCGAGCACCGAGGCCCCGTTCAGGATGGGCAGGATGCGGAAGGAGAAGGACTCGTCGAACCCGTTGGCGAGCGCGTAGCTCGACACGTACGCGAGCGGGATGAAGAGGCCGAACTCGAGGAAGAAGACGCCCACGGTCAGCAGCAGGAACGGCCGCTCCCGCAGGATCCGGAAGTCCGGGTGCGGGCTCGCGTTCTGGGCCGGCGGCAGCCGCTTCCGGACCAGCAGGCTGGCGGAGGCGAGCAGCGAGAGGCAGACGAAGCCCTGGACGCGCAGCGCCCACCCCCAGCCGACGCGGTCGAAGAGGGTCTGCAGCAGCAGCGGGAAGGCGACGCCGCCGAGGCCGCCGCCCGTGCTCGCGAGCCCGGAGGCGAAGCCGCGGCGCTCGCGGAAGAAGTGGCCGATGGCCGTGATGCAGGGGGTGAAGAGGAGGGAGGTGGCGACGCCGTTGAAGATGCCCCAGCATAGCATGAAATGCCAGTACTCTGAAAGCAACAAGGGCCGGTCAGCAATTTGTTTTTATCGAACTTTTTGAAGAAGAAGAAGGGGCGCAGAAAAACGAAAGCGGGGAAAAAAGGGGAGGATTGGGGGGTCAAGGTTCGGTGGTTTTCCTCACTCGTGCAGACGCTCAGCAGCATGACGCTCGCGACGACGCCGAGGCCGCCGGGCCCGATGAGCCACTTGGGCCCGTACCGGTCGAAGAGCGGGCCGATGTAGATGCCGCAGACGAAGCAGAGCGCGGTGTAGAAGGAGAAGATCCAGCCGATGGTGCCCTCGTCGTAGTCCGCGAGCTGGTGCGTCGCCACGTACGTCTGCAGGGTCGCGATGCTGTTCATCAGCCCCAGCGACGCGAGGAGGCCGGACCACGACCCGAGGACGACGAGCCAGGCCCGGAGGCCGCCCTCGGGGTACGTCTCGTCGTCCCCCAGGAGCGTCACGCGCCCGGAGCCGGCATTGGCGTTATCGGAATATTCCTGCTCGGCGGCAGCGAATACGTCCGGTTTCTGGTTCCCGCCGACGGGATCGACTTGGCCCTTCTCAAGGTAAGTTGGATCCCGCGTCTCTGCGATAGGGGGAGGGAGATGGTGAGAGGAGTTTTCACTTTTTTCAGGTTCCTCCATTGCTCTAAATCCTAAAATCTACCTAGGTGTCTTCATAGACACAAGGTCTAGGGTATGTATATGTATATTAAATATTTATTTGATGACCTTCGAAGCAAGATGGTATGGTGTGCCTCGGGTTTTGCGTTCTGCGAGCCAAGTACCTTATAACCAGCAATAGTATGCGATCTTTAAACCCCGGATAATGGCACATTTAACCCTCCATGATATGATCCCTTTTTTTGCTCGTACCCACATTAGCCTTCGGTGATCGACCGAGACCCGGGAAACACACATCAAGGTTACCCATCCGTTCTCGGATCCAACAGACCGCACTTCTTTTATTTTTTTCTTATGCCCCGCAATGAAATCCACTTTAGCCCAGTCGTCGACAGCGAAGGTGTGATAAAGGCGTGATACGTATAATATTTCGCGCCCGCCCTTCTGCATTAAGATTACGTCTCGAAAACTCGTACAACTATGCGGCCGCTTCGAAGACCAAGTCACCTCCACATAGCAAACTTTTTCCTTCGACCCGGAGTTAACCCCGAAGGTCCAGACTCTTACGTACCTGCAGCTCGACGCGGTAGGTTTGTGGATAGACCTGTCTTCTCCTTGCGGCTCACCCGACTGTAAGGCACCAGTCACGAGGGAACGCGCCGTCCCCTGCTTTGGAGAAATGGAGATGCTAGGTAGGATTGAGGTATAGCGCTCCAGTACCATGCATAGGTAGCATTAGTGGCCATGACAACTCTGCCCAGGAGACACCGCATCTTCCACTAATAGGAACGGGTCCATCGTTAGACGCGTTCAAAAGCCGTGCGTGTCGGAGTAAAAGTGGTTAAACGGAAGTTAAATTGCCATTTCGATAGGTTCAATCTTGATCGTCCTCTTCCACTTCCTCCATGGAGACCTTTTGTGGCCCTGTCGTCTTAGGCCCCGACGTATCATCCGTGCCCGGAGTAGATTTGAGGTAGCCTTCCCTCTCGAGGCGGTCTGCCTCCTCCGGCTCCATTAGACTGCCCTGGCCTTTGCTCTTCTCCATCTTCATCCGGACTGCCGTGGGCACGAATGCACTGACAGCCTCCTTTCGTAGGTCGCGCACCACGGGCCTCGCTTCGTAGACCGTCTTTGCCTCCACCGGCGCCGATGGCGGGGATTGCTTGTTGTTATTGTTGTTGTTATTGCTGTTATCGTCCTGACCACGACCACCACGACTACCCAACGGTGTATCGTTCGCATTCCGTGCTGCCCTGCGCTTCGCGTACCAGGCATCTAGCATTTCCTTCGGGATCGGGGGCGGCGTGTCTCTCGGCATCGGTATGCTCTTGACATCTTCCGGCACATCGCCGTCGTCGCTCGAAGCGTCATCACCACCTCTTCTCCTTTTCCCTAGAACGCCACCACCACCATCGCCTCTAGGTCCGCCGCCACGGCCAAACGACGGTGCTTTATCGCCCAGTGCTTCCCTCGCCTTGGCCACGGCTTTTAAGTCGCGTTCCAATCCCTCAAGTACTGCTTCTTCATGCTTAGTAAGCTTTCCGCCGCTGGATGTGATTTGCTTGAGGTCGTCGATCTGCTTCTGTATCCGCTCCGGGTTTCGCTTCGAGAGCTTCTCGTTTCGGCGGGCCGCTGCTTCTGCTTTGCCTACAGATAGGATGTTAGCACTGTGTAGATTTTGATATAGATATAGTCTCTCAGATTGCAGATTGGGGGCGCGCATACCTTTCTTGACTGCTTTGGCCTTGTCAGCTTTGCGCTGGGCCTGGACGGGGTTGAAATTTTTCTCCTTCGGCATGATGGCTAGGTGGTTGGGAACTTAGTCGCAAATATCACGGTGAGGATTATTGGAGAATAGGTGTTGCATAAGTTGAGCATGGAGGGATTGTAATATGTAGTTGTGAATAATGGGTTCCATATATTTTTTTCATCTGCAATGACGCCGCGGAGTGATGCGTAAAAAGCCACCAAGCTTGGCTCAGGTACGTGTGGGGGAAAAGTAGGTGGTCCGAGCTGAGTTAGGCCTGAGTTAGGCGGGCTTTAGCGATTAACTGGCCGCCAGCTCAAAAGGGTAATTCCTCATCATTACAACCAATCATCTCTATTCCACCTCATCCTTATCTTCTTCTTGCTAACATGGCTGCTTTTGAGATTTATCTCATTCAAATACTCATTGTCTTGCTCATTTGTCTGGTGTATGTAACTTATTGGGTTTGCCTGCAGAAATGATCTGGACCGTATATCATAGTTGGTTTCCGGGACGTCTTCGTATCCTGAACGAAAGCCCATCAACCTTTAACTCCCTTCATGTTCCTCAGAATCTGGTTAGCCATGACAGCCTGGAATACTACAGCGACTCAGTACTTATTCTTTCGTCATGAGGCTTACAGTGACAAAGTTTTAATGCTTACATTCCCAAGGCCGCTCACAGTTCAAGTCGAATGTATCTCCTATACTTCGGACACAACGGGTTTCTTTGATAAAGTGGTTCGTCTGAAGAATATCACAGCCGGTTAGTTTCTAGACTCAATTTATTAGGCATAGAGCTTAATTGGTCCACATACCTACTTCTTAAAGACCTAGCTTGTAGGTTATACTGATGTGGTTTATACATGTTTCTATTGCTACATGTTAGGAACAGCCTTATCCTTCATAAGCTTAATCTATATGATACTCGTTAATATTTCATTATTCTCACATTTAACTACCTGGGTAGCTAGGTGGATAATCAAAACTCGACTTCACAGCTCCGTTAACATCCTCTGGTCTATACACCTCGAGGCAGTCAGCCTATCTGTCTGGCTCATGTAGTGACAGTAGATCACACTGTTATTTTACATCCTCGTACTACGATTGGTCCAATATCTAATTCATGCAATGCGATAGTAGCACTCCAAATTTGGGGTAACATTATGTAGGTGACATTGAGTTTCCGTGTTTCTTTAACACTTGAAATTTTACCATTGCTTAAGCTTATGTGAGCTTTTATATCCTTTCTTGGTGACCTTGGTGATGAGCGATAAGCAAATGTGCCTGTAGTTTAGCGTATTTCCAGCACGGCGGAAAGAGGTGGCGCCGGGATCTTGGGCGGCTTTAGCAGGGATGTATCAGTGCTAGTAGGAGGTAACAGGCGTACAGGCGTTTCGAAGTTAGCGGCTGCCGGGGTGACAATGTTGACTTAATTCCTCTTATTGACGTTCAAAGAATTCGAGACCCCGCCATCTTTTCTGTTGCAGCCCAATCGCGATCCCGTCCGTCCATTCTTGGAACCAGGCATGTAATAAAAACAAGCATCCTTTTTGGTCACCATTGATCAACCATCTTGCATGGTGTTTGCATCTCTATCCTTACATCTTGCATCTTGCATATCACGCTTGCGAATTGACCTCATATATGATCAATCGACTCTTGTTTGTCTCTTCGCCTCTCTACCAATCCACCAAGCTGCTCCTGGGTTGAGCCCCTCCAACCCTCTATCCCTTCGTCTATTTCCCTCCACCACCTCCTCCTCCACAAGCAGAAGCTTACCATTCGACGTTCCTTCGACGCAAGCTGCTGCTGCTGTAGCCTGCTCCATCAACAGCCGCATCAACCATGGCAAGCTTTCTATCCAACATGTTCCCCTCCCAGAGTGCGAAAGAGGGCAAGTCGCCTGCTTCGGAGCGCCCTGGCACGCCGACCAAGAACTGTTTCCTCACGCCCGTCGCCACTCCTCAGGGCAGCCCAAGCAAGAAGACGATTCCTCCGGGCGCCAACGAACTCTCCAGTACCTTCGAGAATGCGCTGAAGCTTAACCCGGTGTCCCTTGATAGTCCAGCAGTCAAGCTTGGCCGACCTCAGAGTGGTACCCCTCTATCGCCCACGAAAAGCAACGCCCAACCTATCGAGGATGGATACTTCACAAGCGCATCCTCCCCTGTTGTTGATAATAGCATTATCCATAAGAGCGGAGATACGGCGGGAACCCCATTGAAGAGACAGGGACAGGAGAACACGCCCCCTTCCCGAATCCCCGTACGAGACTCTGTATATCAGCACAACCAAGCTGCTCTTTCGCGTCAAGAGCTCTACCTCCGCGACAGCAGACCAGTCACTCCAGCCACACCCACGACGAAGAAATTTAACACGTCTCGAGGTCTCACCCCTGAGGAGTTAGAGATTCTGAAGAAGCCCAACGTTCGCCGTCTAGTCAATGTTACTCAACTTTGTAAGACTTAAGGCCTAAACCAATCATATATACTTTACTAACTGCTTGTTTGAAGACTTCTTAGATTATTACTTTGACCTTCTTACCTACGTCGGTGCCAGACAATCGCGGTTGAACACATTTAAATCGGAGATTCCAGCACCGCCCGAGACCAACGAGGAAGAGTATAACCAGATGTGGCAGAAGTATGCCGGCAGAGAGCGAGCTGCCCTCCGTAAACGCCGTGTACGCCTTCGACACGGCGATTTCCAAATCCTTACCCAAGTTGGCCAAGGAGGCTATGGCCAGGTATTCCTGGCTCAGAAGAAAGACACCAAAGAAGTGTGTGCTTTGAAGGTCATGAACAAGAAGCTACTCTTCAAGTTGGATGAGATTCGTCACGTCCTTACAGAGAGAGATATCCTTACAACCGCCAACAGCGAGTGGCTCGTCCGCCTCCTATATTCCTTCCAAGACGACAAGAGTATCTATCTTGCCATGGAATACGTACCGGGCGGAGACTTCCGAACCCTCCTGAACAATACAGGCGTCCTATCCAACCGCCATGCTCGCTTTTACATCGCCGAAATGTTCTGCTCGGTCGATGCGCTCCACAAGTTGGGTTATATCCATCGGGACCTGAAGCCGGAGAACTTCCTCATCGACTCTACCGGACACGTGAAACTAACCGACTTTGGCTTGGCCGCAGGTAATGTCGCGTCATCAAAGATCAACTCGATGCGTATCAGGCTGGAGAAGGCATCCGAGACGGAAGTTCCGTTCGGTAAGGCCATGGACCAGCGAACTGTAGCGGAGCGACGAGAAGGATATCAGACGATGCGTGAGAAGGACCTTAATTATGCGAAATCCATAGTAGGGTCTCCTGATTACATGGCCCCCGAGGTGCTTCGAGGCGAAGAGTACGACTACACTGTCGACTATTGGAGCTTAGGATGCATGCTATTCGAGGCTCTTACCGGGTTCCCTCCTTTTGCGGGCTCGACAGCTGACGAGACGTGGCACAACTTGAAGCACTGGAAGGAGGTGCTTAGGCGGCCGGTCTGGGAGGACCCGAACTATTTCCTGAGCAACCGCACTTGGAACTTCATTACTACGTAAGCTCGATGACGAGGATTTCAACGTGTGACAAGGAAGCTAATGAGTTTTAGATGTATCAATTCGAGATCTAAGCGGTTCGCGAACATTAAGGATATCTACGAGCACCACTACTTTGGAGAAGTGGACTGGGATACGCTGAGACAATCCAAGGCGCCCTTCGTGCCCGAGTTAGACTCGGAGACGGACGCGGGATACTTTGATGACTTCACTAACGAGTCGGACATGGCAAAGTACAAAGAGGTCCATGATAAACAACAGGCTCTTGAGACCATGGCCGACAGAGAAGAGGAGATGGGCAAGGGTCTTTTCGTCGGGTTCACCTTCCGCCATCGCAAACCTACCACAGAAGACGGCAGCCCGCGAAAGCGAATCCAGACTGACGAGACGTTCGGCACAATGCTGTAGGGTAGGCGTCGGTTGTCTAGATTCAAAAGACGTTGATAGTGCTCTATTGGACTGGTGGATTTGTCCTTTACCACTATAAGTTTGGCGGCAATGAATGGTCGCAAGATGAATGTTTGGGGTAGCTCGTCATGAGTATGGATTGTGGCACGGGGACGTTTCTTTTCTTGACGGTTCTGTTGGAGTAAGGCTCCTGAGAGGCAGCTACCGACGGCAGGAGGGCGTTTGTCAGAGTCTTGTGCATATTGTGTTTGGAGTTCTACGGAATGATGATTAGGGAGGGCATACGCGTCTGGTATTAATAAGCCTGCTCCGGAAGATAACTCCTAAGACGTCAAGAAGTAAAGAAACAGCAGCAACCTTGTACAACAGAGTCACCAATAGACTGGTTGGAATTATTCGGTCTCAGATGAGACTTTCCCGTTCTCATTGGAGTTGCTGTCTTGATCGACATACGCTTACGTCTCTAGCACTGAGGCAACACTAAGGCGATGGACAAGTCATCGGATCCAGCATGAGGCGGCTTCATCCGATGTAGGTGTCTAGGACATCCCTAATGATTAATGATGAAATTGGTTTACTGGATGAATATTATGAGTTTGGTTCCACACCACTTTTCGATGCTATGATGCTGTGATGCTACATCGTAGGTTGAATGGTACAGATTTAATCTTGCTTACCTATTTTTAGAGACTCTTGCCCTCATCAGTGATGGCAGACGAAGAGGAGGCGTAGGCTCAGGTGATAAATGTAGGCAAGAGAGATTCGTGTGCTTCGGGACCGGAGAACTACTTGCCTTACCCTTCGTGGCCTTACTCGAGCCGCCGACGCCACTTGTGATTGGTCGTGGACGCCTCACCAAGCTTTCCGGACATCCCCAATCTGCATGCAACCCCGCGCATACAAACTTCCATCCACGGCACAATGTGAACTTGCATATATCACTGACGAAGCTCGAAGCTGCTGAGCCACACAGTTTTGAATCGACTAAGTAGTGACAGTGCGTATTTACGTTTGGTTCACGATCATACTATACCATGCGGTCATGTGGTCATACCATACAAACTAGGTGTGGGAGACTTGACCGATAGGCCATCCTGCACATGCTGTTCATCTTAGCTATGGATCTCCAAGAGACTCTATCATCTACGTTTGCCTGTCTAAGGCAAACCGTTACGGCCCCTACAGTATCGGGAACTCTGAAACCAAGGGCAGATCAGCTTACGTGACTACGTGGCTGCCCTTGTAGGACCGCATATCACAAAAGTCGATCCTCTAACCTGGTTCTATGATAGCTTTCCCCAGGAAGCGGTAGCACATATGCACTATAGGCCAATCCCTCGCGGCTGGCTGCCGCTTCTGCGTGGACGCGCGGCTTCAGCGCACGCGGCGTCTTTGTCTAGCTGAGCGGTGGCCAAAAAAGAAAAGTATTCTAGAAGCTTACACACGCCAGACTACATACCTACATGCTCGTCGTGAACTCAGCCCAGATTATCACAACCTTATTTTTTCCTTCCCTTTTTCCCCCTTGTCCTGATCCGAGCTAAAGCAGCCGTCGAGTCAATCTACGCAAGAACGGCCCAAAGGGAGGACATCACACGCCCGGAAGGTTAAGGTAGCGAGACACAGGCACAAAGTTGTGTGAAAGGCAGGAGATGACGAAGGGCTTCGCAGCCTCTCTTGACACCACTTTTCCAATTACGTGACGTTTCTTGACTTCTATGACACAAGTCCTGACTGCTCTCTCTCGTCCGGTCTTTGTTCGGCCAAGCAGGGGCTAAGTAGGGAAGTGTATAAGTATATCATCTCACTTTTACTCGACCTTACATACTTCTTCCCACCCTCCCGTCGATATATGTTACATATTGTCGTATCATAAGGTCTTATATCCAAAACAACTAAGCAACGACTTTCTAAATTGAGAATATATGATTCATACAGACAAAAAGCTATCTAGAAGGAAGATGAAAGCATCAACCGTCGTCGCCGTGCTGGCGCCCTCGGCCGCCTCTGCCCAATGGTGGAAAGGTGCCCCTAGTTGCGCTGTGAGTCCTTCACCCCTTCATCGCCTATCTCATTCCCCAACTCATTCCCCTATCCTCATATGCCTATGACCATACGTATATAACTACTCCGTAATACTACCTACCTACCTCCCTCACTAACACGCAACTCCCCCAAAAGCAATCCTGCCTGTCGACCGCCTGGGAAAGCCCCACCGGCACCGTGACCAGCGGCTGGCCGGCGCAGTCCGAGTACTGCGACGCGGGCGCCGGCAGCAGCGTCGGCTCCTGCGTCAGCGACGCCTGCGCGTCCGCGTCCGAGTCCACCGCCTACGAGTCCTACTCGGACCTCTCCAGCTCCCTGTGCTCCCGCTACGCCGAGTGCACCTCCGCCGGCACCACCGGCGTCCGCACCGTCACCTACCCGGGCGGCCCCGTCACCTGGGCCGCGCCCGGAGGCTGGGGCTCGAAAGCGTTTCCCGGCGGTCCGCCTGACGGGATCAACAGCTGGATCAGCAGCGCGGCGGCGGCCAACAACCTCACGGCGGCGGCGTCCGACTACCGCCAGTACTGGAGCGAGTGGGCCTCGGCCTTCTCGTCCTCGCGCACGTGGACGGGCGGCGTGGCGACGGTGACGGGCTGCGCGTTCGACGGGTCCCCCTGGTTCGTCGGCCCCGGTTGCGGGTGGAACGGGCTCGGCGGGTTCGACGGCTGGGTCGGCTGGGGCGACGGCTGGAGCTGGGGGCCGACGAGCACGCAGACCGTCACGTACACGACTACGGACTCGGCCGGGGCCACGACGACGGCGACGGGGCTCGCGGCCGTGGCGCTCGCTGTTAGCGGCACGCTGACGACGTCGACGACGCTGGGCGCGCCGTCGGCGACTGAGAGCGCGGAGAGCGGGGCTGCTGGGGGGGCTGCTGCTGCGATGGTCGGGGCTAGGGGTGCTGAGGGGTCTATCGTTACGGGGATGATGGGGGTCGCGCTGGGTGCTATTGTGGTTATCGCTGGGATGCTGTGAGGAAACGAGTTACGCCTTTTTTTTTCTTTTTTTCGTGTCCTGCTTTTCTCTGTACATAAGTCCTTTTACTAGGTAGTTAAGTTACGACGGCTTGGGAATACCTGCGAAATGAAATGAGAGGAATACGGTTGGGGGAGAGATGTAGGGGTAATTAGATGAGTTGGGTCTATGGGAGGTAGATGAAATGAACGTTCCTTAGAGACGTATGGCAGCAGAAAAAGGGGAAAGGGGTATGTGCTTTGTGAGCTTAGGTTGGTACGAGAGGAGATGATGACAAAATGGGTATAATGCAACAACACACGAGACCAGGAAGAGAATGAAAAGATTGATGAACTATGCTCTACATTTCGAATTTCTCGTGTAGATTTGCTCCCACTTGTCTGTCTGCCAGATTGCCTTTCTTAAGCATATCCCTAAAATAAAAAGTGCCCACAAGCTACGCGCCACTCCACGTACGATCATCATCATCATCGGCATCCAGCGGGAACAGGATGCTAGTAGCCACCGTGCTAGCCGACAAGGACGACCTACTCGTTTCACTTTTATCATCTTCGCTCTCGTCCCGCGGCCCCACGTACATCGTGCCCCTCCTCCGCGTCGGGGTGATTTCCCCGCCCGGCATCATGTGCGGCAACGTCGGCACCGGCTCTACTGCTGCTACCCCTTGTCCAGGCCGCCCTTCGTCTCTGTCTCCGTCACCATCTCTTCCTGCTCCTGCCCCCTCCTGCCCACCCCGAGGACCAATAGCCTGCTGCTGCTGCGCCTGCATCTGCGTCTTCCGCGGCAGCGTCGGCGAGTCCCTAAGCGGCGGCGTCGGCGGCGGCACCGACTCAGCTCCCAATGACCGGGCGCTCGCGTTCGCTACTTTGCCCATCGCGTACAAGCCGCCACCGCCACCGCCGCCCTTGGCTTGTTGCTGCTGCTGCTGCTGGGGCGGCGTAGGAGGCAGCGGCATGGAAGGGGGCCCCGAGGCCGGCGGCTGGAACGGCGTCGACAGCTTGCGCCGGTGCCAGGCCCGCGCGCCCAGCGCCGCCTCGGAGCGCGCCGCGGCGGCCGGACTGGCCAGCGAGGACCCGGAGGCGGGACCGGGGCCGGAGCGATTCGGAGAAGACGCCGCGTCGAAGCCGAAGTCGAACAGGGCCGCGGACGCGGTCGTCGGCGTCTGCTGCGGCGGCGCGCCCCGCCACTGCACGGACGAGCTCGCTGCGGATGAGGAGGATGAGGGACCAGATGCTGACGATGTTGGAGGCTGCGGCGGCTTGGGGAGCGCGGGACCGGATCTGACCTCGCCCATCAGGGTATCGTACAGCGTATCCCGGTCAGACGTCGGCGACTTAAGCCGCGAGTGTAAGCCGGAATGCTGGATGCGGCCCCCGGACTCGAGCGCGGGCGTCGTGGGAACCATATATTTAAAGTCGGTCGCGACGCCGAGGTCGACGGCGCTGTCGTCTCTCGACTTCGCGCGGCCCGGCTTCGTGTCGATGGCGCTCGGGACCGGGCGCCGCGGGTGCCGCTTCTTCTGCTTGCCATGCTTCTGCTCTGCGCCTTGCATGTGTGCGTCATCCTCCCGCTGCTTCTTCCGCCTGTAGGCTCGGAAGCACAGGACCGAGAGCGCGGTTAGGATGATGGCCCCCGACAGGCTGCCCGTCACGGCGGCGATGGTGGACGAGGTGGACGGCGTTCCGGGTTCGCCTGGAGGTGATGACGATGGTGCCGATGACGATGGCCATGTGCCGGATGTCCCCTGTGTTTCCCCAGCTGCCCCAGCTGTCCTAAACGCTACGCCCTCGGAGGTTGATGACGGGTTTGACCTGGCGTCGGTAGATTGTGTTTTATCTGTGGCCTTCAGAAGCGCACTCGCGGTGCTAGCAGATGATGATAGCCACTGTGCCCCGGTATACGGGTGGCTTTTGACCCTGGTACTAGCGGTATTTTCATTCCCATTATCAGTGTGTGCGGTGTTCGTATCCTCGCTAGCGGCTATACGACTATACACAGCAATCGTGTCTGATCCTCCACAAGACAGTCTGGTGTCACCGGAGCATGGCGCCTGGCATTCTTCGGGCGAGAGCTTCCGAGCTTCGGGGTTAAGCTGTGAGCCACAGATACACTCGCTGGTGTCCGACTCATTAGTGTCTCGCGTGATGCAGAATTATAGACATGACCTACCCTCCATTCATAAAGCCAATGTATTCGTAGTGGTCCGAGGACTCGTCTGGTGATTTCGATGCCGCACATCCCTCTAGACAAGCCCTTATTGTTAATCTGTTGGGTGGTATTGCCGGTAAAGTATAACCCTCCTCTTGCCCGAAAGGATGTCCTCCTCTTGAGTCGCCCGTTCCATGGCTATAGCATCCGAGCAACGAATAAGTCGAATCTCCCGGGGTTGACGTGGGCTTATAAGCTATCGTGGTCGTGATCGTAATCGTCATATAGTCGACAGGTGAGCCCAGCATTCCCAATTCCGACCTATCACGGTCCATCCATATATTTTCACATCGCGACCTGAAAAGCAGCCCGCTCCATAGGAGACTCTGAAGGCAGAAACGCTTCGGACCAAACTCTATCGGAAACATGGTCGGCGTCGTGTAGACGGGTTTCGCATATCGCGTGTTGAACCATGGCGTATGGTGTTCGGGGGGCCTTCATGATCTCGTTCGTCCTTTTGTCATTTCCGTCGCCCCCCTCGGATCACCTCGCGCAACAAAGGGATAGTCACCGCCCATCGTGGTGAACAAAGGACCGCGCCTCGAATGCGGCTTTGTAGTCTCATTCCGATCGATTAAGCGAGCCAACCGTAACTCGTCAGCGCGGCAATTTCCTCCTCCGCCCGAAAAGTCCAGGAGGGCGCATTTCCAACATTGTCCCCGAGTTCATCACGGGGCGATGCGATACGAGCATTCTCAAAGCCGGCGGTACGAGGGGGGCGAAAACGCCAGGGTAGAGAGGAAAACTTGGATGGTGAGGATGAGGACAAAGATGGAAAAGGGTAACTCTTATGAGATTGGACGAGAGAACTTCAGGAGGCACAGACAGCAGATATTGTCCGTGTTCACATCTCCTAAGATAAGGGCTTGATTGCGTGATAGGTAAAAGATAAGAATAGCCCGACGGAGAATTAGAGCCTCTTACAAGAGCCTACCGGCGTCGATTATCTCTCTATCTATCTTTGTAGATCTCTCCACGTCCCTTTTTTTTCTCCAGATACAAGAGCACGCCCGCGCCCTCCCTGCATATGTACGCCTTTGACCGCTCATCTGACTCAAGGGTTTAGATAGGTTCACAGCTGGTGTTTTGGAGGCGTAGATAGGAGGGTTGATATGCTGGTTTAATTTTATTTATTTACTTGTTTATCTTCTCCCCAGTGGAGCTGAGACACCCTGATGGCGCAATTAGACGACATTCTGGCTCGGATTTGCAAATAATTAGGTAACAAGACGTCAGGGGCACTCGTGACAAGTTTCCTAAAGCGATAGATAAATGATTATGCCCATCCCTCGTGTGTCTGAGACCTTCAGCTTGGAAGATGAATATATTTTTCCGCTATCTAATCGACTTCTCATAAACGATGGGCTATCTATCGGCCTCTAAGACAGAGGCCCTTTAGCCTTAGTCACCTTCCGCATTTGCGTATCATTAGAGATAGGCATATCTCCTAACCTACAAGGGACTCCAGATATCAGAAGTGCACATATCCCCTCCGTCTATATCTTTGACCGGTCCCCAGATCTTGATTACATAGACGACCTTACTCGTTCTCTAGCAAAAGGAGCCTACGGAGTCTTACCTACTGTTCGGCCTTCACCTCTAGTGCCGTTGGATCGGATCCGCGTTGGATGATAAGGGAAAGTCGCATACAAGCTGGAGCTCGCTGTCGCATTATTTATACGTCTACGATGATTGGTCAATGGTTTTTTCGACTGGCATTTACGCGGGGTCTTGTTAGTTGAGGGGATCAACGCTGGGCCGTGACACTCGAAGGAACGACAATCCTGAATGCCGCCTCGGAAGCCATTCATTCGACGCTGGTCTGACGAAGAGGTAGAAGCAGGAGATGATGGGTAGCACGGCATCATTCCTACGCGGGGATCGTTCAACGGAAACAACAGGTGACCTCACGATCAACCGACCCGTTTTCCCCCATCTCGATTTCCGTTGCGACTTTTGAACCCTCGACTCCATGAGATCCCAAAGAACCCCCGCGTTCTGATGAACCTGCTGACGACCCCGTCCGCATTTTCTACCCTTGGAGAACCCCCACGTCGGTTCATCTCGTCTATTGGACAACCCCGGTCTGAGCTACGACGGTGGCTGTCGGCGGCTGGAATGGGAAACCGAGGCCGTGCCGACTCTGTGCACGACATTACCTAGAAGAAAAAAGAAAAAAAAAGCCTACGAAGGAGAGAAAAAAATCTTCAACAGAATAATGTCTGCTCACGTGGTTTGTTGGTCTTACCTTACACACGCCTGCCCATCTTGGTTAAATACCGCAATGCCTATTTTGCTTGCATTGAGTGGCTACCAACCCTACCCTAGTTCTAGATCAGTTTCCCCCCTTTTTTAATTCTCTCCCACTCACCTTTCTAATTCCCCCTTCCGGCAGCATCGTCAAGTGCGCCGTCTTCTTACATACTGAAGCGAAGCCGCGGAGACGGGTCTCTACGAGTTTACGACTCCTCGGACCGGGGTTAGCAAGTGTTGAAATCAGAAATATGACAGGAGAGCCCAGAACTGGGAATGCGGCCGATTTAGTACGGCCGAGATCGTCGGCCCCTTGGGGCCTAAACGTAGTGGATCGGTACCGAGTCCTAGTATGTCCTAGCTTTTCTATCGTAGGACGAGGACTCGCCGAGATGAACAGTATTCATTGGGTGGTGAGCCCTCGGTGGCTTTCTCTATTTTCCAACGACTATGGATACTAGCCTCGACGAGTTTCGGTGGCTCGAGTTAGAGCGGTTTGCGACGGCTGGGCCCTCTTTGACAGTAACTTGATTATAATTATCAGGTACCTAAGTGAGAACGAGCTTATTTAAGCCATTGTCAGCATACTCATCGTCTTGAATAGCATCAGATCAACAGCCCATGACAACCCCCATTTTATGCCCGTTCTAGTTTTGACCTGTAACCTTGACGAGCCTCCTTACCGTTCGCGGCAACTGCCGAGCGTAGTCCGGTTCGTAGAGTCAGTCGAATTGGGTTTGATTATTTGATTACATAGTATCTTATAAACTGACAAGCAATTTACGGAATCCGTTCGCAAATACCTCGCAATTGAGGCTATTTTGGACTCGTCGACCCACTCCGCCGGGTTTTCAGGGTTCACGATCGTGAAATGCAGGGCGAGCCAGGACTAGTCGCTCCTTAAAGCGCTCCCCGGAATGGCGCTACGATGAATGTGGCGATGCCGTATGCAAGTTGGAAATAGGTAAGTTGGTCGCCGAGAGAGGTTGGTATACTACCTGCCGTACGAACATTCCCGAACCAAACAGGAAATATGCGAGAAGCCCACTTCGAAAACTTCTGTTGCAGTAAATCTGCACGGTTCTACATAGTAGACGCAGCTAAGTTGCCGAATAGGAGAGGTGGGAATATGAAGAATACGCGCCGTCCATTCTAATAGGTCGTGATATTGTGGCTCTATCTTCACCTCGTACCACGTACTATGGAGGCTTATAAGCAGATGGTACCTAGGTAGGCAGAAAATAGCTTGATATTGGTATGGAGGTAGGTAGTTTTAATGGGGGCTGACATGTGATAGGGTCTAACAACTGCATCAAGACTTACCTACATACATCTACCATCTATCTTTGATCTCACATCCATCGAGATTGATGAATGTGAGATGGATGTGAGATGAATTCATTCTGCCTATAGCTGAGTATATTCAGCTTCTCGATGTTGCACACAGAGAAAGATGGACTGCAGTGATCTGCGTTTTCTGCTTGCAACGCTGAAGACGCAAGAGATCGAAATCTTGCTGTGCCTAGGTTAAGATGTCTGACTCGGCTTACCAGCCTTGCTTCTTCAGGTGACTGATGAACATCAACGATGCAGCTAACAATATCACTGAGGGGCTCTAGGGCTCTAGGGCTCTAGGGCTCCGGCCCACTACCACGCGAACAGAAGCGCAAGCACTAGACCTTGGCGACTTTGCTAACAGTTTTAGCCATAGCAATAGTCTTCACCCCAGTCGACGGCGGTTTTCGTCATCCTGTTTCAAACGGCGGGGGATGCCGCGGAGTCGGGGCCATTCCCCCCTCCCCTAAGAAGATTCGCGAGCGCTCGTGAGGACCGTGTGTGGAAAAGTCGCGAGGCTGACGTCTTATTTCTTCCGGACAGCACCAGCACCTACATACCTAGGTAGTTCCCGTTGGTTGTTGGTTCATCCGATGTTGATGAAAGAGGATGGTACCAACGGAATGTCGAATTCACGTATGCTACGGTATGAGAGAGAAAGGGAACGAGGGTTAGACGCTGGCGTATTCTTAACCAAAAGCAGAAACGCTGATATGACATTGAGAGACGGCAAAATTGATTTCGCACATATGGGCTGCGCTTGTGAGTCGTGAAGTGAAAATCAGGAGCTCTCCGTCCTGCCGTCTCGCAGATGATGCATGAGCCACGCTTCACGCTCCGCTTGCGTCTGTGTGTTGCGGTTCTCGGTTCTCCCACACTCTTTTTTTTTTCATTACTATGTAAGAGAAAGGCTTGGACTTCTAAATGGCCCGTGGGCTGGGCCTTTTTTCCTATGGGCTGCTACGGCTCTATGGCTCCTATGGCTCGCAGGCTCGCCCATGCTCCACGACCCTTCCACGACCCTGCCATGGCTAACATGGTTCAGAACCGCTCAAGGGTTCGTACCAAAGTGTGGGGGTTCAAGCCATCTGCTCCATGCAGAGACCAGGGTCCCCCCTTGTCTCCTCCTCTAAACCCTGCCGACCCTACCAGCATCCTGACCAACCATGGCCAAGCCTGAGCTTAGAGGCGCCATTGCGCGTTCTTAGTACCCAGGTACCCTCTACTTCGGCGGTACCTAGGTACGGTCCTACAGTGCTCTTTGCGAACCCTTTCCCACATCTGCACCATCTCTTCCCATCTGCACACTGCCAGAGAAGCGAAGCTGCGCAAAGAGCTGTGAGTGGTCTAGTTTCTCGTCGCCTCTTCGACATCGGAACTCGCTGACCGGTTCTGGATCGTGAGCTGTATTCCTCTTTTACATACATCCGACAACCAACACGGAGCCATGGTACAGCTGAGCGTTCAATATGTAATATGTTACCGTCGCCGCTGTTGCAACGTTCAGACTATTATTGGGATACCATAGTAGGTATTCCTAGCAGTTATTCTATTCTAGTATCACATACCTACGTACCTACATACCTAGACCTAGCCTAGACGAGGAGATTTGATATTATGTTCTACATGTGATTGTTCCCCCGTACCCGTCTCCGCCCGTTCAAAGGTGCTAGCAACAGGAGGTAGTTGACGGACTCCACCTCGATGAAATTCTAGTAGGAGAATCAACTCAGGTCTTTGCCTCCTTGACATCTTCATCTTCACCGTGGCCCGTCTCATGTATCGCTAACCTACATTACAGTGCTTTGACACCTGATAGTATATGACGGCTCTTGATGAGTTGCGTAGTAAAACGTCTAGAGCTACTCGCGTAGTTCAAACAAGCCCGCTAGGTTAAATGTGCCCTGGGAATTCATTTGAGCAGCCGCCGTCTCTGCGTCTGCGTCTCTGCGTCTTTGTTTGGGCACTATGAGGCTGGTAACACAACCTCATGCACAGTCCTTTGCCGTCGAATGGGATGCCGAGGTTTCTCCCAAACCACCCATCATATAATTATTAATGGGCGAGGCGAGCATTGTCAATGGATGACATGACACTTTTAGAAAATGAATCTCGCATTGCGGCTTCGGAGCAGTAAACTCGTCTCTCACTGGCCACCCGGCCGAACAGCAATAGGAACAAAGGGAAGAAACAACTAGTTGCTAGTTGTTCCCCCTTCTCGTCCATACACTTCTGTCAGTATACTCTCTCTCTCCTTGACTCCCGACTGAGGTCCCGTCTTCTTTGTTAGCAAGCTTCTCGTGCCGGCTTTTCCCGAGACCCCATCTAAACCTCCCACGAAGTAAGCATAGCGTCGATGCTAGCCCGTAGTCTTCAAAATGCACTTGAAATGCACTTGGATGACATCCCAAGCATAGCGAAACCCATCGTGAAGCTTTGTCCGAGTCCAAAAACAGGCTCTTAACTCTCTCTCGTCCCTTTCCCGCCGCTCCACAAATCGGCGTTAGACCGGACGATGCTCTCACGATATACCACCACCCCTACCAGAATAGGGTACAGGAGCCCGGCTTCTAACCCATGCTCTGTCTTCTAGTGCTATAACCATCATGCAGCTTGAAGTCACCAAAGCTTTCGAACAAGGCTCACTATTCATGTTCATCTTCGGGATTGACATGCCCGGTGTTCTAGCACGACCTGCCACCAGAGCAATTTAGGGATGACTTGCGTAACCGGGTAGTGTGTATGCGCAGACCTGAATATAGATATCGATCATGTCATGAATGTTCCGCTCCACCTTGGTAAATGCTCCATATTGCTTGCTACTGTGCCGTGTGTTGGTAGGTATAGAATACGATATAGACTAGACGGAGCTCTAGGCTTGTCTTGTTGGATGAAGAGGGGCAAAGGTCGCACATAGTATAGCTAGAGCAAGCCTTCGCCTTGTCTACATAGCAAAGGGCCGTGAGGAGGCAACGAGTACCAGACATCAGCTATGTAGTTGGTACGGCGTAAAT
Source organism: Hypoxylon rubiginosum (assembly GCA_902806565.1). Classification (NCBI taxonomy): domain Eukaryota; kingdom Fungi; phylum Ascomycota; class Sordariomycetes; order Xylariales; family Hypoxylaceae; genus Hypoxylon; species Hypoxylon rubiginosum. The sequence continues at coordinate 1,315,732 of CADCXA010000066.1, read as the reverse complement.
ACCTGATGCCGAGCTGCAAGTGCTGAACAAGAGAAGAAGCATGTACCTAACACGGAGAGGGTACACTGGAATCACTCGCGCAGTCGCGTCAGTGTAGTCCCGGACTGCATCCTTCTCTTTCATCCCAATTCTGCCTGTATGATCAAACCCCGACGTATGTATATAGTATGAATGGTGCTAGCGCCCTCTCATTACTCGTGTCGTCAGTCGTCAGTCGTCAGTCGGTGGACAATCCTTACTGACACGCGGATAATTACACTAGCTAAGGGTCTCACCTAGGTAGTTTAACATACTACTATGTGTAAGTCCCTAGCAGCCTAGGTCCTTAGGGTAAGGTTGTGTTTGATGGCCGTTGGAGGTGGGACATAATTTGATGAGGGAAGAAGCTGGTGTAAGACTTTCTCATGCACGGGTTAAGATGTATTATATGTACCTTCAATGGTACACAACCTTCTCTTTTACCACATGAAAGATGAAGGTCACCTACCTAACAAACTTTGTCGTATACTTCGTCGTATAACTGTCTTCTGTCTTTTCAACTTAGACTCTGCAAAATATTCCTGACTTGAAAGGTTCAGTAAAGAGTCAGAATTGATTTTTCCTTCTCAGATTTAGAATTAGAACAACTTTAATAGAGAATACGTCCCGCAGTAAAAGAAACACTAGGGCCAGGGAATGAACGGGAGACTCGTAAGACTCAGGTCAAAAGAAGCGCCGTCAAATAGTACATACCTCATACATAGTAGTAGAGAGAAGGGGAAAAAAAGGAACCCCCCACCGGTCGAGGTCCTTTCAGTTTTTTTTTTCCTTCTTTAATTTCGGTGCAGATCCACCCCTCGCAAGACTCGCTTCGGCTGCATAGGAGCTTTTGGGGTCTTGGGTGCGGAGGCATGTTCAAGGGAATCCCTCGAAGTCCCAATTGTCGACGTGGGATTGGTCCAGGGTCAGCCATCGAGAATCGTCAATCCCAAGGCCGGTCCCCAGTTCTTGCCAGTGCCAGTCTGCCAGTACCAGTTCTGTGTGTTGCGCGCCCACTGAGAAAGGGTTGCTGGGCTCTGGCTCTGGCTGGGGAGTCGTGGATCGCCGGGTCCCATGGGTGCTTAGCACCGGAATCTTTCTAACTTGGCCTAGCCTAGCCTTAGCTCCAGTTTCTCTTTTCAGTTTTCTTAACCTTTGGTTGTCGAGAGCGTATTATGTACCGGGTACAATTTTAGTACAATACAGCTCGTAGTGGGCGGGCACGAACCCAGGCATATGTACATACGTCTTGTCCCCTAGCACCCACTGCACCCAGCACCTAGCACCTACATAGTAGCAACATTGGACCCTAGCAACCTAGTACGTCCCTAACTTTTCCTCCCCCCTGCTCCCCTGCTCTCCTCAGGTCCCACAATTCCAATACCTAACGGTTTAGCTCTTGGTCCCGCTCCAGTTCAAGTTCGACTCGTTCAAGGAATTACCAGCATCTGCATTTGTATTCGACCAAATCCACCTCCATTACAAAGTCTGAGGCACCCCACCCATGTCACCCTTGTCACCCAGGCCAAAGCCGAGCCAAACTGCCTGATGAGTGACCCGTTCAATCCACTCAATCGTAAAGGGCAATGCGACTGCGACTCCAGTAAGAACTGCCCGAGTTGCTATTGTTGTCATTGATTTGCTCTTGCTTGCTTGCTCTGGCTTTTTTTTCACTATTGCCATTGCTGCTAGTTCTTCCTCTTCCCTCCCGCAGATCGCAGACCGCAGACTGCAGACTGCAGACTGTAATCTGTATACCTCGATCGAGAGGTGATCATACATCACAACCCCTCCGAGTTCCTAACCCAACACATCTACGAGGGTCGGAACCAAAAAAAGAACAAACAGCAAAGTGCGTCGACATAGCACTTCGATACCAGCTGCTGTTCTCCCTCTGACTCTCTCAACCTTCCCAATTTATCATACGTCTTTTCGCTTGGTCACCAGATCCCGAATCCGAGGCGCTAATAGTTTACGAGTCTGGGAGACAAACTTGAGGATAGCGCTTCGGCTTGCGAAGGAACTTGGGCTGACAGCCCAAACCCTGGAACGTGGGGAAACTTGGAAGGTCGCTGTAATACGTACGAAATAACTTCTCCAATCATCCCGAGAGACCTCCAGACCACAGGCCTCTCCCTCTCCCTCTTATTTTCCCTTTCCCCTACAAGGTCCAAGGTCCAACGACCAGGACCAAGCTGCACGTCATGATGGCTGCCAGCACAGCGTCGCCGATAGCCACATCGAGTCCCTCGACTGCCATGAATCCCACAACGACAGAGCACGACTTTCGCTTCCCGCGAAGACCCTTCGACCACGCCGAATTAATGCAATCGAGCGAGAAGAATGCCGACGAAAATAGTCCCGGCGACCTGCGCATACACGAACTCAACTTGGATTTCACGAGACCTCATATTCCCACAAACTTCGATTTTCTACAACCTTCGATTTTTCCTAATCAGCAGAATGGCATGTCTGGAGACGACGAGAGCTTGGAGCAGATGCAGCAGAACGATCCGCTTGGCACCCAGATTTGGAGGTTCTTTCGCAACACCAAGCAGAACTTACCGAAACAAGAGCGCATGGAAAACCTGACGTGGCGCATGATGCACTTCCACCTCCGGAAAAGAAAGGAGGAGCAATATCCTCAGTACGTTTGGTCTTGCCAGTGCTTGTGTGTAGACGCATCGTAGTTCTAACCATTTTCTGTAGTTATACTACTACTCGTGAGACAGCGAACGGTATCAATGCACCCAGCGGTATTGCGCAACTTAGAAAGACGTCAGACCAGACCCATCTGCATGCAGACCCTATGAATCTCGACGATTTCATATTTCCCGAGAACGTTGCGACGCCGGCCGGGCTAGCAGCGACGCCGTCACCTGATGCGACCAAGCAGGAGGGGGACAGGATAGCTCACACCACAGCTGCCGCCATCCCTATCAAATCCCGCAAGACTTCTTCCCAGCATTTCGTGCCTCAATCCGTTCCCGTTCCTGCTCATCAGAGAAACCAGGACGAGTTTGCATACGTCACTCGACACCACCGGAAGACCAGCATTGACGAGAGACGAGTGAGTAAAGCGAAACCACCATTGTTTGCTAAAGAGTCCCAACTCATAATAAACCCCCTTCATTTTATTCATTTTGTGACGGAATTCGCCATATTGCCTTGGTCTTTTACGTATGTACTACTATATGTTCAGAAAACTAATCATGATATCCTGTTAGGCTCGGAACTTGAAGCGGCCTGCAAACTTCTCGCCGCATGTTTCTGCTCTCAATAGCAATAACTATGTCGCAAATGAGCTGGACGCGGATTCTGACCTCCACGAATACTCTCTAGACAATTCGCATACTAACGGTAACGCCCATGTATCTCACCACGCCGGTGTTCCATTCCCCCTTGACACATTCCATATGGATAATGATCCTATCATCACCTCGGCCGGACCTTTCCAGCAGGGCTTTTCTTTCTCGCCATCGACGTCACCAATGGTTCCCCACGGCCCCTTCTCAAACTACTATAACCATCCGGGCGTCAACTCAAGCTCAGTAAATGGCGCAGACTACTATTCTCCTCCGGGATCCGCCTACCAGTCAGCTGTCTCTACGCCACACCCCCTGGCTACTGAGAACGAGAACATGTTCTTCGGGGGGTCGATGGATATGCGCCACCAACGAGCCCAGAACTTCCGTCAAGGTCCGGGGTCAGTGAGAAACCAGATGAACCAGCAGTTCATGCATCAACCCAACGGCAACTCGATGTTTCCTCCCACCACGACCGGGCCGGATTCGTCAGGATCCTTTACGCAAACACTTAATTTTGGCCACGTTGATCCGAGCCAGGTTTTCCAATCCGAACACCCGGTCCGCTCTCCTGGTGTTGGCATGGCGCACGAGAACATGTTCAATTTTGGCGCCGACTCCGATAATGAGGATGAGGACGGAGGCGCTTTTGCTGACCGTAATTTGGGTATGCGTCAAGCATTTTCGCCTGACAATGAAGGGATGGATATGAGCAACCAGAATTCTCTAGGGTGGGACGCTTCTTTACCTGGGCAGTTTAGCACGCAGGCTGCTCGTTATCCGGGTGGTCCTCCTCGTAAGCAAGTCACGATTGGAGGTACGACGACAGATTATCTAGAATCTGGTGATTGGGATGGTCAGGGTAATTTACCACGGTCTCAGTCGTTTCGGCAATCCGGTGATAGGCGCCAGAAGATCCCTCGCACGGCTTCGACGCCTATGGGCGGACGCGGTAATCCATTCGATAAGATGGCTCAGTCGAACCCGAATTCTCCTCCCGCGGATATGTCAGGAAACGTCTCGGGTTTCTCTTCCGTGGCACCCAGCCGACCTGCTTCCCCGCCCGGTTCTAAACATGGGTCATCGAGCAATCTGCAAGCTGCCGCAGGGGGCCAAGGAGACGGCAATGCACCTACCACCTGTACCAACTGTTTCACACAAACCACACCGCTTTGGCGTCGCAATCCGGAGGGTCAGCCTCTTTGCAACGCCTGCGGTCTGTTTTTGAAACTCCACGGCGTTGTGAGGCCGCTTAGTCTGAAAACCGATGTCATCAAGAAGCGTAACCGTGGATCTGGCGCAAGTCTCCCAGTCGGTGGGACGAGCACGAGGTCCAAGAAGAACACAAACAACACGGGCACAGCCTCTGGGCCAGCGTCACGCAAGAATTCGACGCTGAATATGCCGGCTGCGAGCAGCACGACGCAGGCAAGTACACCGCCATCGGCGACGAACAGAGCCGGTAGTGTCAATGAAGGCGAAAGTCCTGCAAGTGGTGCTGGTGGTTCCGGTGGTAACACGGCAGGCAGTACCCCAACGAGTTACGCAGGTTCATCTACGGGTGCTGTAGGCGGCAAAGGTGTGGTGCCAATTGCAGCAGCGCCCCCAAAGAATGCCCCAGGTCCGGGTGCTTCTTCACTTCCGCGAAACATCAGCAGCAGTGGTTCGTCGAAACGGCAGCGACGTAATAGTAAGAGCGCCGGTCCGAGCGAGTCATCGGGGGTCATGGACGTTGATAGCCCGGAGAATTCGACTGGTTCGAATGAAGCGGCTCGCTCCATTGGTTCTTCGAATGGATTCAACGGCATGCCGAACCCAGGAAACCTAGGTCTTGCCAACGGTTTCGGCATGACCCAGCGACCGATGATGGGGTCCGGCATGGTCGGAATGTCCGGGCCTCCCAATGGAGTGGGTAATCCTGGCTCCGGAAACGGCATGCAAGAATGGGAGTGGCTGACTATGAGTCTCTGATTGATGAGCATTTACGTTTCTATTGGGTACTCGATCACGGCATTTCGTTGGATCTCACCGACTTACGCGTTCATTCGAGCGATCTTGCTTGATTTTTCTGCTTCGAGATTATCTCACCTCGATCAAGCGTAGTCGACATAAGAAGCGGGTAGCTGGACCACTCCGTTACGAACCGTGGCTCGGCTGAATTTGTTTTGCAGAGAGCAGATCAATAATTACGACATCACATATCGGCGTTGGGTTTTTGTCTGATATCTTTTTATCACCGAGCGGCCGTTTTTCTCCAAATCGTTTAGCCGGCACCCCTGAAAGCTTTTGCACGGCTGCTACGAACGATTTCGGATCTCCCTCAGTCGCTTGCATAATTTATACATTGGAATAATGAGTCAGTTTCTCCAACCAGTTTGCATGTGCTGGTGTTTTTTCAATAGAATGGGAAACGCGCCCTAGGAAGTTTGCACTTTGTTTATGCGTCACAAATTCGTTGGAATCAACCCGTCTCCCTCGATCATTCACCACTACTTACGTCTGCAATATCGCATTTGGGATGTTGCTTGCATCCGCCTGCCTACTAGGTATAATATGCAACGCAACAATACTCACAAGATAGCGGCAGTCTTTTTCAGTCTGGTCTTTCGAATGAGTGTCTTGCTTGGCAGGGACAACGGATTCGGCTCGGACGCGCTATGATTTTCGTGCTGTGTGTTTTTTCTCTCTTGGTGCTTGGAAGGCGGGGATTTTGTAGATACGGGATTGATACCAATTGTTGTTGTTGCTGTGTTTGTAGACGAGGCAGCGCGCAGGCCACCTGCGGCCCCTGCGAGAGCTAGAAAGGGGATCATGGCTGCCAGGCCTGACTATGTACAGGAAGACGGGCGGACGGTGCAGAAGGGGGGGGGCAAGCCAGTGGTTTCTTCGTGCTGGGAGAAGTTTGGAAGTGGTGCATTAGGAGACGACGATGTTCTCTACCCGCCACCAATTTGCACTCTTGTTATCTCCGAGAAGAAGGTAGATTTGAAGGCAACCCCTCTCAGACGTCCTGCGGCTCTTGCAGATGCTTGCGAGATAGAAGTTAGCGAGCTTGAGAATAATATCATTGAAAGCCAAATTATAATCTTGTCTTTTTCCCAACCGTGCCTAAAAGAAAGCCTCCCATCCTTTGGAGTTGTAGCGTTCTCATATGTGTACATACATCCTATAAGAAAGATGATCTGATTCACTTTCACGTACTTCCGGGCGCTCCCCTTTTTTTTTTTCCTTCGGTCCCGAAGATGGAGGAAACTCGCCGCGGGCAAGCGAGTAAGCGAGCGAGGTAAGGAGGAAGGAAGGAAGGGGGGAAGAACAAAAAAAAGGGGGCCCACAACACGGGCCTTGGCGGCTACGCAGTAAGCAGCAGAGTCGCAATACCGCGCTTGGCGTACATGGCCGTTGACGCTGTGATATGTCCCGTACGCGCCCGGCGGGGTGGGAGTGGTGGATAGGTCGGTCGGGGTATACGGGTGCACGGGGTGGTCTGTCGCTCGGTTCTGTTGCTCTATTGTGGGCGGGGGATAGGGGGGATGATAGGTTAGAGTTGAGCGTGCCGTGGGGTTGCGGCTCTGCTTTTCTTTTTGTGGCCCCTTTTTACGGAGGGGATTTCAGATGCCTGTATATATCGAGATAGCTTCGTAGTAAGTGCGATATACACATACTATCAGGACATAGAAAGAACGGTTGGAGGCTCGAGCAAGGAATAAGAGCAGAGGAGCTCATCTATGTACCGAGGATGTGCGGTGCGCGAGAAAAGGGGCTCACCAGGTACCATTGATTGTCTTATTGCCTGCCTCTTAGTGCCTTCTGTGTAACATCTTCACTAATTGATCAAGGCTTGTTATTATTTTGTTCATATATACATTGAACCCCTTAATGATGTTTGTATGTAGCCTTAGTTGGTAGTTACTAGCTAAGGGGATACCGAATAAAAGAGCCACATATAGAGCTATGTCCACTACTTTTAGAATATACCGTTGGAGCACCCCTATTTCGTGGTTTTGTCATATCGAATCTGTCGTGTCAGCCATAGAAGCATTACTTCCGCTTGGTTGCGGCTCTTGGTTGCCTCATATTCTACAAGAAACTGAAAGTCGTACTATATAAAGCCCTCAACAAGATGGAAGCTTGGATACCTCCTAGATAGGAAATGGTTAAAGATGTCCAAAGCAACATGCCTCTAGGCGTTGACTCTGACTACAGCTCCACTACACGACCTGATGCCTTGCTACAGTGTTTATCATGTCTAAGTCTCGAACATGAGGATCGCTGTAGAATGACTGCTGTGTTTCTATTGATATTATGCTAAATGATGTTAAAGGTCTTCCAGGCCGGCTCTTGGTCGTCACCTAGTTTGTTGTCTAAGGCTTCCCCGTACATAATTCCATCGACGTAACACTCCCCGACCAGCTCCCAATACTGACCTCTCTGCCTCATGATGACGGGTACCCTACAGCCCTTTAGAATTACAATCTTGTCCTTCGAGCCAGCCGTCCCCGGTCCCAAGCCAAGAAAACCCCGTAGTGTGGTGAAGAGTTCTCGCATGAACATGGCGTGGCTGTAGCTGTATTTAAAGGCTCTGGAAATATGGCGCTCTACCGCCCACATACCGTGTATTGCCGTTTTCCGCCGCAGCTCGATCAAGTCTTCCAAAGGAGTGCCTCCGAGATTCAGCTTCTTCATAACTGACCAGCGTGCCTCAAAGTTGGGAGATGGCGGCCAATCCATTTCGCTTCTGAATCTGTTACACACGGCTGCAAAAATTAGTTCGAAGGCTTCTGGAGACTTGCTAGGCTCCCCCCAACGATTGGTGTCTGCAAGTGTGGTCCTGACAAGAGCCTGACAGGCGTCCTCCGGAGTTATGTAGGCGTTATTGCTGGTAGTAGACTGAGAGTCCCCAATCCCATCTACCTCGTCGATCTCGAGCCCGATACATGAGAGGTGATGTCCGCTAGGCGTAAACGATACGTCCGGCTTTGTCCCTTTTGCGGCATCAAAGTGTGGCCATTCGGGGCGATTCTCTTGGTGGAAGTTACAAAGAGGATATGCCGACGTGACTTCGCTCCAGTTGGGAAGCCAAGAAGGGAGATGGCGATATTCGGAGAGCTTTGCGCCTGCAAGACAGATGATATATAGATCCCTTTTCTGCCGTACATATTCCTGGAAGAATGTCCTCCATACCTCTTCGGCCGATATGTCATAGTTGGGACGACATAAATGCTCGAGCTCGTTATCCGAAAGTGCCATTCTGGCGAATAAATAATCACGAGGGTCGCTTGCTTGAGCATAGCGGGTCATCTGCAAACTCGCCAGCACGGATATCTTTTCGCCGCGAAGAAGTCGTCCGCGTACATCGATAATAGTCCGCAAGGGATTGGATGACTATACATATGTCTGTATTTTATAACCGAAGTCTGCGTCCTGCTGTAACAACAGCTGGCTAGCCTTTTCCCAAACCGCTATGGTAGACGTTTTGTAGCCACACATGAACAGCACATCCTTCGCTAAGGCGACTTCTTGAATTATCCAAGCTCGGTTGAACCAGCTTCGCCTTATTAGATTTGCGAGCGCCATCCGGTCTTCTCTCCATCTTAGCAGCGCCGAGTCTCGATGTTGGTGAACCTCATGACGAACCTTACCAGAGCTGAGATAGGAAAGGAAGTCCATAGCTCGATCCGAGTCCTTCACAGCTGACCCTAACCAAGCGCAGACCTTGGACGCCCTCGAGAAGATGACTCCCATCAATGTTACTTGGGCGCCGCGTTCCTGGCTGTTCTGCTGGTCGATGCATATCGCGTCCACCCAGAGGTGACTTTCCCTATTGCGGAGGACCTCAAGAGCGCGGAAGAGATTGGCGTGAATGCGAAACGGTTTCTCATTCACAAAAATTCGGCTCAACTTTGATGGATCGCGTTCACTTGTCATAGGATCCCCTCAGGTGTACGACAAGGCTACATATGGAGGTGTAGCGTTCGGTTCGTATTCTGTCAAGATGCAGTAGATGTCAGCAGATTTGATCAGAGAATTCTCGAGACGAATCAAGCGAAAGTTATGGGGCTTTGCCAATGGCTGATACTCAAAATCTCCATCCATCATGTATATGAGCTTTAGGATTCAATGGCAATATCTTGTTGGACTAGATGAAGTTCTAAGAAACAGGTACTTGCACGGTTTATTTCAACCTCATCCCCCCACCCCGTCGCCAGAGAAAAGGGGGGGAGGGTTGGACAAGATAGTCTTTTTTCGTCCATGCAAGTACGTAGGTAATCAACATCTTACGCCTTGTTCAGCTTCTGCCTCTATGGATGGTTGCACAACAAATAAGTGTGGTATCTACTAATCACGATTGGGTTAGTCGAACAGGTATCACATACGTGGTTGGATGTCAACTCACAGTCACTTTAATATTTCATTGTGCTATTGTCCCAGGACACCAATGTGCATTTCTACTTCTGTGGGTAGACTGTATGAGAGCTATATTAGGAGATAGTCGACTCTTAACCTGGAACGGGCACAGCTAGTGCGGTAATCCAGTATAGCTTGCCCTCATAGTGGCAGAAGGCTACTTATGCTCCTATAATAGCAATGAGCCTTGAATCCTAAAAGATGACCAACTCAGCCCTAGCACAGGAAGTAGACCGTAACCTAAAATATCAGTCCCTATGACCACAACTTGCATCGAGTATGCAGTAAGAGCGTCTTGGAATATCCGCAAATAATAGATCTAGAATTTAATGATCAGTGTAGTTGACGTGGCTCACGAAGAATGACATGCACAAACACTTTCACTAATGAAGACATTGTGCAGAGAAAATTGCTGTCCTCTGATTCCGCCTTCTCAGGCAATACCTGCGTAAGTACAGACGAAAAGGCTTGTGATTAATGACCAAGCCAAAGTGACGATGCCGTATGACTCCCGAATGAAGATGCAAATCCATGTGCATCCACAACCACCGTTTCCATATCCCGTTCGTTTCCGATCATGCCAGAGCAGGATGCTCTTGTCTGTCATACACCATAGAGGTGGTCGCTCAGAGCAAAACACTAGCAGGCGGCTGCTCGTCCATCGCCTTCCAAATCCTCTCGAGTACGACGTTGGCTGCCCTTAAGAGGGTGAGCGCTGTGATGCGCTTATGTGCCGGGGTTGGGGTTCATCTATTGATTGTTAGCATTAAGCTATTAAGAATGATCAAGCTGACCTGGGTAAACAAAGCATACCTTTCTCTTGCCACCAGTCAGGGTGACGTTGACAAATCGGCGGGTGTACGTGAGTCTCTTCTTGGCGCGGCCCTTGGGGGTCTTGGCCTTCTCTTGCTTCTCAACCTATTTGGATACCTATTGTCAGCATCCTGGACTTGTTATAGCGTGTGTTTGATGATCTTGGGCGAGATGAATGCGATAACGATGATAGAAGCGCGAGTTCGAGGTGACCAAGGACGTGACGTCTAGCGGACATTCCGGGCTGGGGACTGGAAGTTCTCGTCGAGTATCTGGGTGGCGAAGGGCTGGTGGCCTTATTGCGAAATTTGTCGAAGGAATATTCAATCGTCGTCAAGAAAAGAATCGTTGAATCGGTACGCGCGCTTCATCATCGCTATCGAGAGTATGCAATTTTCAGAGCACTGAATGGACTAACCTTGGGGGTTTGAGACTTGACCTTGCCTGTAGAATCTCGTTAGCCCTAATTCCATCTTCCGCATAGTCCATCCAGAAAACATACCGGCACGGGCGAGGGAACCGTGAACTTTTCCCATATTGACGGAGTTGTGATGTTTTTACTTCAGTGTCGATGAAGTGAGCTGATTGAAAGAAATCGATCGAAAGGGTTGGTTGTTGGATGTGGGCGGTTTTTTTGGCAAATGCGCAAAGTCTTGGCAAGGGTTGGAGGAGAGAGGAAGAGTCACACCGGAAGTGGCCAATTCGTCAAAATTCCCACAAAGGGACAAGTAAACCCTGGTCATGTGACTTTGGATTACTGCATACCCCTCTATGTGAGACAGTGAATATTGAATAAGCAGGATGGGTCAAGATCCGATGAATAATTATTGGGTGGGTCTAAGCCAGATTATCGATTGGCTCCCCTATTTCAAACGACCCAAGTCCAATGTACGTATCCGCCTACCCACTCATCAGCTTAAGGCATACTCAAGACATACTTATCATTATCAAAGATCTCTTTGATGACTTGGGACTCCTAAGACTTTGACTTCTCAGGCATATAACTCACTGATAAACATGAATTGCTCTCAAAGTTAGGTGTCTAAGAAGGTACATAGTTAGCTGTATAGTTAGCTGTATGGACGTACCTAACTGCATTCCGATTCTGAGTTTCAAGATGACTAAAGCCGTGGGGGGAAATCCCCAGGCCCACATCATGACAAGTCCCACCTGATACATCACCTGGGCATTCACATGGGCGACTGGTTCTTGTTCCGGCGACCGGCCATCGTTTGATAAGTGAACCATCCGATGTCTATCGGAGGAAACGTTCTGGGCATGAGCATTTAAGCACAAGCTATCGCTCTTCTCAGATTTTAAATTCAGATTCTAGAATTAAGCCTCATCTTCCCATACCCCTCCAACGGCCCGAGCCACCTATCGGGATTTAGTGGCGCTGGTTGCCCTGTACCTACTGTATCACGTTTCACCATGAAGCTCTTGAGCAGTCTGCCGTTTGTCTGCCTCGCCGCGCGCTCCTGGGCGGCAGCCAAACAGCCCGCCCCGGAGCCGCAGTACATCTTTAGCAACCCGCCGGCATCCGCGTCGGAATACAAGATTCCAACCTCGTACGAATCCGCCGTACTTGGCCGACGCATCCTTGGTCTAACTCCCCTTGGCACGCTCGCCACCGTCTTCCCAGATGCCTCGGGCGGGCGCCAGCCCGAAGGTCTCGGCGGTATGCCCCTCGGCCTGCTGGAGTACGTGGCGGACTGTGAAGAGGATGGCAATCCTACCTTCCTGGCTATCAACATCGAGACTACTTTCAAAAATGTACGCGGCGGCTCAAACATCAGCCTAGCCCAGCAGTGGACGCCGCCGTATCCGCCAGACAAGCGCATCAAGTCGACTTTCTGGAACTGGCTGTTCGGACGTGATGATTCGGGGCCTACAGACAGAGTTCCGTACAGCGCGGTCAATCTCCCCCGGTACAGCCTGCTGGGCTACATCGAGAAGATGGATGCGGCAGCTACTGCAGACATGTCATCCTGCTTCGTGGATAAGCATCCCGATGCCAAGTACTGGCTTCCCGGCAATCCGATCCACGAATCCCAATTCGTGAGGCTTGTCGTCACGAAGGTCTACTGGATCGGAGGCTTCGGCGACCGAGCTTACATTGGCTGGATCCCCGTCGAAGAGTGGAAGAACGTCACTAGAAAGGAATGGGAGAGCGTCGAGCTACCTGGTGAGAAGGAGGGCTGGAAAGAATGGAGCTCGTCAGACCTCTAGACACTTACTGAGTGCGGAACTGTACCAGATCTATTTCGTTTCTGTTTCTGGACACTATGTATTGTTGGTCTTGTACTTTGTGGGATGTTGGAGAAATTGTTGTGCCATCACTAGCCTCTACGTATCGCGTTCATTCATCTTCAATGACATATGATGGTCTGTGGTCGTACCAGATTATCAAGCAATAATAAACCACAGCGCTTCGACTATCGCGGCCTATGTATATGAACCAGCATATCCGAGTGATATCCCTTCCAGGTAAATTTTTGCCTATTAACAAAGAGACTTAAGATGGTATCATAAATCAGATGCTGACGTAACTTTGGAGTGGGTTACAGTACACATCTGCGGGGCTAACCACAACCTCGGAACCTCCTATATGCGTACTCAACAAACAATATACCTTCTATTCTGGTTTGTTTATACAAGTTAGGCTAACAACCGCTAAAAGTCTGAATTCCCAAACATTCAACATGAGTAATATATCAGACCAGCAGGCCGAGGAGGACTTACCCCCGCTACCTCTCCCGGAGGGCATCACCTCGGACTACGTAGACTGCACCGCATCGTGCGGCCTCACATGGCACGTGCTCAAAGCAGGGGAGCCGGGCAGGCCGCTCGTGCTATTCTGCCACGGGTTCCCGGAGCTCGCCTTCTCGTGGCGCAAGGTGCTGCCGCGAGTCGCCGCCGCGGGCTTCTACTGCGTGGCCATGGACCAGCGCGGGTACGGGCGCACCCGGGGGTGGCCGCGTCACCAGGCGTTCGCGGACGTGGATCTGAACGACTACGTCTTCACGAACCTCGTGCGCGACCTCGTGTGCCTGGCCTACGGGCTGGGCTATACGACCGTCCACAGTATCGTCGGCCACGACTTCGGCGGCGTCAGCTCCGCCACGGCCGCGCTGATGCGGCCCGACATATTTAGGTCCAGTATCCAGATGAGCCACCCGCACCACCGACCCGCGGAGCCCGCGCTCGGAAGGCAGGGAACAGGCGGAGAGGAAGAGAAAAAGGAGAAGAAGGTAGACATCCAGGCCGAGCTCGCGAAGCTGGACCCGCCGCGAAAGCACTACAAGTGGTACAACTCGAGCCCGCAAGCCGCGGGCGACTGGGAGGCGGCCGCGCCGCAGGGCGGCCTCGAGGCGTTCCTGCGCGGCTACTTCCACCTCAAGTCGGCGGACTGGGCGGGCAACGCGGCGGCGCGGCCGCTAGGGGAGTGGGGCGCGCGGGAGCTGGCCGGGATGCCCGAGTACTACATCATGCGAGCCGAGCACACGATGCCGGAGGCCGTGGCGGCCAACATGGCAGGGGAAGATCCCTCGAAGACGGAGAGGTGGTTGTCGGAGGCAGACCTCCGGGTATACTGCGCCGAGTGGGGGCGCACGGGGTTCCAGGGCGCGCTGAACTGGTACCGGGCGCAGACGGCGTCGACGCCGCAGGCGGCCCGGGACATGCTGCTGCTGGCCGGGCGCCGCATCGAGGTGCCGTGCGCCTTCGTCAGCGGGCGCCGGGACTGGGGCAACTACCAGCAGCCGGGCGCCCTCGAGGGCTACGAGGACCCCGGGACGGTGAGGGAGGGCTGCTACCGGGGCGCGAGGCTCGTGGACGGGGCCGGGCACTGGGTGCAGCAGGAGCAGCCGGAGGCTGTGGTCAGGGAGATACTGGCTTTTTTCGACACGCTGTGATGTTTTGGTTGTGGTGTTCGCGGGAAGGTCATATTGGATTGACTTACTGTAGCTCACATGCCGCGTCTTGATGTTGTGAGAATACTTACAGCCGGAGGCAGCGACAATAAAAACACTACGAAGTGTACGAAGTGAGACACTAACGAATAAAGAAGGGAGTAAAAAAGAAAACAGGTAGCAATGAAAAAAAGAAGAACAAGAAAAAAAGATAATCACCACACCCCGGACTCGAACCGAGAATCTTCGGCTATTGATCTTGCAATAGGAGGCCGACGAGTTAACCATTTCTCTAGTGCGGCTTTGCTTGTTACCACTTACACCATCAGGGGTGTCAGCCTTTCTTAGACGTTGAATGCTCTTACCTGGGTATATTAACAAAGGTTGCCTTCGTCGGGCATTGGTTGCCTGGTGGCCCGGCGGCAGGTGCCTGCCTGTACAGGTGCGTGTGTGTGCGTGCGGCTTCTGCCTTGAGCATGATATTACAAAATGCCTTGTCACTACCCTGCCACTCACTGCCTTGTCACATTTGTAATGCCAGCCGCACCGCACCTAGGAATATTATCAACCAAAGGATAAGGATTCATGTACATGCATCTACCCGCAACATGACCGCTCCACATTGCTGACTTGTCTTCCAATGAGACACTCCTGCCTTTGCTTTCAGCTGGATGTACAACAATCGCCCGATTTATTACAACCTGTTTCTGTTGATTAAACGGTAGTACTTCACTTACGTCTTATCATAAGAACATGCATAAAAATCTAAGACTATTATATTAAACTAATAGTCAATCAAGTATAATCTTTCTGGGGGATATGCTTACCTATCTAAGCACCTCTGGAATATCAACTTATTATCGAAATATTTCTCCAGTTTATTATAATATTGATGTCTACCTACCTAGGTAAGTACATAGCCTTCACAGTATATTGCAACGTTGTTAAAACACGTGTCTGGCTAAAGTAAGTAGGTAGATGACCTATGAATTAAGGGGAGTAAAGTTGTCATCCCACCTTGTCCATCTCATGTTTGCAATGGTTATGTTACACATATGTGTATTTTCTTTTGTCATCAATTTCTAAACAACTCAGGTGTTTGTTCGGGATAGGCATCTGCTAGGCGAGAAAACACTCTACATTGTATATTAGTTGTAGTCGTCTTTGCTATCAACCTACTGACATTTTAATGTTTAGGCAGCCTAAACCGCCAACTCTAGTCGGCCCCTTAGACCAAAATTTATAGAAGATTAACATGTCGATGAAAAGACATGTTAGTAATAAGATTATAAAGGGGTACTGAGACATTCAGAGAACTATTAAAAAGAGCCAAAAAGAAATAATTCTATAGCTCGCTACTGGAATCGAACCAGTCGTCTCCTCGTTGTCTTTCTCGGAAGAATCCAAGATACTGGTGAGGCGCATTACCACTGTGCCAAGCGAGCCTCATGGCTGGGGTTGGCCTCGATATGTTCGATTGCGCCCGTAAATCACGATATACCGACATCCCAGCTACGAACTGACCATTGTAACTGCATCCCTGCGTCTCCTAGTAGGCCGGCCGGCCCAGAAAGAGATCATCTGGTCTCACGCTGTCGGATCATTCTCACCCTTCGACTCCAGGGATTCCCCATACTCTTTCAAGTACTTATCCCTGACCACCGAAGCTTCTTTCTCTTGTTTGCCTCCTTCCTCTGCTTCTCCCAGTGCTCGAAGGACTTGCGATAACCTCGCAGCAATTCCTTCCTCGGACCAAGGTGATTCTACCTTTCTAACAGTGCGGACCCCTATTTGCACCCCCTTTTACAGCCAAATCGCTACCTTTTCAATTACCAACAAATCTATCAGGTTAAAATATATCATTTTCATGTTATTTAAATATGTATTAACGTAGCTAAACAATACGTTGAAATTTTAAGATTAAATTTACAAGCTTATTTATATTAAAACTATAAAAATATAATTTATTTTTTTATATAAATTAATTATAATAAAAATTTATATTAAAAACTTAAAATAGTTTTAATTTAATATAATAATTTTTATAGGTTTTAAAATTTTTAATTCTTTTTAATTTAAATAAAAATTTAAGGTTTTATTTATATTTTAAGGTTATTATTTAATTTTTATTTTATTATTATTTTAAACGTTTAATTAATATATATTAATTTTATTATTTTAATTTAAATTATTTTTATTTATTTAATTTTAATTAACTTATATATTAATATATAAAATATATATTTATTAAAATTTATAATTATAAGTTTTTTTAGTTAAATAAATTATTTAAATTAAATTATATAATATTAAATTTTTTTTTAAGCTTTATTTTAAAACGTTATTTTATAAATATAAAAATTTATAAGTTTTTTTAATTATTATTAATAAAAGTTTTTAATAAAATATTTAATTTTTTTATTAAATAAATAATTATAAAATTCTTAAATTTAATACTTTTTAATAAATTATTTTTTTTATTTAATTAAATATTTTATTTTTTTTAGGTTTTTTATAAAGTTTTTTATTTTTTTTATTTAATAGTTTTTTATTTTAATTAAAATTATTTTTCGTAAAATTTAATTAAAATTAAATAATATTTAATTATTAACGTGGTAAAATTTAATAAAAAAAATATAAAATAAATTATAAATTTTTTAATTTTTAAAAAATATAAGTTTTATAATAATTAAAAAGATTATTTTTTAAATTTTAAAAAATCCTAGTATTTTTTAATTTAGCTTTTTTATAAGTTTTTTTATTTTTATATTTTTAACGTTTAATATAATTAGTTATTTTTTAATATATTTAAAATTCTTAATATGTTTTTTATTTATTTAAGTTTTTATTTAATATTAGTTTTATTTAAAATATTTTTAAATATTTTTTTAAATTTAAATTATTTAATAAAAATAAAATTAATTTTTTAAGTTTTTAAGTGTTTTAAATAAAAAATAATATATTATAAAATAATAATTATAATTAATATAAAAAAATATTATATAAAAAAAAATAAAACTATATTATTATAAATAAATTTAATTATAAGAAATAAGTTTTTCTAGTTATTTATTTTATAATTAATAAATAATTATAAATAAATTTTAAAATTTTAATTAAATTATTTAATTTAATTATTAATTTAAAAATAAAAAATTATATTTATATAAAATTTAATATTTATTAATTTAAAAAAGTTTTTTTATAAATATATTATAAATTTAAAGTTTTTATTAAAAATAATATTTAATAATATATTATATAATTTTTAATATTTTTTAATAAAAATTTTAATAAGGTTATTAATTTTTTTTTCTTTTATTTTAAAAAAAATAAAATAAGTTATTTTTATAAAAAAATTTATTATTATTTATATAAAATTATATTTATTTAATAATAATAAGTTTATAATAAAATTTATTATAATAATATATTAAAATTTATAATAAAGTTTTATAAACTAAAAAAAATTATAAAATATATATTTTAAAATTTTATTTTTTTAATATTTTAAGTATTTTTTAATATATTTTCTAACTATATTTTTTAAATTAAGCCATTAAAAATTATAAGTTATTAATTTTATAATTTTATTTATTTTTATATAATTAATAATATATATATTATATTTAGATTTTATAATTTTTTATTATAAAACTATTAATATTTATAAATAGTTTTTATAATAAAATAAGTTATTTTATATTTTTATATTTTTTTTTTAGTTAAGTTTTTTATTTTAAATAAATAAAATTTTTTAATATAATTTTCTTAAAATTTTTTATAAATTTTAATAATTATTATAATATTTTAAAATTATAAAGTTATTTTAATATAAATAAAATAACAGTTAAAATAATAAATATAATTTTTTATAAATATAAAAAATAATTTTTTTATAAAATTAAAATAATTAATTAGTTTTTAAAAATTTTTTTTTTAAAGCGATATTATAATAATTTAAATAAAATATTAATTTTTTTATTTAAACGTTTTAATTAATAATTAATAATAAACTAATATAAAATAAGTTATTAAATTTATTAAACTTATTTTTAATTTAATATTTTAATAATAATAAAATAAAAAAATTCTAATAATTAAAATAAATTTTAATTTAATAATATATTTCTTTAAAATATTATTTTTATTTTTTAAAAAAATCGATAATATTTAATAGTTTTTTATTATAAATTTTATAGTTTATTTTAACTAAATTTAACTTTTAAAAATAAAACGTTATAAAATAAAATTTCCTGGTTTTATTTTTTTAAAATAAAATTAATTTTATTATAAAATCTAAAACGTTTATTTTAATATAAGTAATTAAATTTAAATTAAAATAAATAAAAACTAAAATAATTATAAATTAATCTTTTAATATTTTAAAAACAATTAATATTAACTTTATTTATTTTTAGTTTTTTTTATCTTTTTTATTAATATTTATTAAAAGTTTAATTATTATTAAAAAATTATAAATAAAATATTAATAAAAGTTTATAAATCTTATAAATTACTAGTATTTTTTAAAACTAATTAGGTTTTTTTATTTTTAAATATTTTTAATTTTATTTAAACTTATTAATATATTATTAATTTTAATAATATATTTTAAAAACTTAACTTTTTAAATTTTTTAAAAACATTTTTTTAGTAATATAACTAAATAATATTTTATTAATTATTTAAAAAAATTTTTTATTAAAATATTATATTATTTTTAAATATTTTTATAAATAAAAATATTATTAAAATAAATAAATATATTAATATTAATTAAATTTTAAAAAATATTATTTATTATAATTTAAAAAGTTACTAGGGTGTTAATAAGTTTAAAAAATATTATTAAATATTTATATAAATTATATTTATATTTAAAGGTTATTTTTTATTTATTTTTTTTTTAATTTATATAAGGTTAAATTTAAACTTAAAATTAATTTTAATAAAAAATTTAATAGTTTTAAATTATACTTAAAATTTTATAATTAAAAAAATTAAATAATAAATTAATATAATAATAATATTAAGTTTTTAATAATTAATAATAAGTTATAATAAATTTTTTAAATTTATTTTTTTAATAAATATTATTAAAATAATATATAATAAAATAAACTTTTTAATTTTTTTTATATTAATTATTTTTTTTAGTTAAAGTTTTAAGGTAAATAATTCCTTTTTATTTATAATATAAAAAAAATTTTAAAAAGGTATTTTTTTTTTATAAAAATTTATAATATAATTTTAAAGTTAATAATTAAAAAATTATTATTTTATTTTTTAAATTATAATTAGGTAGAATTTTTAAAATTTTTTAAAAATATTTTTAAATACTTTTTAAATATTTATTTAAATTATAATTAAAATAAAAAAAAACGTTAATAAATCTATTAAAATTTTACTAGTATAATTTTTCTTATAATATTTAAAAATAAATTAAATTTTTTAAGTTTAAAAAAAAAAATAAGCTGGTTAATATTATTTAAATTATTATTATAATAAAATAATATTATATTTTTTATTTAAATTAATAAATTTAAAATTAAAATAAATAAAATAGTTTTTTTAATATTATAATATAAAAGCTTTTAAATAAAATTTATTTTTTTATTTAAATATTAAAACGTTAAAATTTACTATAAATTAAAAATATTATTATTTATAAATAAGGATTTTTTATTAATATGTTTTAAAAAAAAATATAATTAGTATATTATTTTTTATATTTATAAATATTTTTATTTAATATTTTTTATTATTATAAATAAATATTATTTTATAAATAAATTAGTTTTTAAAATATAATTTAAAAGTTAATTTATTAAAAATTAAAAAACCTTTTATAATTTATAATTTAATATATTAAAAAAAAGTATAAAAACTTTTTAATATTTTTTATAATTTTATATATCTTTTTTAACTTTAATTATTTAATAAATAAAATCTATTATAATTTTTATATTTTAATTAAAATAAATTCGTTATTAAATTATTAATTTTTTATTAATATAATAAAATAATTATTTAAAACTTTAAGTTAAAATCTTTTTTTTTAATAATTTTTAAAATAAAAAGCTTTATTAAAATTAAATTAATTTTCACCTTTTTTATAAATATAAAAACCGGCGTTATATTATTATTAAACTTTTATTTTATAAAAATAACTTTTTTTAAAATTATAAGTAATTTTTTTTTATTAATATTTTTTTTTATAAAATAAAATAAAATATTATAATTATTTTTTTTATAATATTAATATAAACATTTATTTTTTTTATATTAATTAATATTTATTTAATTAATTTCTTATAAAACTTTTTTATTAAAAACTTAATATTTATTTTTAAAATTAAATTAATTATTATTTATTTATTAATTTTACTTTTTTAAAAATTAATTTTAATTAAGTTTAAAACAATTATTTTTACTGTAAAATTAATAACTTAATTTTAATTATTTTATTATTAAATTAGGTTTATTTTTTTTTAATATATTAAAATTTATAAATATATTTTTATAAATTTATTTAGCTTTTTAAATAATATTAATAAATCTTTTATTATTATTTAAAAAACTTTTTTAATAAAAATATATTAATTTAATAATTTTATTTAATAAGGTTTTAATAATATAATTTTAAAAAAAAATTTTAAATTATTAAATTAACTTATTAAAATTTAATATTTTAATAAAATATTAAATTATATTTTTATAATATTTAAATTTAAATATTTTTTTTAAATTATAATATTTTTTTAAAAAGTTTTTAAAATATTTTTTTAAAATAAATTTATAATTTATTTAAAAGTTTATAAATTTTATTTACTTTATTATTTATAATTTTTATTAATATTATATCTAGGTTTTATTTATTAATAAAAACCTTATTTAATTAATATAATAATAATTTTTTAAAAAACTTTTTATATATATTTTTATATATAATTTTACTTTTAAATACTAAAGTTAAAACTTAAAAAAATCCTTATTATTATAAGTAATAAACTTATTAAAATATATAAAATTAATAATAATAAAAACAAAATAAATTAATTATTTAAACGTTTAAATTAATTTATTTTTTAATATAATTAAAAAAGTTAATTTAATATATAAAATATAAAAAAATAATAATTTTTATAAAAGTTTTAATAGTAATTTATTTTTTTTATTATTAAAATTATTTAAGTTATTATTAAAATTATTAAAAAAAAATAATAAATTATTTTTTTTATTTTTTTTAAATATAAAAAGTCTAGTTTATATAAAATTAAATTAAACTTAAATATTAATAATAATTTTTTTAATTTAACTAATTTATAAAATTTAAATAAATAATTAATTTCTTATTTTTATTTTTAAGTTAAAATATATAAATAAGAAATAAATATTAAAAATAATATCGGTTTAAATTAATTATTAAAAATTTAATTTAAACGTAACTTATTTTTTTATATTTTTAAATATTAATTATATATTAATTAATTAATTAGTAATTAATTATTTAATAAATTTAATTAAAATAATTTTAATATATATTTAAAAATTTAATAACTACTTTTAAAAAACTTAATTTAATTAAATTAAATTAATATATTTTTAAATAAATAATTTATTAATTTAAAAGTTTTTAATAATAATTTATTTAATAATTTTATTTTAAGTTTTTTTATAAATATTAAAATTAATATATAATAATTTTAAAATTAAATATTATTTTTAAATAACTTAAATTAATTTATTAATTATAATTTATTATATAATATTATTATTTATAAATTTAATAATAATCTTTTAAACTTATTATAAAAATATTTAATTAAATTATTTAATTTAATATTTAAAACTAATAATTTAAATAATTAATATTTTAATTTTTATATTATATATTTAAATAATAATATTATAAATTATATAAAAAATATTATAATTTTTATAAACTTTTTAATTTTTTTAATAAATAATATTTATTTAAATAATTAAAATTTAAATAATATTATAAAAATTTTATATTTAAATATAAAATTATAAAATTTATTTTAAAAGGTTAATAATAATAATATTAAATATAATAAAATCGAAAATATTTTTTATAATTAATTTATAATTTTAAAGTTAATAAAATATAAAAATTAAACTTTTAAATTAAAATATTATTTTTATTTTAATAAATTCTTAAACGATAAAAAAAATTTTAAATTTAATAAAAAAAATTTTAAATTTTTAACAAGGAAAAAATAAAAAAGATTTTTATTAATATTATTTATATAAAAAGTTAATTAATCGAAAAGTTTTTTTAATTAAAAAAATTTTAAATTTAAATTCCTTAAAAAATAAAATAAGTTTTTTTTATTTTAATAATTTTAAAATAAAATATAATAAAGTTATTAATAAAAATAATAATAATATTAAACTATAAAAAAATTATATTAAAATAACGGTGTAAGTTATTTTAAAAAAAGTATTTTTTAATAATGGTAAAAAAGTATTATTTATTAAAAAAAAAAGTTTTAAATTATTAAAAAAAATTATAAAATAATTAATTTAAAGTAAAAAAATCTTAAAATATTTAATATTTTAAAAGTTTTTATTAATTGTTTAAATTTAATATAGTTTTTAAAAAAAATAAAAATTATTTATAATAAAAATTTATATTAAAAACTTAAAATAATTTTAATTTAATATAATAATTTTTATAAATTTTAAGGTTTTTAATTTTTTTTAATTTAAATAAAAATTTAAAACTTTATTTATATTTTAAAATTACTATTTAATTTTTATTTTATTATTATTTTAAACATTTAATTAATATATATTAATTTTATTATTTTAATTTAAATTATTTTTATTTATTTAATTTTAATTAATTTATATATTAATATATAAAATATATATTTATTAAAATTTATAATTATAAGTTTTTTTAATTAAATAAACTATTTAAATTAAGTTATATAATATTAATTATAATTATAAATATTTAATAAATTTATAATATAATAATAATATTAAATTTTTTTTAAATAAAATAAATATTAATATAATTAATAAGTTAGTTAAAATAATATAATAAAAATATTTTAATTTTTTTAATTTTATTTATAAAAATATTAATATTTATAATAATATTTATATAATATTTTAAACGGCGATATTTTATTTTTTAATATTTTTATAAATAAATTTAACGTAAATTAAAAACTAGTAATAAAATATTTAATTAATTTTAATAAATAAAATAGTTTTATTTATTTAAAAATATAAGCTTATATTATTTTTATAATATAAATTTATTAAATATTTATAATTATAATTAATTTATAAGAAATAAAATACCTTTAATATTAATTATATTATATATAACTAACAAAATTAAATACAGAATTTTTTATATATATATAAGCTAACTATATACTGATGTTTTAATATTAATATAATAGCTTTTAAATTAATAAAGTTATTCGTCGTTAAAAGGTAGTTATTTTAATGTAAAAAAGGGTGCAAATGGGGGTCCGCACGGCTAGGCACTTCAAGAGGTGCTCTCTGCTGGCGGTTTAAATTAATTAGTAAAAGATTTTAGAAGACTTTTGGATTGGTGTATTCGACTTACTTCGCTTTCTTGTACTGATTAGCATGAAAATACATTACCTCCGTCATCGAATAGCTTTCCAGAGTTTCCATGTTTGTCTCGCCAAGTATCTTCCACCTATTCTCCAACAGTTGGATGTTTAGTTCGAGCGCGCTGTCGACGTCTCCCATCATGTAATATACGTTGCTTAGCATGAAGTAGAAGCTTAGCGAGGTATGACTATTGGGTCTATCGTGAGTAGCTTACAGCTTGCAGGCGCGTTTAGAGAACACTAGAACCTCCTAGAAACGCCTGAGCTACGTGAAAGGGACCGCCGTGTTGTTATAATACCTCGAATATTATAGGCATTCATCCAGGAATGTAGCCATCCGCCCGACGGGAGACGCCGATTAGGTCGTACTTGGCGCTAAGCGATGAATCGATATAACCGTAGAGGGAGGGCTTTATCCCTTCGTAAAGTTGCCGATTACGCGTCAATCTTCGCTCCGTATGGTCATGTCGAGAATAGGCATCGCTTACTCTTGAACCTTACGTTCAGCTGCTACGCAAAAAGGTATAGGCAAGGATAATTCTCATGATAATTCATGAGTGATATTTATAACGTTTAAGTTTTATTAAACATTACTTACTTGGCTGTGTTTACGGCCACTATAACTTGCAGTTAAGTTGGGTCGACTTGGGGGTATTTCCAACTCCTTAATAACAAGCTCGTAAGCACCAACAATGGCTAGGACTCATTGCGGTCACTGAATTCTGGGTTTGGGTGCTTCCCGAGAGCAGAAAAGTTTTTATTATATTTTAAACAAAATGTTGCTTCATAGATGAACCTAAACGACCTTGAAATGCCATAATTCCGTTTCCATATGCACTTATAACCCGCTCTTATTCTATGTATGCCCTAAATATCGCTATACCCCTACCGAATTTCAGTAGCAACACTTCCCAATCATCCAAACAAGTTCAAAGGCCCCTGCCTGTGCGGTATCACCGGCGCATCCGCGCCGTCCCTTACACCCAAAGCGCGCCTCGCCAGCTGCGCCTGCGGGCAGTCCTGGAAGGGCTTGCAGTCGGCCTCGCACACGGTCCCCTCGGGCGGCAGCTCGCCCGTCGCGAAGTAGCTCTTCACGTAGTCGTCGCGGCACTTGCCCGGCGTCCCGAGCGTACCGTGGCCCGCGTTGTCCTGCACGAGGACGCGGGACCCGGCGTGCTCCGCGGCCATGGCCACGGCGTTGGCGTGCGGCGTCACGGGGTCGTACCGGCTCGACAGGAACAGGATCGGCGACTGCGGCTTCGCGGTGTCGTTCCCGCTCGGGTCCGCCGCCGGCGTCGTCCACGGGCCCGCGAACCGGAACGTCGGGCGCACCCGCCACGCGTCGCACCCGAGCCGCACCTGCGTCCAGCCCGCGGCGAAGTCGGGCGACTGCGCCTGCAGCTCGGCCAGGTACGCGAGGAACCCGGCCGTGTCGGCGTCGGGCGGCGCGGGCGCGTCGCCGCACGCTACCGAGAGGAGCGCGTCCTGCGACCACGTGTAGCTCTGCGGCAGCGTCGAGGGGCAGTAGCCGGCGGCGGACTGCGGCAGGCCGAGGCTCTGCCAGACGAGGCTGAAGTTGCCGGCCATGGCGTCGGCGAGCCCGGTCGCTACCAGCGGGAAGTACTGCATGGGCTGGTACAGCGCCTGGAAGATGATGTTGACGACGTCCTGCCGCGTGATCTCGTCGATGTTGCTGCCCGAGATGTGCTGCGCCGGCGACGTCCGCAGCTCTTCCAGGAACGCCTCGACGCGTTGGCGGATGTCGCCGGGGTTCGTGACGTTGGGCGTGTGCAGCGCGCACGCCGAGCCGCCCTCGAAGCACGAGGTGAAGAAGGTGTCCCAGTCCTCCTGGGTGTCTTGGAGGTTCTTTTCCCATAGCTAAGACGGGATTGAAATTAGTAGGTATTCACGTAAATAGACACAAATGGACAGAGACACTTACGGCGCCAGAGTAATCATGGACATCCACGACGCCCTCGAGGATCATGCGACCGACGCGGCCGGGATACATGGACGCGAAGTAGTTTCCGAGCACGGTACCGTACGAGAAACCCCAGTACCGAATCCTCGCCACCTCCTCCTTCTCCTGCTGCCGGCGCTGCCGCAAGCGCCGCGGGCCTCCGCCGCGGGAGCTGCGAGCCGAGACCGTCGTGTTGGCCCTGCGCAGCTCGTCGATCTTGTCGACGATCTCGACCATGTCGCGCGCGACGCTCGACGTGGACATGTACGCGTGGATCTCGTCCCCCCCTTCGCACAGGCGGCCGAGCGAGCCGATGAGGGACTGCTGGCGGCGGACGACGTCGATGCCGCCGTCGACGGGGCCCATGGCGCGCAGCTGCAGGGTCGTGACGGCGCGCGCGAACTCGTCGCCGTAGCAGTCGGCGCGGGGCTCCGACAGCGCGACGCCGCGCGGGTCGAAGGACAGGATCTCGTAGTGCCTGGCGTCGCCGTCCGCGATGCCCTGCAGCAGCGCGCCGGAGCTGAGCACGAAGTCGACGCCGGACCCGCCCGGGCCACCGGGATTCACGATGATGGTGCCGCCGAACGACGGGTCGCTCTCGGGCACGGTGGCCGGGCGGGCGACGACGGCTAGGCTTACACGGGCTGTGTTGTTGGTCGGGTTGAGCCAGTCCAGGGGCACCGACAGCTTGGCGCACTTGAGGGTGTCGTAGCAGGTGGTGTAGTTGAGCGACGTGGACGGCTGGATGGAAGCCCAGTCGAAGGTCTGGGCGGCGGCATGGCGGCCGAGTGCGGCCAAGAGGAGGCCGGCTTCTACCACGGATCTCATTGCGGCGAAGTTATCCGGTCGAAATACCTAACTCACGGTCTCACACCAACAACTGATTGTCGAACTAAGTCGTAGGTAGGTAGTTCGAAATAAGCTAACATCACAGAAGGTCGAGAGTCGAGGTCGGACCTTTTATTATTTACCATTAGGCTTCCATTGTATGACCGGTAAACATGCATGTCTACGTAATAAGTAGTACTATTACCACTATAGGGTATGCTGAGCCTCGTTGTGGGGGGTAGGATTGGGCTTGGGCTTGGAGGCGGAGAATGGGATCTTCAGGGCAAAGTTCAGCTGGGCTAAATTTGAACCAGAACAGGATCGACATGCTTGGATATCGCTCCAACACGCCGTATTTAGTTATGTCCTAGCTATAAGCGTCAATTGTAATTCGAGTAAAAGATGCATAGGACCTAGGTTATGCCAAAGTGAGGTGATCGTCGGAAGCTGGAATTACTGATTTAATACGTGAGCCAATCACGAAACAGATATCAAGCTCCGTTGTCCTAATCCGGTAGGAAGCCATCTCCACTCGAGTATACCTTGTCTTGATCCATCAACATCGTTTTCTTACCTTAGGGCTGAGAGCTGAATACCTAGTCCTAGGTAGGTTCTATAGTCCTAGAGCTCATGTGCTGCGTTGGGGCTTAGATTTCTAGTTTGGCGAATTTACCTAATGTTCTAAAGCACAACCAAGATGCGAGATTGACGATCCCTTCGAAGAAATATACTTCTTCGAGATTAGGTAGTACAGTATGTTGCTATTATCCCTCTAAAGTCTTAGCTACCTACATAGGAGGTAGGTATACAACTCGGTCCGCATTCCAATTGGCTCTTTTACCGAGGCCGGTACTATAGTAGGTGGCGTAGTTACCCCAGGACTTTTTGGACTTCCGGGTTATGTAACATTGCGGAGTGAGGTCGTCATGGAATTGTGCCTGGGCGAGCGTATGTACCCCTAGTTATCAAGGCTGCGTAATATAGGCAAACTATCTAGGCATTCTTACCTAACTCTTAGTAATTCGATTTACATTGCGGAATATTATTAGTATCATTCGAACGTGATGGAGTTGCGACAGAAATGGACTGAGGTATTCTTACCTCTCCGCCATCATCCAGAGTGTCCGCGCCTTAGGTCTCGGAATACTATACATATTTTTGACCAAGTTCTATTTATCTCGACTGGCTGTTCTAGTCCCGTCCACAACTCCGCCAGTACCAGATTTGAGCAACTATTCAAAGTTCCATCCATGACAACTCACCATTTTAGACAATGGGGTTGTGGTTGATGGGATTGACTACCCAGGTAGTTGAGCAGCTTAAGTAATTAAAACAACCAGGTCTCCCGATCCTTTACACGATGCGAATTTGTAGCTGCTGGAGAATTTCCGCTTTTAATATCCATTTCTGAGACATGCTTAAAATGATCCTTACCTACCTAGGTAGGTATTCATTGTGGACCTGTGATATGTACTCCCTGTTTTCTTCCTTTTTCGCTTCTTATACAAGTTAAGTGGTTCATATTCTGAACTCTTTGACGAAACCAGCCATATTTTCATCTGCCTAGTCTTCTCTAGTGTTGTATGAACACACTAGCTATATCTTACAATTCTTTCTTCTCCGACTTGATGGTCTTCTTCACCGAGCCAGGCGGTGACTTCAACCCGGCAAACGCCAGTATCGTAACACCTAAGATGCCTAGCGCACCTATTCCGTAGGCGACCTCTCTGCCTGCCCACCAGTACACGCTGGTGAACAGAATTGGTCCTAGACCTCGCCCGAGCTGGCCCCAGCTCCGCAGTATGCCTAGCTTACCGCCTCGCTCGCCCTCGCTCGCCTCGAAGCTGCTGAGCGTGTTGAGACCGCTGACGACTGTGGCTGAGGTGGTTGCCAAGCAGGTGGCGGCGAGGTACAGCGAGCCGACCGTGCTGATGCGCCCGAGCAGCGCGAAAGCCAGTAGGCACGCACTTACGCCGATCCGCACTGTCAAGAGAGGGGGCAGGCGGCGTGTGACTCCGCCCTGAAGGATCGAGGCTACGAGACCCACAAAGCCAAGCAGCCGCCCGTTCTGGGCCGAGTTGTACTGGAAAAGGTCGTACGTCATGAACGGCAGGGAAAACTCCATTCCCGAGAAAAAGAGTAAAAAGCTGAAGTGCACCAAGTTCAGCAGGAAATGAGAGTTGGTGCGCGTTATTGCTGCCGGCTTCGCAGCTGTTTTGGCCGCGGTCTTTCCTGTCTTGTTCGGCAGCGTTTCGGGAAGCGAGAAGTATAGGTAGACTGTCTCGACCACAATCAAGGTTAGAGATACACCGGCGGCTGTTGCGAAAGGATTTGCGGCGACTGTCGCGATGGAGCTTAGGTATGCGCCGAGGGCTGGGCCGAAAGTGAAAGCGATCGAGAAGCACGCGCCAATGAGGGCCATGGTGGAACCGCGGCTGTTCTCGTCGGAAATATCGGTGGCAATGGCTGTGGCTAGCTGAACATTGCCCTCCGACAGACCGCCAACAATGCGCGACGCGAGGAATGTTCGAAAGTCGACGGCCATCACCCAGAGCAGAACCGATAGAATGTTTCCAGCCATGCTGGTAAGAAGCGCCCGCCTTCGTCCATATTTGTCGGAGAGGTGCCCGATGATGGGAGACGCAACAGCCTGAAGCAGAGAGAACAAGCTACCTAAAGCGCCGCCTAGCAGAACAATATCATATCGTGAGTCGATCGGTTTCGCGAAGGCAGATTTGTAGGCGTTCAGGCCGCCGAAGATGCGCGCAAGTAGGGTGGATTGCGACTCTGGACCGACTTCGCTGTTTCGGTAGAACTCGAGGAGTTTGGGGAAGAGAGGAAGAATGAAGGTGAAAGAGATCTAATAGGCGTTAATCGTTAGCCCTTCGACCCTGTAATCCTTTCCGACTCGGGCACCAGTGCTTAACATACCAGATCCAGAAGTAGTGACACGAAGACGACCTTGAGCACCCTCTTTCGAGTGCTTGGTTCGACGGCAGTCATCTTGAATCTTGTAGATAGGACGCAATCGTCGCAACGGACCAGCCAATCGGTACGAGAGAAAGAAGAAACGAGCGGAACAAACACGAGTAGAGAAGGTAAAGACAGAATTTAAAAAGACGAAGCTGAAAAGAAAAAGCCACCGAGTTCAACCCGACGACATTCGTACAATATGCGAGAGTTTCGTTTCGTTACGGGAAAGAAACGAAACATCAGGGGTAGGGGACTACGCACTAAGCTACGTCGCCTTTGCAAGGGGCTAAGCCCCTAAGGGGGCCCGACCACCCGTCAGCCCCATAAAACTTAAAGTCCGTACTATGTAGGTCCAATCCGATGTTCCGCAGTCCCGCTTAGGTAACCAGGTACCGGTGCAACTTAAAATATCCCGTTCCTGAAGTTGACGAATGCGACATTACCTTACCCTATCAGCTTACCACCTGTCAGATTTTATTTCTCTAAGTCCTGAGTGGACAGGAGGAAAAAAGATCCAGACCATACAGCGATTGACTGTCAAAGTGACCGATACCTAGTCGACAACTCACGACCGCCTCTCCTTGGATGATTTATCGCATACATATCGGGTGACACTGAACCGAGCATCAAGCAGTAGCTCCGTGTTCAATGTAGCAGAGACTTGACTCGTCTGCTCAGTTGAATGGGTCGCACTGGCTGGTCTCAGCAAGGCATGCTACTTGCTACATATTGGTTACGTCGTTCTCGAGGCATTTTGCAGTGTGTCATTCAGCGATGGATCTTGTAACGGGACGGATCGTCGAATCCCCTAACACACAAATGTGAACACCGCTGTGTCCTATGGTCTGGAAACTCGACTATGGTCGCCACATCGGATAAGGCTGCTTGGTGATCAACAGACAAACCAAATGATACTCATAGACACATGGTATCTAAGGTAAGAAATGGAGGAATAGCCCTCGGTATCGGCATGACAGCTACCTTTATTCAGTCGAAGGAACTACTAGAGACAGGTAATATGGTCCTGGAAAGATATGATTGCTAAGTAATAAGTCAGTGATTTGCTATAGGAAACTGAGGGACAGCGATATCCTACCACGAAGCGATCAGAGAAGGTTCTCGCCAAGAGATTTCACCGAGCCTGTCATATCAGGACTGCGGAATATTCTGAGCTATTTTCCTGGCCGTCGGTTTCTGGTATGGGGAAAGGCAGGGAAGAGTGGATGGTTTATATACCCTTCTCCCCTTCCAAGGATCAACGCCCTTGTCTAAGCTTCTCTGAGCACAGCGAGCGAACCCGTCGGTTACATATTCTATTTTTTACCAGCATAGGGAGTCGCCCAATCCCTGATGATAAATTTCAATTGTCACCCTCCAGCAAGGTTACATATGGACTAGGTTGGATTTGACCTATCGGTGCCCGAATACTGAGTCTGGCTATACCTATGAATATCCATGTGTGCTAACGTATGGAATTCTAGCAAGTTCTGGCCGGTACTCGGGATGGATTTAGACGTCATCGTCATCTATCTAGGACATGCCGAGGAAGCGGGTCTTCGTATGACTATGGAGTAGGTCGCAATTGTCTTGAAACGTTACAAGAGATTAGCGTGCTGCTCAACGGCCAAGTCCCATCAGGGTAGGAATTCACATACACGAGAAGTTCTAATGCTGGGCATATCCGGCCCAACAGTCTACTCCTTTAGGCTGTGAATTGCGACAATCACGGCTATGTGGTATGCTCTAACGCTGTCATAAAGCAATCCTTTCCAGACTTTGTCGAGTCTGCGCGTTCAAGCGACGAGACTAAACTTATGGATATTCGATAATTTCGAGAATAGGCTATTACCTTCATCGGCAGGATCGGGGTAGCTGCAGAAGGATTGTTGATATTGGCTTCCGCGGTGCGGCTTGCTGACTGCAGCTGAGGCCAAGGCCAATACGGAGCCTCAAGCAAGGGCTAACCCCAGATCTCCGTCCGGGTTCGCCACTTGGGGCTATCTACGATCTTCTCAGCCTCAGCCACAGGCCACGCGCATCTGTACTTGGAAGCCAGATATCCACGGATGCCGTGGATTGGTTGAGAGTGAGATCAGGTCCCCGAGACTGCGGACAAAAGAAAGAAGGTAGATCACTTGCTACCTGAGCAAGTAAACAAGCTCTATTCCGGGACATGGGGGATACGGGCTGTCACTTTTGTTACTGTTTCTCTAAAAGAACAGAATTAAGACAACGTCTCAGAAATCGTGACTACAACATGCCAATACCTGAGCCTAACTTTACGACACAACAAAGCAACAGCCTATCTAGGCAGGTTTCTAGAACCAATCGACCCTTGTCTCCTCATTTACTATGTATCAACCAACTGCCGTTAGCGTGCCCGAGCACACGGGACATGGAGCTGCAATTGCAAGGCTGGGCGTGCTACCGATAAATTACTAAAAATGGCAGCATTCCGAGTCAGGCGAGCCAGTCACGGCGTCGCGGCCCCAGCTAGCATGAAGCGAATGGTCAAGCCGCAGCACTAAATACGAGTGAGATCGGCAGACCTAACTCCCCACATCACCTCCAAGACCACAAACACGAGAATTGAAGGCCCGCCCAAGTTGCACGATATCGTACATATTATTGATTTACCATCTTAAGGGTCTCCTGAGCGGAGTGCAAGGCCGCTAGCGGCTAACCCAGCTGCAATTAACAGTCGTACTAAGGCTGGGTGCATGACACGCTCTCACCTCATCGTGTTGTTCGTCAACAGGGCTTGCGGGCATCTTGCCATTGACCTAGGTACCTTACCTTAAACTAACCTTACTGTACATAGTAGTCAATTATCACCGGGTTCCACCGGGCTGCAGCTATGTCACCACGTATGACGGCTTTTTACGATCGTAGTAACGTCCCGTCCAGTCCGCGACATAGCGTCCGTAACGGATACCCAAGACATACGAGGACCAGAGAGGATAGCTTAGTTAGGTACATAGCTAAGTGAATAGATATATAAGGTCGACGTCTGCTCGTCTTTTCGGTGTATTATCATCACCATCATCGATATCAACGACTCTAATACTAATACAGTCATCAATTCTCTAATTAACTTCTTGTTTATCGAGACCTCCCAACCTCCTACATACCCCACACTCAAACCTCAGCGAAAATGCAGTTCACCAAGCTCGCCCAGCTCCTTTCTCTCGTCGCCGCCTCGTCGGCCGTCACGGGTATGAAGATCCCATTACTTACAGACTGTTACCCATCATGAACCTCGCGTGATTAACACCTGGAATGTCTCTATAGTTTCCTACGACACGGGATACGACGATGACTCCCGCTCCCTTACCACGGTGTCCTGCTCGGACGGCCAGTACGGCCTCATCCCGCGCTACGGCTGGCAGACGCAGGGCGATATCCCGGCCATGTACCTGGGCGCCGCCGACACCATTGCCGGCTGGAACTCGCCTTCTGTATGTTTTCCCCCTTATACACATCCGCACAACAGACATGGAAACCCCCTTGGACAAAGCTAACAATATATGCACACCAAAAAGTGCGGCACCTGCTACGAGCTGAGCTACAACGGCAAGACGATCAACGTCTACGCCATCGACCACGCCGGCGCCGGCTTCAACATCGCCCTCGACGCCATGAACGCCCTCACCAACGGCCAGGCCGTCGCCCTAGGCCGCGTCGACGCCACTTCCCGCCAGGTCGACGTTAGCGCCTGCGGCATTCCTGCTTAAAGAATCGGACTATTCAATATGCCACCAGGCTAATGAGACAGATGAAATAAAATCGAAACGGTCGATTTGGCTGGACGCGATTTATCAAAGACATAATGCATAAGCAATGTTCATTCCTTAATTATACCATGCATTGTATAGCGGGTTGGCGCTGGCTTAAGGTTCCTATTTACCATTCAGGCAAAATATAAAAAAACGGGTGGACAGTTCATTAGGAGCATACTTCTCTAGATCTCTTTACATACGGTACTTACCTACCTAGCAATTCAAAATCCTGAGCTCAGGTTTACATCACACGAAGACAAATCACAACAATATAGACTTTAGAAAGCGTGATGAAAAAGTATTATTATAGATGATCTTGATCTTGATCTGATTCTGATCCTAACCTCCCCAAACGCGATCCTTAGTAGCAGGTCACCGTCTTATTTTTTCTCCTCCGTGAAACCTCTGAAACGGCATAGTCCGTTCCAGAGATTAAAAAAGACTGACTCGTTGGTCTTCTTCTTCTCCTTTCTCCTCCTCATACTTGATCGTAAAGCCTTTAGTAAAATAAAAATAAATGAAGAAACGAGCGAATCCTCACTATTCTCCATATCCGGCTATGCAAAGTTTTTTAGACAAAGGAAAAAAAGAAAGAAGAAGAAAAAAAATAAGTTGTATGAATTATCAATCTTTTTCCTAATGTAATAAAAAAAAATCGAAAACGTCGAGGACCGATTTGCCAATCTGACCCGAAAGGTTTTTTGCGAAGAGAATGTGTACATAGTTTCATTATGATTGCAGCTTGTGCAAGAAAATAAAAGCAAAAAGCGTATAAGACGAGAGCAATAGAAGAAAAAAAAGGTCAAGAGGGGGTATCAATCTAGACAGGCGTTGCGGCAGCAGCAGCAAGGAAAACGGCAAACAGTTACAAAAAACCACACGTCTCGTATATAAACGTCAGCTCCCTCCTCCAAAGATGACTTGTCTGTTCTTGTGACAAGTCAAATAGTACCACTCAAGCGTAGCAAAAAGGTTTGACAAGCCAGGTAGCTTAAAATTGACTCATATTCAAAGCTCCGAGACACCCAACCCTTTTTTTAGTCATCGAAGAAAGAGGCATCGTCAAACTCCTCAACGTGCGCATCCGCGTCGTATGCGTTAGATCGCATCATAGGGGGAGTAACAGGTTGGCGCCTGTCCTGCTGTTGAGGCGGAGTGCTTGCTCTAGGCATCTTCTCGACTTGTCGGGCAGTCATGGAGGGCCCGCGCGATCGATTGGCAAACTGTTCGGCGGTGTACCGTCGGCCAGTGTTACCGAACGCGGTAGGCTGCGTCTCGCTTTGCTGTACCGGTGGAGTATTCCTAATTCCAGATGCCGGTGGAGTCATAAGTCCAGAGAGAAAGCTGTTGGGAGAGGAAGAATTTATCTTCGAGGGGGTAGAATTCCTAGCCGGCGCTGGAGATGCCGATAGAACGTTGGAGAGATTAGTGTTCGACTTCCGCCAGCTGCCCCAAGCAGCAGCCAGAGGACCGACCGCCTGAGCGACTCGGGGAGTAGCAGCCCCGCGAATTGTAGCGGCAATGTTGGGCAAGTTGATGGCGGATCCGCCGTTCATGGCACGCTCTCGTTCTTGTTCCTCCATCTGAAGGTTGGCCTTCAGGCGTATAGCAGCATCCTTGACGCCTTCTCTATCTAGGTGCTCCGAAGACAAGGCATTGATGATGTCTTGCAGATCGCCATGTCTTACAGCTAGAAGCTCACGTAGCCATGTGATTTCGTCATCCCGCTTGGAAATCTTAGTAGCGGAGTCGGGGTCGAGCTGCGCAACAGTTTGCTCAAGCTCTTCAATATGCTGCTCGCGAGCCTGCAACTGCTCCTGCAGGACCATGATAGATTCACGGAGAGCTTGCGGGGAAACCTTCTCCGGAAGCTGCATGGCTTCTGCAAGCTGCTTCGTTTGAGCAACAGGCGCTGGTTGCGAAGACGGCCCAGGTACAATGACCGACTTGGAAGCTTGCGCCGCTGCTTGCGCTGCTGCTTTGGCAGCTTCCTGTGCGATTTGTACTTTGTCTTCCAAGTGGGCAACACGGTCTTGGAGATGCTCCGTCTTAGATGTCGACAAGCTGAGGCGCTCTAAGAGGTTCTGTTCCGTGCGCTGCGCATCCTCTGCGGCATTGCTTATCTGCCGCTCGTATCGAGCCTGAAGATCCTCCACCTCGTTCTGGTGCCTTTGAATTAACTCGCTTAGCTCGATACGCCTCTTATTTTCGGCGTCTTCCAACTCGGTCTGCTTCGTGGTTTGGGCTTCCTCAAGCATCATCTCGTGGTGTGCCTTCGCCGTGTCAGCATCCATCTTGACCTGGTCGAGTTGCGACCTCAGCTTGTTCATTTCCTCTTCCAGCTCTTCACGCACAACGTTGACTTCATTATTGGCGGCTTCTAATTCGGATTGCATCGAAGTCTGTGTCCGTTGGACTTCGGCAGCAGCCGAATCTCTTGCCTCTTGAATTTCTCTCTGGTGACGCAGAGCATTTTGCTGAAGATTGTGATTTTCGTTACGGAGTTCAGATAGTAAAGCTTCAAGACGGTTGCATTCACCAACAGCCCGCAGACCCGCCCGTTCACCGTTCTCCAGTCTTTCAATTTCAGTTTCGAGACGTTCACGAGTTCGGGCTTCAGCTTGAAGCCTAGCATCCAGCACTTCCTGTCGTGCAATGAGGGTTTGCTCTTTCTTGGAGCGTCGAGAATTCTCCTCGGTAATTTCGCGAGCAGCATGAGCCATGTCGTCTTGCAGAGACACAAACTTAGCCCGCCAGTTATCTCTAATTCGTTCGTTCTCTTCGAGCTGGACACCAAGCGTGTCAATGAGCTTGTGCAGGTGCTTGCTCTCATTCACGGCTTCAACAAGATCGTCAGCTTGTCGATGCGCCGATTCCCTTGCGTGCTCAGCCTCGGAACGCCAGTGTCGCGCCTCTTGGCTGGCGTCGCGGAGTTCGACCTCAGCAATGTTAAGACGATTCTTGAGTTCTGCTTGGGTCTGTTCCCCGTTCGCTTGTGCTGCTTCAAGGAGAGCGAGACGCATCGAGGTCTTTCCAGAAGACTGTTCAACATTCCTGATCTTCTGGTCGCGCTCGTCGAGTACAGCTCGCAGGCGATCTTCTTCCTCGGAAGAAATACGAAGGAGACGTTGGATCTCTGAGAGCCTATCTTCGGCTTCCCGGCGACCTGATATCTCCACTTCAGTCTTATTTTCTTGGATTCTAAGTCGCTCCTCGAGATCGTGGATCCTCTGGTCAAAGATGCTGCGATTCATGATCTCGACTTCCACCTTTGTCTCCGCTTGTTCCAGCTGTCGCCGAAGTTCAGCAGCACGGTCTTCGGCACCACGCCTGATTGTAGTCTCGTTTTCGCCCCTAGCTTCCTCGGCTCTAAGTCGGTCTTCGAGCTCAAGGACTCTCGAGTGCTCATTTTCGGTTCTACCTTCTTCAACATGTAGTCGCTGCTCAAGCTCGAGGATCTTCGATTGCATCTCGGATAGCTTATTGTTCGCTTCGTCGTCGTCTTTAATCACCGGCTGGGGAGTTGGAGGCATGCGACGCTCAACGGCCTCTTCTACGATGTTCCTAAGGTCTTCACCACGGAAGTCTAATCGTAAAGATTGACTCAGCTCCTCTTTCATTTGCTCCAGCGCTTGTAAGACAGCTACGTCATCCTTGCTAGGACGCTCGTCAAACGACTCGAGCTGAGCGGCT
This sequence comes from Hypoxylon rubiginosum, assembly GCA_902806565.1. Lineage (NCBI taxonomy): Eukaryota > Fungi > Ascomycota > Sordariomycetes > Xylariales > Hypoxylaceae > Hypoxylon > Hypoxylon rubiginosum. The sequence goes on along the minus strand of CADCXA010000066.1, from coordinate 1,278,418 downwards.
TCGAGAGCGCGCATAGTATGCTGCTGATTTAGAGCATCCACGACAGCAATCCGGATTTGTTCCATTTTCTTGTCCCTCTTAGGGCTCGTGGACCGACGGATAGGCGCTTCGTCATCTTCGTCGTCTGCGTCGCTTTCTTGCATCTCAGCGGAGACACTGCGTCTGTCGCGTCGGCTAGATGGTGTCCTACGAGTCAAACCACCTAAGACGTGCTGTATAGTGCCCAATGTCTTCTCAAGAGGATCAAGTCTAGAAGCCAACAGGCTGCCAACCAAGTCATTGACGTGGCCATCGAAGTACTGAACACGCTGCTCAAGTTTTTCCTGTTCGCTGGCGCTAAATGCATCATCCCATTCACTTTCCGGAAGGCTCTCTCCCACATTGAGTCTATGTACTGGCCCGTCGAACGATTGAGAGATAGCACTCTGCGGGGGGTCAACGAAGGGATCCTCCAATTCCGTGGAAGGTCTCGGGACTGTAATTTGCTGAGGCAAGCTAAGGTACTGTTGAGGACTTGGGCTTGGCGCGTCACTTCGGAAAGGAATCTGGGGCGGCAGGTTTACAAGTGGCGAATTCGTGGTAGTAGCAACTGGAGCATTGCGCTCAGGGCTGGGCTGATGCCACTTAGGAGATTCCACAGTCCTGTTGACGCCCATTTTAGGGTCATGGTCAAGATGCTGCATGACTGCATCGATTTCCTCGAAAGTGAGCTCACGAGTAACATCCTCCTGAGGTTGGGTAGCAGTTTCCGATGGTGGACTAACCGGCAAAGGCTCAAAGCTGTGCAGCTCTGGTACTTCGCTAGATTGTTCATTCGTGTTCTCAAGGGGAAGCTGCGAAGCTCTATCCTCCGATGCTGGAGATGGCGAAGCGGCAGGCCGGGTGGGAGAGAGGCCAGCAGACTTTGGAGGGGACGGTGTAGATGCAAATCTCGATGCCTTCAAACCCCGAGGAGCAGGCGGGGGCGATGCGAACCGCGAGTAGCCCAGGCCGCGTGCAGGTAGGGCAGGAACAATTTCAGGAGAAGGTGCAGACTGAGCCAAAGAGACTGGTTCTGCTTCAACTTCTGCCGTAGGTTTGAAGTCTGGTCCGGGAGTCGGAGAGCCAGCACGGTCATCTTCCAGCTCATCTTCCGTTTCAGTCATCTGTGCTGGTTGCGTCTCAGGAGCGACAGAATTATCAGCACCGAGCATAAAGCTACTCGGCACAAAGGGTCTAGCAGTAGCAGATAAGCTTTTCTTGTGTTGCTTCGTAAACGGTTCGTCGTCTCCGAATGGCCTGGCAATATTGAAGTCCTGAATTTCCGACTCGCTGTTGAATTCGAAAGGTCTCCAACTAGCTTTTTCTTGGTCGGGGGAAGTCGCTGATGGGCTCGTAGTTGTCTTCGTATCATTCGATTCGGACTGCAACTTCCCGTCTGTAGATTCCGACAGAATGGTAGACGCGAACGTTGTGTCGCCAAGGTGGGCGCTCTCGTCTTCCTCGTCCCGCTCATGGGTGGGCAGGATTTCATCAGCAAGAACATCCTCCTTTTCAGATACTACCGCTTCCGAAGCAGTCCAGTCTGATTGCACTTGCGGTACAGCTTCCGGCTCTGGCGTAGGCTCGGCGAACAAGGGAACTTCATCACCATCATCGTTGCTTTCTCTGAACTTCTTCTTCGTCCGACTAGCGTCCGGCAGGCGGCGATCCTGATCTTCATCGGTAGCCGGGCCGGGAGCAGGTGACTGTCGGCTGGACGGACGCACAATGGGAACTGCCTTTGAACTCATGTCGGGCATGGCAATCTCTGAAACATTCAGATCTATCTTTCCGAATATACTACCCGGGCGGTTTTCAGTATTCTCGTTACCAGAAGCACCTGCACTAGTGACCGAGGAGGCAAAAGAATGCATAGGCTGGAAAGCAGGAGCATCCGGATTGAACTTTGGTCCAGACGATGAAAAACTGAATTCTCCCTTGCGGGGAGAAAATGCTGGTGCCGATGCGCTTATCTTAAGCTTAGATGATGACGATGCCGAATGCATGCTGAAATGGCTTGACGTTGCAGATCGAGGGTTTGGTGTGAACGAAGGAGCCTGGAATGGAGCCGGTTGGTAACTACTCGGCTGGCTATTATTGTTGCCGAAGACGAATTGGCTGGGTGTAAAAGTGCTAGTAGGGTTGAATTTGAATTCAGCCGCTGCAGCGTTGAGCTTAGAAAGCGAAGGCTTGCTAGCATGGCTATGACGACGCGAAGATGATTTACTGTCGGGGAGCGGCTGTGCGTCTGCCCAAGGATTGCTGGTAGTCGAGAATGACCGTTGGTGTAGTTGGTTCACCAAATCGAAAGCTTGGACAGGAGTGCCCAGGTTGCTTGGGTTTGTCTCAATCTCATACGAGTTGTCGCCGTTTTGCAGATCAAGATCAGTAGGCCGCCGTTTCTTGAAGCTCCCCTCCTCAGTACTCCCCCGCGCCTCGCTATCATAGAACGCTGCTTGAGAGAGTGAATGGCCGCGGCTGTGAGGCTGTGGGTGGTGAAGTTTCGGTCCTTCATCAGAATCAGTGCCGAAGTTGCCGAAGTGCACGGAAGGTCCCCTAGTATGAGAGGCAGGAGGCACCTCAGTTTCGGTATGCTTGTCTGCTTCGATCTTTTCGGATTCGTTATGCGGGCTGTAATCTTCGTGCTCCAACTGAGATCGGAATTGTTCTTCCAGGTGATACTCGGCGTCATCGATCTCCTTTTGAAGGCTAGCGCTCGCGTTGTGTCGTATAAACTGACTAGGCTCCGGAGTCTTGGATGGACTCTTATCTTCATACGGATTGCTCTGAGTTTCCTCTTCGACCTCACGAAGTTCCTGTAGCCGAGGGGATGCTCTAGCTGAGTCTGATCTCTGAAGATGCTGATGGGGAAGCATTGGATACTGCAGGGACTGGTGTCTTTGATGCATACCAACTGGCGAATTGATACCATCGCGCTGGAAGGGCGAATTCGGCGAAACCAGAGAGTTCAAATTGAGAACAGAAGGCGAGCCACTGCGGCCCAGCTGTTGCTGTAGCAGCATTTGCGGAGACCAGGGATGGGGCGAACCCTGACCGGAAAAGTGGAAGGGAAGCTCGTGTGGTGAGATCGAGATTGACGCGCGAGGGTTGAACTTGCCAGGTAATGGCGGGCCACGGAAAGATGCCGGAGAGGTGGCAGAAGGCAGTCCAGGACTTTGTGTAGCAGACGACCCCTGTCCGGATAGGAAAGGAGGTGGAAAGGGGAATGCTTGCTGTCCATTACTAGCCGCTGATGAAGGCGGGATAGGGGGCGAGAACGGCAACGAGGGGGGGTATTGATTCGAAGCCTGCCGGCTCATATTCGACACACCGGGAGAGATAGAGGGCGGAGGTACAGGCTCGTCGTCGCCAAAAGAAACACCAAGTGCCCTAAGCTTAGCTTCATTCACCTCATCGACATAGTTCTTCCACGCTACAACAGAATTAGCAAACTCACATCAGACACTTCGAAGAAGACATACCGTTTAGATCTGGAAGAGTCACCTGGTACCTATGCTGGGATCGTTCGTTCGTAATATCTTCCGGATGAGGCCATTCGCCTCTACTTTGGGAGTAGTTCTCGAGTAGATCTAGCGCATGTCCTTCCAAGTCGAACCCGCGAACGTTATATCCTAGCTCTTCCCAAGATCGAAACATTGCCTTCACATCCGCTGCGCCGAGAGGAATTGGTCCCTCGCCAGGCTGGCCCCTCTCCTCATCCCACGGCAGGTTCACGAAAATATTCTTTCCTCTCCATGGCACTTTCTTCTTCGGCCGGGGGGTATGTCCTGCGACTGGCTTAACATGCTTTACAGGGGTAGACGGAGCTTGGCCGTGGGCAACAGGAATTGACCCGTTGGGACTTGGTTGATCACTCCTAGGAGTATCTGCCCTTGGTGCTGCCTCGGAGACAGATTCTATCGTATGAATGCTAGCAGCATCTTGGCCGCCCCTATCCACATCAAGCGCATCCATACTTGCGGTTTTACTAGCGACACGTCGGTTAAGAACGGCTTGCTTCAAGGTTTCGTTACTGGAACGCTTCCTTGGATGCCGAGACGCCTTGATAGAAGCTTGAGCCGGATGCAAAGTAGCTCGCGGGGTTCTCGGGTCAGCCTCTTCTAACCAACTCGCTTCGTCGCCCGAAACAGAGCTTCTCAGTGAAGAGTGCTCACTATCGTCAGTTCCGTCACTGAGCCAGAGACGGTGCTCGGAAGCCAAGTCGTTCGTGGTATGTTGGCGGATCCAATCCTCTGTGATACCACGAAGGGGACGCCGGGCACGGTTCGCAAGCACAGCGGCACTCCCAGATAAAGAGGATGAAGGGGGTTCCGGTTCGGTTGTTGCGCTGAACGGAGCCGGACGCAAGAAGGGAGTACTGATCTCAAGCTGATGCAGCGGGGATTCTTCCGAAGTCTCGCTACTGAAGCTCAAACGACGAAAGTGCTCGCTATCGGCGTTCGGATACGGAGAGCCCCAGCTCGCCGTGACGTATTGCCTGTCTTCTTCGGTACTACGATTAGATGGTGGCGTCCGAAGATATTCGGATGCGCGGCCGGGTAGCTTTGGAGTAGGGAGCGATGGGAGTATCGGCGATGACCCCCCACCGTCAACAGTTGACGCACTCGAAACGGAAGATGACCTCGTCGAATTGGAGTGAGAGGGTAAAGCTCCAGTGCCGTCCCGTGCAGAGGCACGGGGAGGAGTTAACGAGGTTGAAGAATACGTCTTTAATAGGCTTTGGTCGTGATATAGAATTAGCCCTGACGTTCGTTGGTGCAAAATTCAAGACAAGATATCATAGGGTTCCAAGACCAAAGACGTACCACGACGAGATCAGCGCAGACGAAGTACGAATCGCCTGCTGCTAGATCTCCACAGTTACTCTCGCGTTTATCGCACGCCTCGTTCGCTGCCCAATGCCCAATGATACTACTAAGAATCGGTCGTGGGTCAACTAAGGGGTAGAGTTACAGTGGTTGACAGCGTGGCAGCGTGGGTAGGTATTGTCGCGACGCGTTCGGGTCGGAAAAAAAGAGGGCTGGCTCACCGAGGCGATCGGGAAGAAAAAAGAGTAAAAAGGAGAAAATTAAAAGAATGGTAAGACGCAACTCTCCATCGGCTTCGCTTTTGCCTTTGGCTGACCGCGATGAATCCAAGAAGGAGTGCTGTACAGGATGGATTCGAGAAGTAAAGACGCGATGGAGAGCTTCGGACGAAGAGGTTCTGCGAGCTGGCTGGTGACCCCCTTGGTTGCGAGAAAAAACCCAACTTGTTCACAAATTGTCTAGGATTGCTTGTTCATGGAAATTGCTATTACATCTAGCCTAGTGCTAAATTGGTCCAGATGGGAAATACTTCTGGCTGGGATATGACTTTGGTGGGAACCTGGCCTCGAAAGAGACGTGGGGCCAAGTCACTCCTAACAACCTATTACCTTGCGTGTGGGTTCCGCATAGTACCTCCCCTCGACCTAATTAAATGGACCTTTTCCCGTCGCCCTGAATTATCCACTCCTGCCACTTCTGCCATCTCTGCCACCTCTTTAGTTCGCTTAGGTATTCCGCTGTCATTTTTAATAGTATCACTTTTGGTACGTTGGCAGAGTTCATAGTCAAGGCTAGAAAATTCCAGTAATTCCAGCACCCTCTATATACCCCTTTTTGTTCTTCTTGGACCTGAATCTACCAAACTTCCAGGTACACATTTTAAGTACAAGAAGACGCAAACCTAAATCGTCGTACGATGACGCAAGCTCATCTCATCTTCATGATCAGGTACTTGTTCTATGCGCACAGTCATGAAGAGCTCCAGCAATATATACAATTCAGCTACATATGTTGATCGCATTGTACATATATGACAAGTAAACACAACACGTATATATGCCTATATGCCTACGCAGTGCCTTCCGGTGACTTGGAGATGCGCAACGAGATCAGAACCGGATAGGCCCATCTACTTGGGACCTATTACTTTTCCACTTAAGAGGGTTTCAAGCCACGCGACAGCTACACACTACATCAGACTCGGGCACTAGAGTGGCCCAAGGTTTTCAGGGCAGTGTTTTAGTTCTGTCCCCTTTTCACGACCTTTCAAAGATTGTGGCAGGAACATGCCACCCAATGGCGAGTCTTTTCTCGGCGCAATAGACAACGATATCTCTAAGTAATCGATCCAACCAGACATAACACCACAAAAATCTTCGTCTATAGGCGCTATAATATTGTTACAACGCCTAGCGGGATATTTAAGGTTAGGAATTCTTCAAGATTTGTGCCTGCAATTGACTTTAATCGTCTACGCTGGCTGCATAGATAAGTGATGATATATGAGGTTGAAATCCCGTGAGGAAAGCATCACTTCATACTAATCTACCTCGCCAACGCTGCACAATAGCGACTGAAGGTCGAGAAAAGCAAGGCATTTCGTCTCTAAGTAGTCTATCAAATATACGACTCCGGTTTGGCCTTGTCAGTCCATGACACAACCTTACTTGCTGATGAAGCATTTCTTTCTTTCTTTTCGGCTGGGGGAAAACTCGACCTACTATAAAGGCATGATACAATAGCAAAGCTGTGTCTCATTTTACTGACACATCACCTAACGACCCAGCTTAAGGCCTTGGTCAGTAGCCCTCCTATGACGTGTAAAGAGCATAATGTATATGATGAAGCTCTTGAAGCATTGCGCTCGATGGCTATTGTTGCTTAGCGGTGCTGCCCGATCTACAAGGTAGCTTTCAAGAGTCTACCAGTGTTCCCGCCACCAACCAGTACTCGAACGGATTCAATAAGCAAATCCAGAAGCCTCATGATTGACACGCATATCTTCAGATGCAAAGGACTGTATCTAGAGATCTGATCAACAGAATAAAGGAGGCCATAATCTCGGTGTCGCTCTGCCTAAAATCACTGGATAGTCTCAAGAATGAGAGATAATGTTATAATGCTTCCTTTCGATGACCTAATGCTAGCTGACAGTACTGGCTGAAGAAATCAGAAGGGAAGAAAAAGGGAGATAAAAGCTTTAATCTAAAAATAGAGGTGGCACCGACTCAAAGACAAGACAGTCTCAAACTAAAGAAACACTTTAGCATCTAGCCTCATTCTTCTCCAAGGCTAGACGCATGTTATGCGGCTGAAGATGGGCGGAGGGTAGATAAAACCAGCTCGGATTCCACGCTCGGGCTGGCAGGCCAGACCACCGGCAAAGCCCGCGAGGTCTTCCCGGAAAGACACACGACACCACCGATCTGATCAAGCCACTCCCGCCCCAACCAAACATTTAATACCCGCCAGCTCGCGGTCTCTCGGCTGCGGTCCAACAGAATTTTCCTTCAAGGGAAGGGCTTAGGTACGTAGGATGGCATCAAATCCTCTGAGCTCTGACTAAGCTCACAACAGCGCAACGTTAAACATCAAATACATAGACCGAATAGCCTATCTAGGTTAGGTAGGTTAGGTAGGTAGGTTAAGAGGTAGGCTGGATATAACGGCGCCGCTGCAACGGGAAAGTGTTGTAGCACTCGCAACAATCAGAATCCCATCTGTTGCGAGTAGATAGCGGCACGGGGCAATCCCAGCGGTAAAATACGGCGGGAACGACGTTTCGCAATATGACCCCGTGTGACCGATAGATTCGGCCGCAAGCTGTCTCGGGCAAATCGTCATGGGGAAACACACAATTGTCTCATACACATACGCGATACCGAGTGGTTAGTGGTTGTCGTTTGACCAAACTTGATTGTTGAGAATCGAACCGTGGACCTATGACAGCACCCGTCATTATTCTTGTTCTGGCGGCATGTATGCAACGTTGTTCGATCGGCCAACTGCTGACGTTATTGCTTGCTCGCACCTTTTGGCAGTTCAAAGCGTGTCTTCCCTCAGCGGGCATAGTGGCCTATCGTGGCTGTGTGGCTTGGCCGTTCGGCATCAAATTCGGGCAAGTCATCCTCCCTGTCAGATCCGTGGACCCTGATGATCGCGGGCGAACGAGCGAAATACGGCTAGGAGATTCGTGGGCATACCAACGAAAGGGTGGGTTTTCCCATGAGAATACCCGCAGCGTTTTGAGGCAACCAGATTGCGGAGGAAGAGAGCATCAAGTTACTTATCTGCTTATTTGCATTGTTACCTACCCTATATGAAAGTTAGGTAATTCTGTAGAGGGAAAAAACGTTATGGTGATCACAAAGATGGGCTCTATTTTTAGTCTGGTGATCTTGTTGGCTTGCAAGCGCGCATCATCCCCTAAATTCGGTACTTGGGGGTAAACCGTACCTCGATGTAGAAACATATGAACATAATAGCATTCATACATTTTTAATGCTCGAATCTCAAGCATGAATACAATAATGATAATGATAATACCTCAGATAAAGGTGCTGTTTAACAGCATGTGTTCAAGGTGATAGAATGACTGATATGGTGACTTGCAAATCGTGAGACCTACAAAGGTACAACTCTTTAGGTATCACACCAGGCCTACAGTGGTGGGCAGTTGTCTAAGAGACGGGCCCCGCCAAGTGGCCCCACTCGCCCCTTACCTTTGATGATCTATGATTGGGTCTTTGATTAAAAATTATGCGAAAACCCTCGCTCCATGCAGCTTTGTGCAAATACGAAGTTAATGAAAAAAAAACCCCGATGTAACCATACTTCCTCCAGTTAACCCTCTCCCTTCCAAAGAACCAAGCCTTCGTCAGATTCTTCACACATCCTACTCCTGGTCATTCGTTTCTCTCCCGTCATTCGATCAAACAAATCATAACCCTATTGCATCTAATCTTTCTCTTTAATCCATCATTGCATTTTTTCCTACTTTAGTGAGGTTTTCTAAAGTCTAACCTCCACACTACACGCTCGCTCTCCTTGTCGCACGATCCCCTTATTTCGATACGTATAGCGTTCTATAATCATCTGTCGCGTGTGTCCGACTTGCAAATCCAGGTTCGGTCGATGGTGCTTCAGATTTAAGATTGGCCCATCCCGTCACTACTGACCCACGTGTCACAAAACAAACTTCTCAACAAGACCTCAAAAGGGGTAGAGGAACGTGGACATCTCCATTCGACTCTTACTTTTTCCCTTCTTCTCGACCGTATCCATCACCATGTATTCGACGCGGCTCGTTCACGTCTTGATGGTGGCACTCTCCGTGACCTCGGTCACTGGAGTAGCCTGGCTCAGTCCTCATCACGGTGCCCATGAAGTCAAGAGGCAAGATACCATCTCGATTGGTACAGATATCGCATCCGAGTCTGCTGCCGCCGACCCTACCTCGTCCAGTGCAGATGATCCCACTTCATCGTCAACTACTGCCGTCGAAACGTCGACTTCGGAGACTCCCACTAGCACCAGCGAGGAACCTTCCTCGACTCCCACCTCGGCCACAACTACAACGGACAACACATCCCCGACATCAACCGATGCGACCCCGACGAGTACCAATGGACCGACTACTACGCCTCCCACCACCACATCTGGTGGCTCGCCTACCTCGGCGCCTACCTCTACATCTACGGGAGGCGATGGCAATAATGAGACGACCGAATCTGCTGCTACAACGGTATCACCTGTTACCTCGACATTCGTGACCGTGGTTACTACTACCGACGCGGCTGGCCAGACCTTCGTTACCTCATCCTCCAGTACTTCCGTGACTACTCCTACTACTGTACCGTCCCAACCCGACTCGGATACTGGCATGACTCCGCAAGTCAAGAATACGATTATCGGTGTCTGCGTCGGTGTTGGTGGCGCCATCATTCTTGCGGCTGCCGGTGTGCTGTTCTGGCGGCTACGTAGCAAGCGACGCAACCCGGACGAGAGCGAGGAACTGGTCAGCTACGGCGACGGATTTAGCGGACCCGGAGCTGCAGAGAAGTCGGATACCGCTGGTAGCACCACCGGCCGCACCCCGTTCCAGAGCACCCTCGAGAGTTACCACGCGCCGACGCAAACGAACGCAGCCTCTAACTTCTAAGCACCAATATAGGATCGGCCTAGAACGTCGGTCTTCATCTCCTACTGGTCATGCGGCAATTGATTTGTAGCCGCCGGCGTCGTCGGAGTTTAGAGGTATTCGCATGGCATCTTCATTACGTTTCCCCCGAATCATTCATAAGCCGGCATCTCAAGGAATAGAAACTTTCCCCGTATATCTCGACTATCAGCGGTATCCGGTACCTTACTAGGAGAAGAAGAAGAAAAAAGGAAGGCAAAGGCAGGAGATTTTTTATCCGCATGGGAACTAATCACGAAGGATTTGACTCGGCCGAGCAGAAAGAAGGAGAGAAGAGAAGAGAGCGCTCTTATGACCTGAGTCTACGTAGCTGAGCGACTATGGGGAAGAGGAAAAAACTTTGTGTACAGCTTCATAATACCAGCTTCTTCGATTCTTCTAAATCAAAGTAAAAAAGGTATACCCCTATAATCCGTACCTTTAAGTACAGTAACTTGTCGACGTAATGTCTAGAATATGCAAATGCAAATGCAGATGCAGCAAGCGGCTCGAACCTTATCGTGCCCTGTGAGGGGTGTTTCCCCGCGAAGTTTCCATGATATCGGGATTTAGGGCTGGCACTACAGGAGACAGTCTGAACCTTTTTTTAAGAATAAAGAATAAAGTGTAATCGTAGACGTTTACCCCGGGTTTTGAACTTGGATGAACCTGTTTGCCGGGCCTTTGGGTGGTGTTGCTAGTTGCGAAACTTGGGAGTCGGTACAGGACCTCAACTACGGGTGGTTGGAGGATGTAAGGGGCACCAGAGAAGGATTCCTGAGAGGCGCGGGTTGGTCCCTAAATATCAATTCCACACGCCGACTATTCTCCTATTTAGATCCGACCACCTCCAAACTTTCGATTCCAGCAACACCTTATATTTTTCATTCGTAGATAGTAGTGTGATCGTGATAGAAGCAGTAGTAAGCATAATGAAGTCCGAGCGGGATGTTCGCTCTTTAGTCGTCTCAGGATCGTTTCAGCACCACTACATCTACCGTGTCTAAGGCTCTCGACCAATGGCTGGACTCGCCCCGAGCTCGACTTCCGCGTTTCATTTCTCTTCCTCCGACGCAATACATGCGTCGCGAAAGGGAATCTACATACTAAGCAAAGCTCCAGCCGGAATAGGTAAAAGGGTAGGTATGGACGCATGTGTGCTAAGTAGTGGGTTAGGTAAATGCGCCGTGATATGATAGATGGTGGATGTGTGTGGCTTGCAAGAGAATCGTCGCTTTTTCCAATCCTTCTTATTACTTTCGTCGCAACTCCTTAGACTTGAAGCCGCACGTATATTAGCCGCAGTGTAATCGTCGGATCTAAGCACACACCTAAAGTCTGTCCTACCCCATATATTCGAAAATAGAGAAGCTCCCGTAACGATAAAATAACTATGAAGTGCCGAGGCGCCGTTTCTACCTCGCTCTTTGCGGGACTGCTGGCCGGGGTGATGGCGGGCAACATCGTGGAAGACATACGGCGGGACTTCGATTTCCGGATGGGTTTATTCGCGAGGCAGTCGGACACAGATTTTCAGGTTCGTACCTAAGTGCATGTCTATTCTCCTGTTGTTCGGGAAGCCATCGTGCGGCACAATTGTGTGTGTATCTGACTTGTCCCGCGTAGCAATTCAAAGGCGGATTAGGGGATAAGCTCCCGGCACAGGTATGTCCTTTTCCGATCTCGCATATCCGTAGATGCCACCTAGGTTTTTGCAACAATAGCTATGGCGTAGTAGAGTCTGTCTGACGGGGACACAATGGCAGATACTAGCGAATGACGACGACAAGCGGCCATTCAAGGTCGTCGGCACCAACTCCGATGACACTTTCGTACGTCCCCGATCACCTCCGCCTACTTCCCCCCCCTCGCCTCTGCAAAGAGCCTATTCTTTCTGTCCGTCAGTGCGTATACGCAGAACGCACAGCTAACTGAGTGGTCAATGATAGACCGACTTCTCGGGCGCTGTGGAGCGAGTGTGCAGCAGCCAGAAGAATGAGTGTTCCCAAACCGCCAACCAGAACAAGAACGGCGCTTTTTCGGTTGGTGATTGTGACACTCAGAACCGTGAGTCTACCTAACTCCAGTGCGCCTAGCTTTCGGGTAGACGAAGGCATATGGCGTAGCTTAATTGTCGATATTGTTTAGAAGGGGACTGACGTGCTAGCTAGAACAATGCTTAGACGCAAATCAACCAACCCAACAAGATGACAACTTTCTTTTCTTTTGCGATGATTAGGGCGCCCAAGATTCTGGGATAGTTTGGAGCAACGTCTACATGATCGCCTGGTACGCCCTACGAGAACTCACGGACACATAGGAAGTTTCTCACTTATCGGAGGAGATGTCACGCCGAACTCGTAATGCTCGCCTCGAAGGCTTGCTTTAAGACTCGCCATGCCGGGTTCAGCAAGCAGAGGAAGTGCTTGTCGAAGTTTAACTGATATATACCCAGTTGCAGTTATGGCAAGACCGTCAACATTTTGGGGATATGTTGTGGAAATAGAATAACAATGCAATAAATAAAAACTTCGAAAACATAACGTTGGAACATAAAACTATGAGTGGCCCTTTAAGCATCCTCGAAAGCAATCTCGATCTTCTGCCATGTGTGATATTATCAACAGTCGAGAATCTTCAATATCAAGCAAGCACACGACAACAAATACGGTTAGTTTACACATAGCATCACGAGCTCGCCTTAAACACGTCAAGGAACTCATCGTGTAGTTTTAAGTAACAATTCGCAATCGACTTATACACAAGTGGGAGTCGTATCTAACCGGCCCCGAAGACGAACCAACCGAATACGCCGCCGGAACTCTCTGTAACGAATCTTGCGTTGCCGTTTCTTTCGCGGCAACATAAAAACGCCTGCCCTGTGTCTGTAGATAAACCAGTTTCATGGGATGATACCAATACGAGTCAAACACGAGACGAATGCATGCGACGCCCAGACGTCATTAACCTCCGCCCGCCCTATCCAGATTAACCACCCCCTTCGGTAACGACAAAGGAAATAAAAAGGAGGCTGACATGGCATGTCAAAGCTATGCGTGGGTATATCGTGAGACTCGTCTACTCAATTACATCCATCCGAGGAAAGGGCGGATGGGGATGGGGTGTGTATGTGTGTTTTCTGTTCGTTCAGACTCGAGCCATCGGCTGCTTCTTGCGGATCAAGAAGGGGCTGGGCATCTCATCCTTCTCGGGATCCCACACGGCCGGGGAGTCGGCGGCGAGCAGTCGGTCCTTGGAAGTCCGCTTAGGGCTAACTGCGTTCTCGACTGGCCGACCGCCGGCTCGCGCCTGCTGAAGCTCAACAAGCGTACGACCCCTGATGTTGTTCTTGACCGCCACCTTGGTGAGGGTCTGGTCCTGGTCCTTCTTCAGAGAAGGCTTCCGTTGAAGGCCATTCTCTCCATTTTGCGCGCCAAGGTTGACAACCGAGGGAATTTTGCTCAGTCTGCGGTTGGGGGAGTTTCCTCGCTCCCGAAGAGCACCGTTGCTAGTCTGGGTGCGCAATTGGAGCTCCGGAACAGAGGCCGGTACAGGCGGGACTGGCTTGTTTAGTGAGAATTGGTTCTTGAGGCGGTTGACAGGAGCCGTCTTGGTGGTGGTTAGAACTGGTCGCTGAGGACCGAAAGGGTTCTTGGTCGACCGCGGCGGGCGGGTCGGCGATGGGATGATAGGAGTGTCGTCATCTTCGGAGTCAGATACACTCAGTTCTATCCTTAGGCGGGATTCGTCATGATCCTGATCGAATATGGAGGGCTTGTTGCCTGTCGGTGCCTTCGTAATGTTAGTACGACGAGGCGATAGCGACAGAGATGCAATAGCAATTGGTGATGGTGATGCCATATCGACATCCATAGGTGTTCCAGGAGCACGTTCAAACATGGTCTGAGCCCGACCGAACGGGGCGCGCGAGCTCTTCTTAAAAGCCTGCACATCCTCTGGTGATTCAGCAACGGAGAACTCGGTAATGTCTGTAGTGGACGGAAAGTCGCAGTCTGAGGTGGTGGCGAAAGATCGTGGGAAATCCGACTTGGACAACGGCGATGTATCTAAAACCTCCACAGGCCCAAATGAGACGCTTCTCTTCTTCTCTAGCTCCTCCTGGACCCGCGCTTCTACCTCTGCTTCGAAGCGCCTTTGGAGTTGTTCAATCTCTTCGTTGACAAGGCGGTCTATCTCCAGTCGTGCCTTGACTTCCCACTCTCGTCGTAATTGTCCGTCAATCTCTTGTCGGATGTAGAGCTTGTCAGCCTCGAGACCAGCACGCTGGCGCTCAAGTTCCTTCTCCTTCATCTTGAGCTCTTCTTGCTGGTTCTTGAGCTCGTTTTGTTCGTTCCTGAGCTGGATTTTATCTCGCTCTACGTTTTGCTTGGTCTCCACAGCTTCTCGTTCCCTCCGTACTAGTCGAACAACTGGAAGGTTGAGCAACGATGCAGTATCGGGTCGCAAGTCAGGGTTGATCCTCAGACAGTCTTTGATTACTGCCATCAACTCGGCCGAGTACACTCGGGGAAGGGGTGAAACCTTGCCCTCCTTGATCTTCTGGATGAGTTGAAAATGCGTCTTCGCATTAAACGGAGGCTCTCGGGCGCAGAGCTCGTATATTATGCAACCCAATGACCAAATGTCTGACTTGAGCGTGTATCGTTCGGCGGCGCAGATCTCGGGAGACATATAAAAGGGTGTACCGACATAGGTCGAAGCGAAGTCGTGCGACTGAATCATCTTGGACAGACCGAAATCGCCAAGCTTGACCGAATTATCCTCTCCAAGAAAGACTGCCAAGTATTAGCAAGCGTTTAAACTGAAATCACGCGATTCGCATACCATTCTCTGGCTTCAGATCTCGGTGAAGGATTGTCATGGCTCCCTGCGGTGGTTTCGAATCCGCAGTCCCGATCTCCATGACATTCTTTCCCACTCTGGGAGGGTCAACACCATAGTGACAACGATATAATGCAGTAACGAGCTGGGAGAAAATCTGCCAAACAAAGGCCTCCTGGGCATATACCTGCTGTTTGACGAGTTTCTGAATGTAGCATCCGAGGTCACCATTGCCGCAATACTCCATGTAGAAATGAAGGTCTTGGGATTGCTTCAGGTGGTCGCGTTCGTAGTAGCCAACAATGTTGGGATGTCGAAGAGTGGAAAGAATTTGGAATTCGGCGTGCAATTGTTCTCGTTCTTTCTGCGACATCTTCAAGTAGCTAATCTCCTTGCGACAGAGGATCATGCCATCCACCTTTCGTCGGACCTTTCGGATGATGCCAAACGAGCCATGGCCTACAATTGCGATGTTCACGTTAGTTATCGCCGTCGCCAGTAATGGCACAAGGAGTCTCGAAGACTAGAGAGACTAGAGAGACGAGAGGTGAGAGGTTTTCGGAGACTTACCAATCTTCTCCAACACATCATACTGAGAACTTATAGGCGGCGGCATGATGAATTGGATATACACAGCACTTTTTGTTTGGACAGTATAGTGCTATGCTATGCCATAGAAAGAAGGGCAAGGAATACTGATTTAGAGAACAGAAAGGTATTGGAAGAGTTCCTAGCTATAGCTAGAGGCATTCAATGCTCAACCAAAGGAAGAGTTGTTGTTGAACAAAAAGTGAGCATGGAATTTCTCTAGAAAGCTGCAGGTGTGCAAGAAAGATTATGCATGATTGTGTGTGTACCTGGAGCTAAAACGACGTTCCTGGGTAACGGGTCTCTTTCGGCGGTGGACTTATTTGGTTTTAGTCAACAAACTTGCCGTGACCACAGCAACGCCCCATTTTTAGTAGCTCACATTGGTCCGAGCACAATTGGAGATTTGTTGGAGATGCTTATCCTTATCGACAAACATTAAAATTTAATCGTCATTTTGTAAGCCCCCACTCCCTGGTCAGGTGACACTACGGCTCCTCTCCCTTGCCATTGATGACATAGCAGCAAAAAGATACCGACTCTGATTTTACCCGCACTACTTGACTTAGTGACCAATGGCAATGGCAAATCATTTAGGTATGCATCATCAGCATCTAAAGTCACTCCATCGGAGTTATCGGACTTCATATTTCTTTGACAATTCACTCGACGTTATTCAAACGAGATTGGTTTATTGCCCTCTTGGATCATCTTATCCATCTCAGCCCCTGATCTACCATGGTTCTCCGAAAGCACGAACTAGAAGCAAAGCTGAAGGATGATCTTGAATTAGTGAAGAGCGGCGTACTTCGCGATGAGAATCCACTCGATCTGAGCGAGGAGTTCAATGAGCTCCTGCAAGTTTGCCGACGAGGGGACCTGAAGCGAACGCAAGAGTTGATCTCCGCCGGTGTGAATATAAACGGCAAAGATAGGTTCGACTACACTCCACTCATCATTGTGAGTAGAGCTTGCCTACTAGTTTGTTGCCCTTGAAGAATCTCAGGCAGCTAACTACCGTCTAGGCAAGTCTCTGCGGGCATTATGAGCTAGTTGAGCTATTGCGTACGTATTCCGTATCTACCCAAGCTAGAACTACGCTCCCAGCCCGGTATAATGTCACATAGACTTCTATATGAGAATCCCCCCGGGTTGTTGAAGATACACGTAGAGATCCTCGGTAGCCGTACTAATTTCAGTCGCCATAGTTGAGTCTGGTGCTTTAGCGGAGCGGGACACGTTTCAAGGCGAGCGGTGTATATACAATGCTCTAAACGACAAGATCCGAAACTTGCTGCTAAAATATGACTACTCAAAATCCACCGATCCTTTGCAGCCGTGGGCTGCTCATATCAGCGTCCTCCTTTCCAGGGATACGCCAAAGACCTCTGATATAACCCTGATAGCAGCATCGAAGTCGTTTGAGCTTCACAAGTTCCTTCTGTCCGCTAGAACTCCCTACTTCCAGAAGAAACTCGCGGAGGCTCCAGAAACAGAGACGTGGAAACTACCTCAGTCCATACCTATCGAGTCTTTTCAGATTGTCCTACGGTATCTATACCTAGGCGACATCCCAAGGGACTTGGTCGACACCCGAAGTAGCAGTACCGAGGAAGAAGTCCTAACTGGCATTGATAAAATTAGCAAACAGTTAGAGATTGACAAGCTGTGGGAAGCTATTCTCTCAGGCAATGACCGGCGATTAGCGCGGCAAAGACACCAAGATGAAGTCAATCGAGCTCAGCGGCAAATCGACAGCTTTTTCCAAGAAAAAGTCCTAGGGCACAAGATGGTCGTCGATAGCCGGAAGGTGAATGAAGTCAAGTGGCCTCATGATAATTCCATATTCGCTGATTGTCTTCTACGGGCTGATGAGGAGGGCGACGAAGAGGACGATCTTGACGCACAAGAAGAATCAAACGGAATCCCTATCGGCCCAGCTGCCGAACCGCGAAAGCAGAACGGTGCTAGGAAAGCCAGGAAATCAGTCTTGTATCCCGCACACAAAGCGATGCTTATTCGCTCACCCTACTTTGAAATCATGTTTTCCAGCCAGTTCCGCGAGGCCCAAGTATTCGAGCACCTGCATATCATTAAGGTAGACTGTCTACCTGAGGTGCTTGAGATTATTCTCGCATTTCTCTATACCGAGAAAGCCGAATGTCCTCTCGACCTGGGCCTAGACATACTCTATGCTTCCGATATGCTATTCCTGGACAAACTGAAGAGTAAAGCTGCGGTCGCTATCAGCACATTAGGTAGTGGAAACAATAACGTGCTAATCGACCGGACACATACTCACGGAGATGAGGACGCCGTGGAAGTCGAGGTTGAACCCATCAACGTATACGACGTCATACACGCAGCTTGGGATTTGCGAGTCCAGCGGCTAGAAGAATTTGCGGCGAGGTATCTCGCTTACCGCCTAGAAGACTACATAGACGATGAGGAGTTCATGGAGCTAATCCAAGAGAGTGCATCACGACTTAAAACAAGAGAAGAGACGGATACGATCGAATTGCTAGACGATATCCGGTACTATTTGTCCGAACGTTTTAGACTACGGTTTGAAGATGCTGGGTTGGATGAGATGATGGACGAGAATGGCGAGATTAGCGCTGAAGCAGCGGAACTGCTAAACTCGCAGCCCAGTGCCGTTAATGCGGAAGATAAGGTCAATAACCCCTCGCGTATGGCAAATGGAACTAAGGACCTCGCTCTGGGGACAGAAGACACCAAGCCCATCGCCGCAAAGGCAGGTGTGCCAGAAGCTCTAGCCAGCACAGGCGGTGTGGTTAGAACCCTCGATGGAGAGCTGGTTGAGGATGAGTTCGCATCTGACGCCATAAACTATCAAATTCTGCTACAGAAAATCGATATAATGCTAGAGAAGCTCAAGCTAGACGCATAGATACATCGCCTTAGGGAAATAGATTGGTCAGGATATATCACAAACTAACTTTGTTGATGCTAGAAGCCTAGCACATATTTTATACGACCCCTACGAGTAGAACATCTATGATATGACTCCTCATAGCTAATAGCACCTTTCATGGTGAATGGAATTGTCAACAGTGCTATCACTCTATGATTCCTACTAAGTTAGGGGTAGCTACACTGCAATCGCCCAACCTCTGTTTTGCTACCTAGGTATCTAGATAGCGGAAGGTAGAGGCCTCTTCTACCAACATGGCAAGATCCTCCCTGACTGTGGCCGGTGTAGCCGGCCACATCCGACTATGCGGCCGTCATCTTTCGGATTTCGGCCTCCGATGTCTGGGCGGCACCGGAGAATTTGCGAGACATAAAGCTTATTGTTTCAGACCTTAAATGGACTGCCTGTGTTACTCAATTCGTTTTTGGGGTGAGTTCCTAGAGCTCTGAAGTTCACACTGCAGCATTTTCCTAGGACCCCCCATGTACGAAATGATCGTTCCGAAAGGCTTCGTTCACCTAATCTAGCAACCACTCCGTGATTCACACGAGGTAAGTAACCAATGAGGCCTGTTACCACGCCCACCCGTAACATGAGGCGCTAGTGATATCGACCAGACGGTACTCGGTGTTTATTCTGATGTTCCGGATAGCTGATAGCTCGCAACATGTGAGACCCGGCGCACCGGAGGGAGGCTAGGTTCTTGTCCGGAGAAGAGAATGCCGACGACGGCTAGCAGCGATAACTTGCGAGAGGCGAGAGGCGAGAGGCGAGACACGCGTTAGTTGGCCGATCTCGATATCAGTAATCGAACAAGGGGACTTACGATCGTGGTGTAGTTATTGGTAAGATAGAACCAGCACCTAGTGAGTAGGGGTAAGGAATAATCATTCGAATAAAAAATAATTGCCTACCTAGGCGCATAGCATAGGCATCAACGATTATTCCAACTCCAGCCCTGAGTTAGAAGCAAGTATAAGGTAAAACTAAGAACTTGTTATATGATACCGACCTAGGTACATAGGCGGTTGCAGGCAACTTCTACCATATTTTAGTTACGTATTCTTACATCTATCTACAAAGTCTTGTACACACCGGCTACGAACATCATACTTGTCTACCTACCTCCTAAGGTAGAGAGAGACTCAATTTTTTGCGAGGGCAAGAATAGCTTGTGGAAGCATCTCACAGTCACCTAGATAGATGGTGGATAAAGAAGTCTGTCATCATCGTGACCTAAGTACGTCATTCTACATATTACCTCAGAGTATACTTAATCAGGAGCTGTGCAAGTGGTGTAACCCCTTTTTCGGTTTCCTACTAATTCAGCAATCAATATCCGCTGCACAGCACCCCTTAGTTCTGAATCTGTCGTCGAGGACATCATCGAAGAATACACACGATACTTCAAATCGGGCTGGTTGGAGGCAACTTTCATATAATGTAGTGACGATCTACACAATCCCGTGCAACTTCTTGCGACGAACTGGTAAAAGGGAACTACTGCAGGTTCCTCCGCGTCCCTCTAATGGGATAAAGCCCCGGTGTTGTACACACTCACTCACTCACACACACACGATGGGAAAAGGGCTGAGGAGCCTCGGCATGGAGCAGCAGTCCTGCCAACTTGGCGTGGAGTTTAAACATCATAATGCGTGGAGGGAGATCGTGAAGGCTGGCAATAGCCGCCAGACTCGCTAGGTTAAGTTGTAGAGCCGCTTGTGTGAGATCCTTGATGGCCACGGCATTCTTCTATGTCGCGGCGCACACACTCCCCTCCTCTCCCTAAGCTTTTCCCACGACCGTTACACCGAAGACGCAAGCCACGATCAGTGGCTGTTTCGCGAGCGAGGCAAGAGCTACCCCCCAAGCCTTCGGCCTTCTCCCTGCGATGGCCAGGTTACGCCAGTGGGGGGAAAGCCCATCTGCCGTGACACGACAGAGGTCGGGTTCATCTATGTACGTAGATATGAGGCACCGATATCCTGCCAACCTGCCAACCCTCCGCCCAGGGGCGCCGTCCCATGCCGGCGAAAGGATCGACACGTGAGATGGGGTGCCCCCTTCTCCCCCGTAATCTAGGTAGACATGTACGTATGCGGAAAAAAGGCTGATGCGCAGAGCCCAAGGCCGATCTCTTGGACCAGATGATCGTCGGGCGAGAAGGGTTTCAGCGAAGGCAAGACGCGGGATGGGATCGGCGCTCCCGGGTGCAAGGCACGGCACATATGTATGTAAGTTACCTAGGAGTGGAGGGGGAGAGAGGCTGCATCCGGTGAGCGTGCCCTTGCTTACGGGGGGATCGTCAGCCAGCAGCAGTAGTGGCGGCGGTAGCCAAAGGGTCCTCTGGTGGGTTCTTGTAGAACGTCAAGGAGCTGCTCCCGGGGCCAGTCTCGAACCTCGCCACCGTTGCTACTGCTGCGATGCTGAAAAGCTATAGGTAATCCCGTGCGGCGCTAGCTACAGGGTAGCTAACCCTTCAAGCCTTTTCTTGGCAACCCTTCTTCCCCTTCCTGTCGGTCGATCTAGATGTGATTGCGTGCAGAAGGTGGCGGAGCGTCCTCCGCAATAACACCCTCCTTTATTTACTAAGTTGATAGGCGACGGCGATCATTGGACGTGGCTGCCTATCACCTAGCTCACTCACGTTCAGAGAAGCCGACTACCTCAGTGGCTCTTGTGAACCCCTGGACTAGCTGTAGTAAGGAAGGATGCTTAGGTTGGACAAAGGCGCCCGTGCCTGAGTTGTTGACATACCTACGTCGACAGACGGGAGACCCGAGTATGAACTTGAACAACACTTCGATTCGAGTGGAGTCGGTTTTTTGGTCACGTCGAAAGCACGCGCAGAATTTACGAGGAATAAGCAAAAGCAGAATGGGCAAAGCGAGATTAGAGAACGTCTCTAACGAGAATAAGCTCAGCGACTTGTCACAAATGCTACGATGGCTCTACGTTTCAAGTCACACTGCGCCTATCGCTTATTTTGGGGAGCGTAGCAGGAGAAGAAAGAAGCAAAGAGGACCCCTTCTTCTTCTGCGACTTTTCTTCTTTCTAGCCCGGTGCGTCGATCCGAAGAATGGGTCCCTTTTTTTGCTACGTTGGTTCTGCCAGCCACGTGAGTAACATTAGACGCTGGTAATGTAAATGTCTATGTGTAGGGGTGTGCGTGTGTGTGTTCCGGCGAAGACTAAAGTTAGGTACGCGCGTATTGATACTGTGAACGGATACTGGTCGAGACAACGAGGCCCATGCCTCATTGGGATCCTGAGGCGTAAAAGTACAGACCGTGTGCCTTGTTGCAGGGGAAAGGCTACTTGCTTATTTTCTCAACGAAAGAGATGAGCCACGACGCTGCAATTATCCCGGCCGGCAAGAGCAGCAAAAGAACAAGATGGCAACGCGGTACCTACCTATGTAAATGAGTTTGATGATGGAAAAAAAAAGAACCACAGGGCTCATTAGATTAGGTACCTTGGTTCGAAATTCGATGTGATGGAGGGATCCTCAGCTCGGACCCCCCAAACAACATCCTGCTGCCCCCTCCCTAACCCTACGGGAGCCTGCAGCCTGCACCTAGGGAACATGTTAATCTCGGCAGGCCAGGGAAGCGCCTTCGGGGAACATGGCATTTCTGGTTGTCACTGTCACCTCGGGCCATCCCTCCCTCCCATCTACGCCTCCCAACCCAGATCAGCCCAGCCAATACCGAGCTTGCCGTAATATAAATCAGGGCTGTCAGGGTCGTCACCCAGAGGCTGACAGAAGTTTTCTTTTGCTCGCGAAAACCGGGTGGAACCGAAAAAAGGGGGGGCCTTAAATCCATGATCGACAACTGATAAGTGCCGTGTGTGGGTGACACGTAGATATATACCCTATCTTAGCTATCTACCTAGGTATCTACCTAGAAAGTGAGGTACCGTAAATGTGTCGCGCAAGCAAGAAGCAAATAGGCGCGGTCTCGTACCATTAGAGGTAGGTAGTTCCCATGGAAGAAGCCGTCTGGCGTGATGAGCCTCCCGCGGGAAAGAAAAGCATGTGAGAAAGTGGGTTGCGGTTGCGGTTGGGTTGGTGCTTATGCGTGGACCTACTACATATGACAATAGGTATGTGGTATGTGGTGTGTATGTGTACCTACCTATGTATGTTCGAAGATGGCTTAGGTTAGCTACTAGAACCTTGCCCCCCAAAGAGATCTTGGGGATCTGCTCGGATGATCTACGACGCCTGTCCCTGCAACGGGCGAGCCCTGTATCGATTTACCTAACCTACCTCATAGTGCACTGGCAAGATACAAAGGTGCTTAGTGGGAGCTGATTAATGACGAGATTGGTGGAGAGGACAGAGAGATGGGATGGGTGACAATGGCCATCTAGTGTGTTGGTGTATGTGTGTGTGTATGCGTCAATTCATCGAGTAGGAGGTTGTGTTGATGTCATTCCAAGGAGCAGTGGTTTGCGCGAGTTGCTTTCGAAAGCTAGATTCGTGGGAATTCCTTTTATCCTGGACCCCTGCTTGCAGTCCCAGTCCAACGGCTTGGGTGGAATAAAGGATCTGTGGGTGTAACCATCTCTTCGCCTGACTAATAAAATAAGGCTGGAGTATTTCCGTAGAAATGTGGGAAGAGGGAGTTGGCTCGCTTATTCATAGCGCACCTTAGTCCTTAGGGGGGAACCTGTTGTCATATGTAACCTGTGAGGTAGGGCAATTTGAAAGAGCCGGATCTACCTTTTCCTCTCCTCGGTATCTAAACGGGCTTAACCCATCTAGTCTATATTTGGACCGGCACCGTAGATAGAGTCGTCTCGCATCCATTTATGTATCAGTCTTCCGTAGTATTGCTTGACCCCATGTCTCGTCCATGACCGACCACGGAGTTGTGTCTCTCTTGCGTGCGAGCCCTCGTGATCTAAACAGACGCAATACCAAGGTACAGCGATATGGAGG
This sequence comes from Hypoxylon rubiginosum, assembly GCA_902806565.1. Lineage (NCBI taxonomy): Eukaryota > Fungi > Ascomycota > Sordariomycetes > Xylariales > Hypoxylaceae > Hypoxylon > Hypoxylon rubiginosum. The sequence goes on along the minus strand of CADCXA010000066.1, from coordinate 1,255,077 downwards.
AACTGTGTTTCGTAAGGTGTGTTCAACCCGCGCAAGTATTCATTCTTCAACTATCAGCCAGGATATCTAGGTCACTCCTCTATCTAAGTAACACTGGTGGATCGATGCGGACTGAGTTGTATGTATGCTATGATCAACAAAAGTCGTAAGAAGATGGTTCTCATTGCCATATACGCTTTAATCCAATAGAACGGTTTGGTGCGGAGTCTAATGTGATCTTGGGGTTAGTTACCGGCTGGAGTAGGGTATCGCCGGGAGAACTGGTGACATGCTATCAAGTTTCAAAAAGTGATTACGTCGGTGACACTAGCTCACGATAGACCCCTGGGTTGACCTGCAGGTCTGTGTTTCTACTTCCTTGAATTTAATATTCCGAGGAGAGATTCTTTGGACGGAGTTTCCAGATATGGTCTAGATGACTTGGATAACCTCGTGCTTTGTTTTCGTGGTGATCGAATCTTGACTTAGTAGACAAGCTAGGAGCTCATGAAGGGGGTATAGTGTGGCTAATATACGGTTCTAACTGGCTTGGAGAGTTCTCATCTACGGAACATGTATCTTATCATATAACTTGATGTTCAATAGTGTCCCGTGTAAGAGACCTTCTCGTGAATAGTTTGGAAGGACGTAGAGGTTTCACAATGATCTTGGCCAACGACTTCTCTAAAACTGAAATTATCTCGAAATCACAATATATTGATCGCAGGGCCCCATTCAACAGGGTGGTAAAGGGGGTGTGAGGCCAATTTCACTCTATAGTCTAAGTTAATTAAGTCAAAGACTCGAACGATCGTTCTAGTACATGTCTAGAGTTGACATTCCGCTAATGGATACCAAATCGAGGCATATTTGGTAGCTAACTGCATGTCAAGATTAGCGGGATGACGCTCCCAAGGCGGGCGATATTTCCTTGGTGGTTGAAGATGGTCTGTACCTAAGGTATGATGAAGTATTTTCTCGAAGCAACGCTAGATGCGCCCCTTCGAGATTTTACGACTTAGACGCTGATTCACTCAGGGGCCTTTAAGCCCCTGCTCGAGTGAAATCTTGCATCTTTTTCAGCCCGTCTAATATATCATGCATGGGATGCCGGTAGCAGCGCCGCAAGGTCGATCTAGGCCACTAGATATCTTGTAGAAGCAGCCACATCAGCCCATAACGGGCGAGAATTGGTCCACGGCCGAGGAATGCCGACCGACATACACCACCCATCCCCGAGATGCTTCCCTAGTTCGTATGAGCAACTCGGATAGGACGAGAAAGAGAGAGAGAGAGAGAGAGCATCTCGAACGCACGGTCGAATCCCGAGAGAAGCAACTATGCTTCGGAATGACATAAACCATCTGTCATGATTACTGAAACTCGCGCATGCAACGATGATAAGTCGAGCCTTGCATATGCGTACGGAACTGGTACCGTCTTGCTGCCGCTGCAGAGCATCGTGGACAACCGCGGCGTTCGGAGATCTTAGGAGAGTGGAACGAAGTCCCCCCCTGGGGTAAGACGCCGCGCTGGCCAATCCGAAGCATACCAGTTGGCGCCGGGCAGATTGGAAGGCCATGTAGCCCTCTTACCCATCCCTAGATCGTCCGACGCTGTACCGCATGTACTGCACGAACGCAATAGTGAGTAGGCAGGCATGCGTATTCTGTGTTGGTGTGTCTTAAGTTGTCGTGATTGGAGGAACATGGCATGCCCAGCATCACCTCCCTCCCCGGTTGAATACTAGTAGCTGACCCGTCGACTACGGGTTCTAATTGTCCTTCCTCATGTTTTGATATTGCCGAGGGCTGGGGGGTGGAATATCTGACATGTTAGTCCACGTCGGGCATCAGCTCATGAGAATTAGTGCGGTTTGTCGTTGGGCCTCGTTGGAGCGGGGGGGAAGCCGTGGTACTGTCTCGAAGGAGGTGTACGTTCCTTAGAACAGCCACCACGCTTATGGAAGAGAACTTCGACTTCGGTTGATGGGTTTCAGGGGCTCAGCTACGTATATCTTGCAAGGTTTCTTATTAGGAGTATTAGAAGTCTTTCGTTGGTAGGTAAACTAAGGTTGCTAGAAGATTTCGGGTAGAACCCAGCTGAGTCAAATTCGTCTTCACACAAGATCAACTTATCCTGCTACCTGGTATGCAGGGTTCCCGGGAATACGAAGCTACGAAACGTACCGACATAAGTGTAGTAAGAACTGCAAAGGTAACGGAATGGATTCGACGATTAGCTAGGTCTAGAAACATAAGCTCATGTTCCTCAATCTGGAGAGTGTCCAGATTGGGAATATTGGACGTGCCCGGTCCCTGCTAAAAGGTGCGAGAAGGAAAATGGGTAATTAATGGGGAAGATTCCCATGGCTCGGGACCAATAGTCCTGGCTCAGATCGTCGATCCCACTACCCCGTCTTGAACAAATTAGGTATATCCCCCGTTTGGCTTTACTGTACTGGATGCTGCAAGAATTATCATAGCCGCAGGTCGCTTCAACACAGATATTGAAATGATGACATAAGAGACTAAATAGTTATAGCAAGTATAACACATCTGGTTCATACAACTAGAAAAGTATATTATGTTTAACAAAGCCGATACACTGGCCGAAAGTCGTTGCTAGGGCTTAGGTATTGAAACTGATAGGGCTGATCAGAGATCTTGTTGACCAGGATCTTTGTGAGCTGAGATCTCAAACAAGTGTTCAGGTCGCGTACTTACCTACCTACCTAGGTAACCTTGATAATCCAAAGTAGGTCGTCAGGAATTAGAAACGCTTCACTCGACGAACCTGTCAAGCGAGGCACGCGTAAAGTATTAATCGGTGGTATTCAAGTTCATACTTCATTAGAAAGTGCTGGGATGGCTAATAGGTAATAGCACATGGTAGCATTCTCGGTCTAAGTACTACAACGGAGATAATTCTTGAGACGATCTCATGAATGGGTGACGCGTCTACGCGATCGATCTTGTAAAATGACTTCGGTGGGCTATACGTTAGGTGTAGTATAGACACCGGCGGCTACTGGAGACAACTTCAGATGTTGCTCGGGAATAGGGAATCTGCCGGACTTTAATCTGTAGAAAGTATGGTGTCTCACTCGGAGGACAACGTCAAGAGAGACGGGCTCTTGAACTAGAAAGGCTCCCTAAAGGCTCCCTGGCAGCCTGGGCTACCTAATCAAATGGTTCATCTATTGGATCTAGGCAATAGAAGCTTGCAGACGCTAGAGTTATCCCGATAGGACCAATGATGAATACCATAATATCGTCGTTATTGAAGGTGATGACATCGATTCAAGGAAGGTGACCCGAAACAAACGTGACTGCTCATCAAAAGGAAAAAAGAGCTTGGATTAGGAGTCGGGATCGACACTGGCGGCGTGGGCTTAGGTGCCATCGGGGAGTAGCTTGCGGGAGCCGGGTGACATGAGATCAGCGTGGTACCTTAGCGCTCATCGCTTAGAGGAAAATCCCCAGGTGTTTCCATGTCAGATGAGAAGGGGTGGGGTGAGCTATAATGACCCTTAAGAAGGCGAGCCAAGTGGACAAAAGAATAATTCGCACTCCTTCCTGCGGGCGTTGGGCGGGGAGAGGGTGCAAATTATTCTGTCACCCATCTAGAGGCCTACAGCGTCATAATACTATAGGCAGGGATCACATTAGAGCCTCCGAAGTAGCCCCGTTTTGTAGTTCCCATCTCGAGTTAGCTGGCGATGCTTCGCCCTCTCCCCCCTCGATTTCTGACATGTCTATTCCGTAAAGTTCTGTAATAAAAAGACAACGGGAAAAAGAGGATTCGGGTGGGTGGTAGATGCTGGGTATGTGTATGCAAGACCCCTTAAAGAAAATTACACCTAGCGCAATCTTTCCAAGCCTCACGACATCTTTCTTAGATATACATGGGAGTTTAGGATGATCTGCGACAGGCATATTGTGTTTCCTGGCGTATGTGCATATATCTCACGAGAAACAAACCCGATAAAACATGGGAAGTTGTGTAATTTGATAAGACCGCGAACGAACAGTTAGGGTCTTTGGTGTACTTGGCCAGCTTGGCTCGCTCGTTGCGTTGAAAGAGAACTTGATACCAATATGACAAAAGTTGGAATCTATTATTATCTATACTACGTAATACGAGCACTATGGTACGTAGTAACGAAAAGTCTCTTATTAGATCTTGGGATCTGTATTAATGGTATACACTAATACGCTGTATACTAGCTGCCTCGCCTGACTCCTAATAGTATGTCGTATATAGTGTACAACTCCATATTAAAAAAATAACAACAATCTCCCCACGTGTAGTAAGATTATTAAATGCCGATTGGCAAAAGACCCGAAGCGATATCAGCTCCTTCTAAGTCCTAATAAGCATTCAATTTAATTCATCTGACCGACTCGTCATGTCGGGCATATGTATGGTTAGATCTGTAAGGTGTATGTATGTGTGTACAATATATATACCTACCTCTTAGGTATACGTGTAGGTGTGCAGGCGGACAAGTACTACCTAGACATGTAGCGACCTAGTAATAAGAGCAAGCGTGTTCTGGTGTCGTTCTGGCGTCCGTCTAGCGTGCCGTTATGCAAGCCTCAGGTCAAATTTTCCGTGCTCGAGAGCGATCCGTAGACGAAGCTAGTAAACAAAATTGGCAAGCTACGCTAGACTTCACGTGGTTTTTTCTTTCTTTTCTTTCTCCATTCGCTTGGACTTGTCAATTTAGTGCTTTGCCCCTTCGTCAAAAGTTGTAAGCGTAAAGACTGAGGAGAGAGAGTGTGTGTATCGTTCAGAGTATTGCAATATGAGAAGAGTTGGGGTTCTTCTACTTTCCGCTCGATGCTCGGGGAGCTACCGAAGCCGCCTTCAGCTCTGGGAAGATTCTATTTGATATCTTCACGTTCCGGCATCCGAAGAAAATAAGTATCAGGCGAAGTATCGAATCCCGACTGAAGACGTCTCAACTCGATGATGCACAGGTCAAGTGTCAATCATAATGTGGTGGTACACTGCTGCGGTACCATCTGCAGTACGTTTGCTAAGTACTATAGTACGTATACACACCGAAGCAAGCGGAGTCCTATGATGACTTGGCTCGTGCCAGATTACTCGGAACTTGGTTGACCCTTCATGCCTTTCTTCACGGGGTTGTCTCGCTTTGGGAGCTAGGTGTCAGGGGAGACAGGGGTTAGGGGAGGTACTGCGGTACTGAAGAATGCGGCATGTCAGCAAAAAGAAGTGCAATCCCGAAGAGGAGCGTGCAGCCCCTGCTCGAGTTCTAGGCTGTCGATCATAGGCCCACCTTAAGGGGCAAGAGGACCAAGAGCATGGCTAAAGAACTGACTAAAGTAGCGTGGTCCCAGAGCAAAATATACCCTTGCTAGCCACTTGGGCCACCCTGCACAAGCGAGGAGAGATTCCTGGAGCCAAGTCGACGATCATATGAGATTGGCATTCGTTTCTTAGGAAGAAAGAGAGAAAAAAAAAAGCCTCCGAATGTTTCTTGCGAGAAAACATGGTAAGCGACCACATTATCTTTCTGTAGGAGACAACTCGCTCAGTGTCAGACAGGCCGACTTACGATCTGAGGTATGCCATGCCATACTCTCGCCATCATCTTATTGTTGAGTCGTCTCTCAAGAGAAAGCTACTACTGTAAACTAATAATAAATCGTATTACGTATGAGAGCATAGCGTTTGTTTAATGAGGCTATCTCATATCGCCAAGAAGTGTGGCTCCCCGTCTGGGGCTGGCCCTGGACCCGTCTTGTAGGTTAGCGGAGCTGGGTATGCGAGGACCCTCGGATATACCCATCCCACAGGCATTTTGCTGCATGTTACCTGGTAACTGCCTAACTGCCTGGGGCTCATTTCAACATTCTATATAAGATATAGACTATGACGACCAGGCAAGCGCAGATGCACACATAGGTGCGGCTCTGCTGCGCATTTCTCTTTCGACCCGACCCTCCGTAAATTTACAATAAAATTGATTGAGCTGTCCGGAATTAATTTCATTTAGCTTTTGTAGATTTCCGAGAAGCGATTCTCCTACGAAATCGCCTGGGCTTGCTTATCCCACCCGCTTGGTGCAGAAGGAAAATACCAGTATCAGAATGAGCCGATGATTTGGATGAATATAGAGATAAATAAACAAGTAAACATCAACAACCAGGCGCATGGGTTACATAGTAGCTCGCTTGGTCAAAGCACGGCAACTCCTCTACCGAATGACTCCTTGTTGCAAGTCTTGATCAATGCCAGGTATTGCCGTTACTCCCGAATAGGTCAGACGAGACTGCAAGAGACGATACCTCGTGCAGCTCGTGGATAGATCTGACAATCTACAGCATGGTATGGGCAGATCAAAACATTTTGGGACAGAAGCAGCAGTCATCCGAAAGATTGACAGATGCACCGAGAACTATTACGGCTCGTGGAGATGAACGGCATAAGATCAGCTTGACAATCCGGTCACAGCACAGGCTCGGCAGGGCTAAGGAAAATAATTAGTCTTGAAGACGACACTAATCCTCGAGTCCATTGTCGTCTCAAGTCCCCTAACTCCACATGAACTAAGCCGGGACCCTTGTCCGAAGCGTACCAAGACAAGGGTCACAGACCAACTATCCGGACGGCAATATATCCTTAAGGGGCAATGGTGACCCGGTTGTGCCATGCACCCAAGCAAGGCCACCCCTCGACCACCACCACCCGCACTCACTCGTCAACGAGGGTAGCTCGTTCTTGGCTAGCCAAGACTTTGGAGGAGGAGGAGGGACGAAGAAGAAGGGATGAGCTTAAACGGTCCACCGGGGATGCCCAGAGTGCAGGAGACTACGCACACGGACGTCTTCTTAGACCCATGCTGGTGCATAGACTTAGCCAGTAGCTGTTTGACCTCGAGCGATCCCACGAGAATCCCAGCGGAGCCGTTCTTTCCTACGCCAGCCTACTATGTATGTACACAGACGCAGCTACAGCTACAGCTAGGTACCGTCCATTCCTTCGATCTCACCCACATCGCACCGCTTCTCCCTCCATCTCTCTCTCTGCCAATACATACTGTACGTACTATTACTACCCTTGCATCAGCCCATACTTGGGGAATTGGGACCACTAAAAAGAGGCGGGCGAGCATAAGCAGTTCCAGAGTCCCATCGCCGCACATGGGGACTCCAATACATCGACGCTCGTCCATTAATAAGGGGCGCTATGAGTACTTGCCGGTGATGCAGGAGTACTTTCGATACCGGCGATCTACTGTTGATTTCAACCCAGGTCTGCCGTGACCCACACCCAATTTGTGACAGCTGTTCTCCAGGGATTCTTGTACGGATTGACGCTTGATCGTCGTTTATATTATACCTCCCGGGAAGATCTGATAGATACATCGTCAACCCTCGTCGCTCACCCACCACCATCTACCGCCTATACTTAAGTACCCACACTCCCCGTACTTTCACCACCTGCTTGCTTCTTCGAATCCTAAAGAAACGACTTTCGATATCGACTATCTAGAAGTGACACATCCCATCTATCAACAGATACGGAACCATAAGCAACCCTAATTACCAACGACTATCGTCGACGAAACCTAATACCAACTCGGAGAAGAGCCTCTTACATTTTTACATACAATACAGCATAATATTTAAACATGATGGCAGCCGCCATATATACGAACCAGCCTGGTGCTCAGTACGGATACCCGCAACCGCCTCCTTCACCTCCAATGGACGAGACCTCGAAATGCTCTCTACCATCAATTTCCAACTTATTAGTAATGGCAGACGCTGGATCGCCCACAACCGAACAATCTCCTCAGTCTCAACAAGGTATGTACGGATGGTGACGGGTATTACGAATAGCTTCATATTAACTCATGGAACAGCATCGTCAGTGAAGTTAGAGACTCGACCAGACTCGTCTCACTGTGTGGGTAATGGCCCTTCCCGCGCCGCTCTACCGCCTACCCCTCCTATGAGCTCAGAAGCATCCTTCGAGGGTTACAACTCGCCCTCGACGAGATCAGTGTCTGTTGTGTCCGCACACAATTACTACTACGAGACCACCCCGCCCCTGGAGGATGTCCATCGTCAGCAGATGTCGGCAGCTGCGGCACCTCGTATGCCTATTCAAGCTTCGGCGTACTCGCAGCCTGCGTTCGCGGCACCGTACCTGGGTCAGACGCCGATGGGACCTTACTATTCTGCTACCCTACCCGGAGCTCAAGCGGCACAGTCGCAGATTTCGGGACTCTACTACCAGAGACCATTACCGCAGGTTTGTTTCTATCTATTACTAGATCATGAAGTATACATACTAATCCAGACATAGGCATTTCCTCCCCTACCAGTAGCCGTATCTCTAGCCCCTGCTGCGGGCACTAACCCATGGCAACACCATCACTACATCTCGCCATCTTCAGCGGCCTCGTTCCCTCAGTCGCAAGACCGCTACATCTGCCAGACCTGCAACAAGGCCTTCTCGAGGCCAAGCTCTCTACGGATTCACAGCCACTCGCACACGGGCGAGAAGCCCTTCAAGTGCCCTCACGCCGGCTGCGGCAAGGCGTTCAGTGTACGGAGCAACATGAAGAGACACGAACGAGGGTGCCACGACAGCGGGAACCCATCCCATGCGCGCTAAAAGAAGAAAAAAAACCTGACCGAAAATTCGATAATGCTTTTTAACTTTCGACGCTGTCGTTATATTATTACTGGACTAATTGCGACTTAATCCCGCGCGGATATTTCTCAAAAGGAGGTTTTCGAAAAGAGAGACATGGACACGAAAGGATGCATATGATACCCCCACACACCTTCGCGAGGGTTAACGCTACGATCTTGAAACGGCCGCCCTTCCTTTTTCTTCTTACATTTCCCAAAAAAAAGACACTCACTGTGTTTTTTTCTTACTATCTTAATTCCGAGCATATGTTCGCAACAAACCGCTCCGACCGTCTGCAAGTCGTTTTTCGACTGTATTGGGACGATATTTTTGGTTATGGGGGAAGAAGGCGGTCTGCCTTTTCCGCTTGCTTACTGGGACGCGGCGGGAATGGCGGGATATGGTACCGGTTGCATTTTCTTCCACGCTGCACAAGAGGATGTGACTGTTGATGAACGAGGGCGCATCGGACTACCGACTTGGGGCATTTACACCGGCGTTTTACACAAATCAGTTTTTTTATTGGAAGGGAAACATGTTTTATCGGGAACATTCAAAACAAAGAGCAATCTTTATAACCCTCTCGTTCATAAAGGTCCTTTTCTTGGATATTTTTATTTAAGTCCTAATGTATAGAACAGGACTGCCAATGGGATGGGAGGGGGAACACTGTATCAACAAGGGGAGAGGGAGGCAAATAGGTCCGGAGCAACGCGGGTTCTTGGATGAGATGGAGACCAGCATGGTAGCTGCAGTCTGTACGATGGAAAGTGATATTGCTCTGTATGTATTCAGGTCGGCTTCATCCGCGAGTAGGCCACGAGAACCAAATTCAAATGAATGATTCAAAATATGATATCACGACCCCCGTTCCATGTGTTTGATCTAGTTACTATACCCATCAGCGAAGATACCTACGCGTACACGCAAAGGCACCGTTACCAGGCAGGGGTCATCAGTACGGAGGTAGCCAGTGCAGATGGTTAAGCTTTCGACCTCCCCTTCGCTTGGGGGGCAAGGAGAGGAAACACGGGCCATGCAGGTAACCTTGTTTCGATGCCGAGCTCGACCCCTGCGTGGGGCATTATGGTTGAATCCTTTTTTTTTCTTCTTTTTGCTTTTCTGGCCGCGATATTTTGTTTCGAGATTCGCGCAGGGGTTAAAGGGGAAGTCGAAAACTGGAGAACCGAAACAAGCTTATTGTGCCATCACGATAATCCTAATGGATATCAAGTTGTGTAAAGAGCATATGTAGCACAGACATATATGTAACCATATAAGAGTTTGCATGAGGAGGAGGAGGCTGGCTGTGCTTGGAGGAAAGAAAAGACCCTCCAGCCCCCTGGCCTATAATATAAGGCGACTATTTAACGGGCGTTTCAACGCTCAGGCAGTTTGGCTGTAGGTTATGCCGCAATAGGTAAAAGACGAAAAAGACTGAACTTCTTGATATCGACCTAAAGACGCCTATCATTGCGCATTGTAGGGCCGAAAGTCGACATTTACGGCATATGAGTAGGTAGGCAGGTGAGAGAGACAAGGTGTGCATCCCATTTCGCTGTTTATGATGTTTTACAGCGTAGTAGTCACATTACCTGCATCTGGCATCTTGGTGATCTCGATTAAGCACCCGAGTACTATCTGTACCTACTCGAGTCGGTAAGGCAGCCCAGCCCACGGAGTCTATTCCAGCTCAGCCGTGGTCCTTTTGATTTCCCCTTGGCACTACAACATTATCACGTTTTCGTAGGTTACCTACAAAAAAAACTGCCCATGTTTGTGACCATTTCGTGAGCTAGCTAGCCACCTACATAATACTAGCTAGCCTACCTATCTGCCTAGCCTCTCCAAGAGCCACGCCAACCACGATATTGCCGCATGAGGAAATACTAAATCGTTTCAATCGCTACATCTGGGAAATTCCGTCACGATTCGGGGGGCAGGGGGAAGGAAAAAAAAGGGGGGGTACGATAGAAAATACTACCTAACAGTCGTCACCGTTTTTCCCCCTAGCTCACCTGTAGATCGGCCGTTTGCATAGTAATGCGGCGCTACGGCGCGAGGCGAGCTTGGTAATACGTAGGTCTGTAGTTGGTCGGCTCGGTAGGGGTACCTAATTCACGATAGCGTTTCGTAGATCACGGGCCTAGCCCCCGGTCAGTCGCGTGGTAGATGGGGTTCGAGGAATAAAAAAGGCTTGGCAGACGCCAGGCCATCATCTCTTCTGAGGAGGCTTTCCTTGGATGGAAAGGTGTGTATGTATGGTGTGTGTACGTGCGAGATTCGGGTTATGTGTGTGGAGGCCCTTTTTGTTAATAAGGAAAGATGGGAATTCCCTTTCCGTCGGGGACTTTGGGGCAACTGGTCCGAATTGGGGCGGGGGGTTGCACCTGGGCAAGTTGACGATTTTCATCAGCAAGACGCTGATCATGCTGAGATTAGATACCTCTTTTGATCTATACTACTATAGTATAACCCCCCATGCCCTCTGTCTCTCTCGCCCTCGTAATATTTGTACCCTTAATTACAGAGTCGAAAAGAGCCTTTTTCTATTTTCTTACCTGTCACTTTGCCTCCTTATTACGTTTCAATGATCCTCGCGGTACGGCGTTGGTATCTAGTTGAGATGCAGACGCCTCGGCTTCTTACATCTCGCATCAATAGCTCTACATACGTACATGTACGTATGTACGTACTAAACCTACCTAGGTACATGCATACCTAGGAGGTGTATAGAAGTACCTAACATGCAATTATGTACTTACGGGAAGTGAGGAAAGGCGGTTGTAAGTACACTGTACTCAACACCGAAACCCCCTTTTTCACAATTTACGAGTATGAGTGACCTAGCACTAGGTATTTATTACAACAGCAACACCGCAAGCACCTGTAAAATAAGACATGAATTAGTTCCTATATACGTACATTATGTATACCTAGTACATATCAAGAGCCTCGTGTCTTTTCAATTTTAGCATACCGTTACATGCCTCATCCCAAAACGTCGGGTCCCGCGGTAAGTAGCGAACACAGTAAGCTCTGTTGATCCGGAATCCTACAGATCATACCCTAGGCGTGCCGCAACCTCGAATCCTATTCGATCGCTGTCCCCCAATATCCCATTAGCCCGTCGCCAATGAAGCTGGCTTCCCTCCCACCCCAGCTTACAGATATCCCGATTGCCCTGTGTTGGACAATCGGATGCCTGGGGGGATCTTTTCTCGGTTGTTCGCATCACCTGTTCGTTGGGACCCGAATTCATTGGACTGTTCCGCCCTTGCTCTTCCCCCCCCATCCCCCTTTCGCCGGTAAGCCAATGGATATCCCCGGTCGATTTCGTCGAAAGAAAGAAAAGCTCGCTCCAAAGAAGGCAAAATCGCCCGGCATGAGGCGGCAGCGGCGAACACTTCCCAAGCGGAACCATAGTTGCATTATCAGACTTACACGACATATCACCTGATGTGAGCAACTCGCATCTTGCTGCTTTTTTTTTCTTTTTCGAGTTACCTTAGGTGTGTCCCAAGGATCTAGTCAAACATGGACTCGCAGGGTCGTAACCAGGGCACATACGGGCACACACACACCGCCCGCGGCATTACGTTCGCTTTTCGATTATTCGATTAATTAACAAGCGCCGAACGGATCTTCTATGGCATGCATTCGACCTCAATTATCCGCAGTTCCCGTCCTTCTGGGACGAAAGCATGTCATAATATTCATCTACTAACGGACTACTAACGGATGGCGCCGACCGGGTTTCTAATTGGGTCGGTTACCTTTCCGTCGACACCGCCTCCTACTCTAATATTTCCCGTCATCCTGACGAAGGGACTCTTATATAGTCTAGGTTGCGTTGCACTTTATTTAATTAACTGGCACCCCTTAGCCCCTTAATATTTTTTTTTTTTTTCCTTCATATGATTATAGCACCTTTTTATACTCGGTTGCCACGACGGGTGCTTCGCGTTGCCTCCGCCAGTTTAGCGTTATGTGTAGAATAGCTGTTTAATAGTGGCATTAGTCTACCCTTGCCCATCATATCATGGTATGGCACATGCTACTGATACGCTCAAGGCTAGATATGTATCTGCCCTCCCTCCGACAGTGACAGATTACATCCGTGTCCGTGACGTAACATAAATTACCCATTGATTCTCGTCGTGTAGGGTATAACCGTTACCATTATACATCCTCTGGTTGCGAGGACGGACTAGTAGCCTAGTTTGCCATTGCCAACCACACAAGTGCTACGTGTACTGCGAGCAAACGAATATTCGGAGCTCATGATCTGCCGCCTTCTCTACAAGGGGTCTTGTGAGGGGAGTGCGGCAAATGCTTGCCCTACGTCGGGAAATATTCTCAGTTGGGATGATCATCAGGATCCCTATCGTCCAATTCCTACTATGTAAGTACTTCGCTCACATACGTAGTAAATAATGCAAAATCCCAGCACGCGAGAGGAAAGAGGAAAAAATAAAAGGGGAAATTTAAACGCCCGCTTATTATTGACGTCTGCATCCAGAATCACAAGATACGACCTCATTACGGGTTATAGCCAGCCTCATACAGTTGGGGGTAAAGATGGGGGTCATCTTATCGCGAATTCTCACCGAAGCTTCTTCCGGTACTATTTTGAGATGCTCGAGAAGGTAGAGTCACATTGACTTAACGCCACTTGTATTGTGTTTGTTTTATGTACTGGTGTGGCTGAAACGAAAAGACGACCTAGAAACAACTTCCCCCTTTCCACTCCCGTGAACCAGCCATGACTGACGTCGCATATCATCTGCTACGGTGAAGATCAGACGAAACTAGACATTTGCAAACAACAAACAGTCAAGACTCGCTAAGATATTACAAGTTGAACGCTGCTCTCCATGCAACGTTTTCAGCCTCAGTTGACATATCACAACTCTTGGCCGGGTATGAGGTACATACTGTAGGTATGCACGTGAGGCGCTTAATAAATCTGGCTGTACATTCAAGTATATGCGGTCAGCTTGCTGCATCACGGTTGAGCTTACATAACGCAAGAGTGAGTGACTCCAGTACGTTATGTCCCCAAGGTACGTAGTATCGTATACAGATACTACATAACGTACATACCATCTCCGGACATTCTAATAGGCTACCCAAAATCCCTGCGACACATCCCCCAATGCAGATCGCAGGGCCCCACACACCCGATACAGGCGCTTGGGACTTCTGATGGTCCCAGCTTCGGAGACTCCACTCTTTCGTTCTCTTCTTTCGTTCTTCGGTTCGAGATCATGCACCTCTTTACCATCTTTCCATGTCACACGTCACCAACGAGACACGCTGGCATGTTAACGATGTCTCGGCAAGATTACCTCGCTTTCTTCGGCCGGTCTGCCGGTTTCCTCGAGGGTATCTCCTTTTTTTGTCCTTGTTTTTTTTTCTTCAACTGCCGACTCGCGTGGGAAACTTGGCCTGCCAGTCTAGTACAGCGCTATGTACAGAGCTATGTACCTAGATAATCAGTCTACTGGGTAGTCAGCCGGTCGAAAACCCGACTACCTCAAGCTACATATGTAGTTACCCCCCGCGAGATGGGCCAACCCGATACTAATGCACGACCCGTCGCCTTTACCGTAGCTTCGGCACAGAAGCTAGAGCTGTTAGCGGCAGCGCCGTTTACTCGGTTAGATACCCCCCCCAATGCTACGACGCCCGCCCGCTTTCACGGATATCCGGGCCTGCCGTCGGGCCACATTAGCGTGGGAGACGCGAAATGCGGAATCCGCATCGTGTCGGCTCACGAGTACTGGTTTAGGTAGTCTTCGATCTAACCCGTTCCCCAAATCGTACGTTTTCTGCAGGGCTAGCTTCGCGCCGTTGGTTGCCCGTCGCATGGCGGCAATAGTACCGTGAATACGAATACTATCATCATGAATACGATAATACGATAATACGATAAGAAGACGAAGGAAAATCCACTACTGCAGAAAGGTAGGTTAGACAGGTAAGGAAAAACCCAGCGAGAGAAAAAGAGCGGTCACTATTAAACCACGAGATCTGCAACCATCTTGGTTTCGAAGCTTGGTATTTTTGCCAGGGCCCAAGGGGGGCAAGGGGGGGAGTTTCTCCGTCGCCTCCTCCCCCACGGGAACAGGTCCCCCCCAAAGTTTCCGACGATGCATCCAGTCAGCGTTGTAGCCGATGGCACTGAGATGTTTTGTGTTTCGTCCGGTTCTGCCAACGTGGCGAGCGGCCTTGGGCAGAGTTGCCCGTGATCTTTTGTTCAGTCACAAGACTTTGCGTGCGTCTTCTTGTTCCGTGCTGCAACTGAACGGCTAGAAGGACCGACTTTACACTATCACCGTCCGAATCTGTAGATGTTTCCCTCCCCGGGCTCGGGAATTACGCGTCTAAGTATAGGCGAAAGAGAACTCCCGGCCTGCTCAGGAATACGCAAATAGGAGATGCTCTCCGCCTCCGGTTTCCTTCTCCCGGGCCAACAATTTGATTTTTTTATTCTTGTTCTGCATTATTGAGTGAGTCGTTATGACGATGCGCCAGAACCGTCTTCCCACCCAAGCCCGCTAAAATCCGGCATAAACCACAGTGAGCTCGTTGTCTTTTGGGCGACACACGGAATTGGAAGAAACAAGGGGGTATCGTGGACCAAGTGTTTCGTCATCCACGGCTCGAGATCTACCCGTGCCAGGATTAACTAAACCCGGTCATCTGCGAAAGGGGAGAGCGGTCTGACGCAGGATTGACCGGGGAATATCCCACCGCTTTAGTAATATTCGCGACCGTCATTTGCAAATCGACGGTGAGAGAATCCGCGGTGTGTGTGCTTGTTAGGCAAGTTTACCCTTGAAGGGGAAGAGAAGAGAAGAGAAGGGGCAAAAAAAAAACTATCGTCTTTTAGGTGCAGCAGAGATTAAGCTAGGAGACGTCTCTGTCTCTGTTAGCAACATCACGATGCAAACCCGAAAGTCCAATACGCGCTCGGGCTTTCCGATTGTTTCGTCGCTATTGACTAGAATACTACCACGATCTAGTTTAGCACACGCTCGATCATGATAGTTCACATCTATCTCCCTGCACGACCAAGTGAACATGACAGAGCTGTCATTTCTCATCTAGTCCTCGACGCGATTCATGCATCTCAACTCATTGACTGTCACAGAGGTTGATTGCTCGAATGATGGATGACTCCAAGAAGCCAATACAGACCCTAGCTTTTGACGATGGTTTCAGCCCTGCTAGCCGGATGCCCCCTGGCTCCGATCAATGCGTCGTTCCGAGGGATCCCTTGTTGGCTTCGTCCAGTCCTCAGGCATCACATGGGCTAGACCGTTCTCCCCGACGGCATGAAAATTTCAACCCATTCTGTTCCTAGAGAGAGGGAAGGGAATGGAATGGAACTTGCCGGTAGCGTCGTCAATGCTCACGAAAAAAGCCCTCGTTGCTGATCATGATGAAGTGCTTAAGCTACCTAGTGCCGACGGGGGAAACCTTGCCTCAGATCTTCCCCAGGTACCGCTCACACTCCGGCTGTCGCAAGACGTCACGGATCTCCAGTCGTCCGGAGACTTGTCAGATCCGGAGTTGGGTTGTTGGTACCTCGGAACACAGGCGAAGAGCCTCACGTCTCACGGCTACGATGGTGAACCCTGCACACTGGGAGGACCAGCGGACTGCCTTAGTTTCGTATGTCTACTCTCGTCCATGTGCAAGCTAGGGAGACTGCTGGGTGTCAATGGGGGTGCTTACGAGCATGGACGAGGAGGGAGAGAGAGGTGTCGTGATGATGGGACGATGGAGGATGGCTTCATTTTGGCGCGCTAGCGCTCGCTCGATCACGACGTGTCTGTGACTTCTTCAACGGCAGTCTACATGGGCAGGCATTCACATGTACGGCTAACGGTAGGATGTCATGTGTGATATCAAGGATCTCTAGGTTAATATCTCGTCTGAGTGCCAGGTAGAGTTACAGTAGTAAAACGGGTAGGTATTGAATCAAACCTGAAGCTAGCGCTCCAAATAGACGGACTCTGTAATTTACTTCTCGCTGCTTGACATTCTTTCGACTGATGGAGTGCAACATGTTCGTCGAGGATGACAGGTAATTGTTAACTCTACTGCCACTTGCGAAACAAACGAGTTTATATCAGATGTAAATATGCTAAGAGACATGTACATTAGGCGGTCTGGATCTTCTTTACGACTTAAGTCTAATGATATATACTTCTAAATAGCCAATCTAAGTCGAGTGTTATATCGTGGCATCAAGAGCATCCTATCACTACCCTTTTTCCCAATTCTACCACCACGGATGTAGGCCCGATTCAACGGGCGTCCCCTAGGCCGTCTACTCTAGTAGTTCTGCTCGTCGTTCCAGTACGTCGTCTCGTGGAAGATCCTGGTAGAGCAAGCACAGGTCAGTCACCGCCCTCTCTTCCTAAAGTCCGGGCTACCTTTATAGCTGCATCGGCGGAGGGTTGCGCATAAGTGGACGAGCGAGCTGTCAGTCGTCCGGAGAGCTGGGTAGGTACTACCCTTTGGTCTAGAGACCTACCAATGATAGATGCAAAGAGAGAAATACATAGGAAACAGACCGACTTACTCGGGACCCGTAGCCACCATCTCCCACCCGAAGGTCAGCTTGATGAACTGCGTCAGGTGGCTCGCTACCTTGATGGCTCCGACGTCCGTCGGGTGCCACTGCGGACCGATGTCGTTGTGCTGCACTGTAAGGGGGCGAGTCAGTCTTGATGGAGAGACCAGGCTGGCGTCGAAAGAAACAAATTTTTTTTACTTACTGATGCCCTTGGTGCTAAAGTAGTGCACGAACGCCTCGCTCGGCTCGTCGAGCGTCGTCGTCGTGTTCGTCGTGCCGTCCCAGACCGCTGGCGCCGAGAGGTACTCGTCCGAGTTGAAGTAGGCCACGACGTCCTGCAGCTCCTGCTCGTAGCCTAGGTTCTGCCCGTAGCTGTTGCCGTAGGCGTAGAAACCCATCCATAGTTGCTATTTTCGCCGGGGAGGTTTGTGATTAGTCGATGAACGTCGAAATGACGTGAAGGTAGGAAGAAAGTGGACGGAGAAAAGGGGAGGGGGACGAGGGACACACCATCACAATGACTCGTGCTTTGGGGTACTTCCCGTGCACGCCTTGGATGAGCTTCTTGTAGGCGTCGACGTAGGCCGCGCTGGTGACATTGTTCGCCTCGTTGTTGTCGTTGGTTCCTAGGTTGATGATGACGATGTCCGGGGTCGTCTCCTGCTTGCTGAAGTCCCACGGCTCCGGCTCATCTGCGAGGTATCTTGTAAGCTTCAAACGTTTACAACGGTCTCATCCCCGAAGACCCTATCCGGACTCGTGCTGAACTGGCAAACGTACCTCCCCAAATCTGCGAAGCACGCCAGCTCGTGTCGGACGTGTAGAACCATTGGTGGCTCTGCCCCCGCGGATTGCCCCAGCAGTCCTGGTCCGTGACGCAGATACCTGGGTACGCCGTCACGTACCACTCAGTGTCGCCAAGGCCGGCGCCGACGCCGTACGCAAAGCTCGACAGGCTCTCGTAGCTCGTGTACATGCCCGCCGACAGGCTATCGCCGATGAACTCGACGGTCCGGCCGTGCGGTGCGATCTTGACGAGCGACTCGCCCTCCGCCACGTGCACCTGGCTGATTTGCACGCCGTACGCCCAGTTTGTCACGCGCAGCTCAAACGTCAGCGGGCTGACCGGGTACGTCTCGTTGATCCCGGGCGTTTCGGCGCTCACGAGGAGGTGCGTGCCTCCCGCCGTCACGTTGGTAAAAGTCCAGTCCATCCCGCCGATCCGGTACCCGACGAGCGTCGTGTCCGTGGTCAGTTCCCCGAACGTGACGGCTACCGTGTTGCCCGTGAAGCCGAAGACGAGCCCCGGAGCGCTATGTCGCACGGTCCGCTGTCAGGATGTCCCTACGTAATGAAGTTTACACAGCGGCCGGGAAAGACTTACGACCACCAGGATACCTTCTTAGAGTCCCATCTTCCCTTGTACGAGATCTCGGCAGCATCCGCATTGTAAGTCTGGAATTGGTATGCGGCGATGTCTATTTTGGTACCGGGATAGTCCGTCACTCTCGGTTGGCCATTTTGAAGAATTGTTCCCCTGGCTAAAGCACACAACCTTAAAATGTATGGGATTGTCTTAAACAGCATATTGGGTAGCAGGATGAGATGGCCTCGTTATTAGGGGATAAAGGCCATCTACGACAGTCAAATAATTCCCTCCATTTCCAAGAATTTCATAGGAATAGCTCCTGCTATATAAGTCTGATCTATTCGCCATGTCGTGATAGGAGCTGGCGACACCGCGGTGGATTTCATTTGTCTAAATTCTCTGTTTAGGCCCTTGATTCCGAAGAAGACGGTCTTATCCATCTAGGCCGTCGGGGCTAATTATAAGACGTAGCTCAAAGCGGAAGAGTTCTTTCCTATAGATCGGTTCGGCTGGCATTCATTGAGACTCTGCGCAAGTTGGTAATGGCAGGTGATGTGAGTTTATCTGGCATCGGGGTAACATCTAGGTAGCTGGAGCGTATAATTGGTGTATAATTGGGACGAGTACGGCGGAAGCTCGACGTCCGTTTGCTGGATGGAGAACGTGCCAGGCGGAGCTGCTGCAATGCATTGTAGATCCCGGCCTATGCAGACGCGATGCAGCTCTATCCATGACCATGACTACGATCATGAAGCTACGTTAGTTCAAGTCGTATTTACTACGGCACGTACTATGTAGATGCCGAGCAAATAAGAATAGGTAATATGTATTAGAGATATATATTATGTATGTTCTTATGTACCTAGGTAGCGTACTTGGATGTGTATGTTGGATGCGGCTCAAGCAGGACTTGATTAACGGAGGTAGAGAGAGGAAGAGAAGGATTGGCTTACAAATAATAGGAGAAAAGATACCATTACCCATACCCACCCACGCTCACGCTCACGCTCACGCAACCCACGCGCAGCCCTCGGCGCTAAAAAGAAACGCTAGAATGTCGGCATAAAAAATAGTGCAAACAATTTCAACCCGCGCAAGTATCATATATCAATAGCGTAACCAACGTCATAGCGTGTGATACATACCTCCTAACCCCGGATTCACACCTTCAGCAAAAAAAGCATTCCTCTGCTCCAACTCTTCCAAAGCTCATGACCTCGCTTATATTCTCCCGTCATATTTCATTTCGGTGAAATAAGGTTATTTAGACCCTAATAAGAAAGACAGGCATATTGTTATGAAGATTTCGAGGACGTGCTGAGCTTAGGAATCACCATTGGTCCTTTTGGGAGTTGGAAGCTTCAACGTTTTTCTCAATATCCAATATCTACGGAATACATGGTAATATCTCTCTCATAAGCGCTAGAGCGCCTAAGACCTAAGACTATGTAAGACGACCTTCGATCGCCATTCGATCCATGCTTCCTCGACGCAGGGGAACGTACTATGTGTACTATGTACCACCGGTATCATTTGGCGCGTTGTAACAATAAGAAACCAGCAGTCCGGCTCGAGTGGGCCATTGGGTCCTGAAATATTCCAATATTCCTCTTCGAGGTGCGCCCGTCGTTGATTCCTGGGACATGCTAATCTGAAAAAGGTCGATATATCTACTCGCCGCCTATGATATCCATCAGATAATTCGAGACCCCTGGTTTTTGGGGGTTTTGCATGGTTTGTAATTGGCTTTGGCCCCGCCGGTTCCCCAAGATAATAAGATAAAAACATAATTATCGCAAACCGCCCTGACCACCAAAGTAACCAAAGTAACCAAAGTAACCAAAGTAACCAAAGTAACCAAAGTAACCAAAGTAACCAAAGTACGTACCCAGACGGCCCAGAGTACACACCGTAACACGCCGTACACGCCGCGCACACCTTGTCGGCACCTTGTCGGTTTTTATCTATATCTAATTCGTACTTCGTACTTAATTCACAATCTGTTAATTACCTCATCAGCTCGAGGTAACACAAAGTACCGAGACAGAACTCGCTTCCTAACTGATACCTGATGACGCTCCATGCTTGGGCGGGGGAATAAAACAAAACAAAAAAACTACTGCAGCTGACCGCCATACTGCAGCTCGTCTAGGCTCTTCCGTTGCCATTTTGCGAAGGATTCACGTTGCGGCCGATTAAAAAACTGCAGGCCGACTGTGTGGGTGTGGTAGACAAGACAAGCAGACCAAGCAGACAAGACGACCAAACGAACCAAACGAACCAAACGAACCAAACGAACCAAGACGAACCAAGACGGTGTAGGGTGTAGGGTATAGGTCGTTTGCCGGTTGTATCACCAAATTTCAAAAGAACCTGGATACAGGGTTACCGTGCAAATTCAGCCGTCCATCTCCCCTCCATCTTCTGTGCAAACCCTGCCAACTGCCAGCCCTTATCCCAAATTCGAGACTCTTTTCGAGTTCGTCCGGCCGAGTACTCCCAGACCTTTTTCTTTTCCCCTTGACTTCCTTCCAGGACCTGCCTACGCTGCCATTGCCCAACCCATTACACTAAGCGTCGACTTTGCCATTCCCGCCCATCGCCCCATCTCGAGACAATGAAGCCGCGCGCCGCGGCCATCTCGACGCTTGACCAAAGGGTGTCGCAGCCTCTTTTGTACAATACCAGAACTACGCGACGTTGCATCCGAAGCCCGCCCCGCTTACCACCGCCGTCCTCTCACCCCCTGTCCTACCGACGCTACACAACGCTCGATTCCTAGCCCAACCTGCAGACGCAGACGCAGACCGCAGACGCAGATACGGACACGGGCGCGGACACAAGAGCACGAGCTGACACCGGGCCTCCTACGGCAGCGCCATGCCGTCGACAGAGGCCAACACTGTCGAGGACACGCAATTGGGCCTGACCGACGAAGAGATAAACCTGCTTCGCTACCACCAGGCCCAGGCCGGTTCCTCTTCCTCCCGCGCCGCCAGCCGCGCCTCGTCCCAAGGGCGCCTCCTTCTCGATGCTCCCAGTCTCGCCGCGCTGTCACGACACCTCGACCGCTTGATGCACCAGATCCAACAGCGTATCGAGTACCTCAGCGAACAGAGCGCCGTCGTGACCATGCAGCAGTATGACCACGCAGGCAACCTGGTGGACAATGCCGATGCTGAAATTGCGCGCTTCCAGGGTATAATGGCTCAGATCGACGAGCTTGAGCTCGATTTTGACCGCATCGCCCACATCAGAGACATCGTACGGGATTATCGCCAGCGAGTCGAGGAGTTGGAACGCGAACTAGAGAGCTCGAGCTCGTCGCGGCGCGATCATCACCATCACCATTCGCACCGCCACAGCCATTCACATCGGCACGAAAGTGGTTCTTCCAGCCGTCGACATAGACACTAAGAGCGGATCTTCAAAACGAGAATGTCCTACTCACTACTACTCTGTAGGTTCGGTATCGAAACGAATCTTCGCTTCCAGAAGAAAAATGGCACCGTGAGCATGCCAAATCAAAATCTTTATATGGAGAAAAAAAAAACACTTGCTACTGAGACGATGGCAAGGGGTGTAAGAAAAACATTTGCACGGATGGATAGAAACACAAGGTCACACGACCGCGGGAAAAACGGCCGGAGGCAACCATCGCCTGGATGCCTCGGGCACACGGGCGGGACAGCACAGCACCGCCTCTTTGGGGGGGAGAAGAGGTACTGAACACTCAGAGCCTCGTAAGGATGGGCTCTCCCTACGGCTACGCCAGTAGCCAGGAGAAAAACAAAAACAAAAACCCACAACAGTTTCATACCATATATCGAAGATGAATGGAGCCTCGCGGCTGGACAAGAAGGGGATTAGCCTCACGGCTTACTTTTTTGGGAATCTTTTTCGGCGTTGGGTTTTACTTGCCCCTATATTTTTCTGTTTTTTATAATACCCTCTCCACGAGATTGGATACTCTTCGAATTAGCAAGCAAGTCTGCCATATCTTTTTTTTTCTTCTGTCATTATTATACTGTGGTTTTTTGTTGCTACGAAAAGATACCTTTGAAGTTGGATAACTCCATGTTAAAATCTGTTTTATTATAACCTCTTTTACCGGTCTAAAAGAAATGTATGTACCTTAGCTTAATGGTACTATCGAAATGGACCCAAAGCTAGGAGGAATCAGGAGCAGATGTAGATTTGTTCGTGGACAAATTGACTGGCTTGACTGCCAAACCCTCTTCATTCTTCCTAATAGTCATCTTTCTACCAACACTATTTGGCACTACAGATAAAAACGTCATTAACCTGTCGAAATAACCCAGGATTTGGGACCACGTGGGGTTTCGTTCGGATATCACCATATGAGAAGAAATTTCTGCGGGAATTTATTGCAACCCGAACGGATAGCTGTACGAGAGGATATCTATCATATTGTTATTGTCACTTTTTACAAGGAACGCAAGTAGTCATACGGACTAGCAAGCCTTTCCCTAGGACCCTTGTTTATTAGGTCGGGGGTTTACCGCAGGGGCTTCTAATTACCTATCTGCTATGTATCTGTCTGTCTACCTAGCTCATAATGAACTACGGGAATATGACAGTATCTTTTCGGTAATATCGTTTTGATATTTTCTCTCGGGCAACTTGACTTCTTTGGGACGAGCAAGAGCACATAACATGTATGTGGCGGATTAGATAAGTGAAAATCGAATTTTCTGTTAAATTAGGAATGGGGGTGTTCATATCTTAGCATGGAACATCTGAGCTCTTTGCTTGGTGTGAAGAGAGCATGATTCTGTTTGGGGGGGCAAGCGTCAGATTATTAGCTGTCGATGGTAGTATTGGAATTGGGTAACGGATGTAGAGACTACGACTAGGTACCTAACTGAAGGAAGTACTGTCGAAGGCATATCGAAAACAGTAGGTATACAGAATACACATCTAGTGAACAACAACGAGGATGACCCCCCAGGTAGGTCTCTCTCTGGTAAACTCTTCTACTAAGCTGAGCTTCTCATACTAGGTAGTTTATCGTCCTTCAAGTTACCTCTATCTTTCCTCGTCTTCCTACTGCTGCACCGGACGAATACCCCTAGATAGACATAAGGGGGTACTGGAGGCGTACACATAAATACCAAGAACGATATGAGTCGACCTAGCAATCTGCCTCACTTCATGCTACTGAACTTCATCGAAAGCGGATTCGTTGTACTCATATTTCATCACTACCTACGTACGGTCCTCCTAACGCATCGCGTATGTTCCATTCCACAGATAACAACTTTCCTGCCTCCACCCCCCCTTCATCCTGGATAACCCCATTCCTACGCGTGAAAACCAACGCATTCGTATCTCATAAACTATCTCTTAAACACATACTTTCGTTCTGTTCTTTTCTGTTCCATATGCTCCGTTCTGTTCCCCTCCCTGCCTAATACCTACTCCCCCGTCCCCCCTCTCATCGCCGCACCCCCGCTGCCCCCACCGCCGGCGATAACCAGCGGCTCCGAGTCCACGTACTTGAGCTTAGCCCTAACATCTTCCGGCAATTCGCCCTCGGCCAGCAGGCCCAGGCGGACGCAGTCGCCGAGGAAGAACATGGCGCGGTCCTGGGCGTAGGCCAGGTAGTCGAACTCCACGGCCGCGTCTCCGTCCTCTTCCTCGGGCGCCGCGGCGGTGGTTGGCTGCTCCTGGGTCGCGTTTGCCACCTCGGCTGCGTTGGCACCGCCGTCGGAGAACCCGGGGATCTTGGCCTGCATGACGCCCCAGGCGACCCACTGCGCGCTGTTGGCGACGCGCCAGAGCCGCGCCTCCTCGACGAGCGCGTCGACCTGGGCCTCGACCGCCTCGTCGCGGCGCCGCTCCTCCTCCCTCCAGCCCCCCGGCGGCGCGCGCGAGTCCAGCATGAACTCCCGGATAGAACTAGTGCTAGTAGCAGGACCCGGGCTCGAGGTGTCGCCCAACAGCGACGGGGCGGTACTAGGCGTCATGGTCGGGGTGGCGAGGGGCGTCAGGTTCGGGGTCGACGCGTTGGGGTGCGGGAACTCGGGGCGGTGGCGCACGTAGGCGCGGACGAAGCGCCGCTGCTCGGCCGGCGTCGGGTACGCCGCCGTGTCGCACGCGAACGGCGCCGCCTCGTCGTGGTAGTCGTAGCACCACTCGGTGAAGTGGTTGGCGAACTCGAGGCCCCGCGTGTTCGCCGCCGAGTACTCGAAGTCGATGACCACGAGCTGCTTGTGCTCGTAGTGGGGCTGCAGCAGGGGCGACTTCTTGTCGTCGGGCCGCACGCGCAGGATGTTGCCGTATTGGGTCTGGTTTGGGAGTTAGCATAGAGCTCTCGTCTTAGGAGAGAGAACAGGGGCAACGAGTGAATTGTGAGTGAGTGAATGAGTAGGTACTTACATCGCTATGTGCGAACACGAGTGCCTCCCGTATGGCACTGGAACCGCCGTAATGCTCTTTCAGGAACTTCCGATACTTCTCAACCAGCTCTTTAAACGAAGCCCACTCAACTCCGCAGACGAGACCTCGCTGTTTCCACACATCTCCTGGACCTCTGATGGGACCGGGATCGCCGGAGAGGATCTTCCGGTCTAAGAAGTTGACGATGTGCGAGGCTCTATCGAGCCAAGTATCCCAGTTCTTTAATACCATAGGTCCGCCGTCCCGCTCCTTTTCTAGGAGTTCGATGCCGTCGTGAAGCTCCCTCATTCGCTTGGCGATCTGCTTCGACGTGTCCGGGTCTCTGAGATCGGCTGCCGTCAGAGTGACCGCGTTGAGATACTGCTCAAAGCGACCGTTGGTGAATGTTCCCAATAAGCGAGGCCCGATTTTCTTCTTGGCGAGTCGCCTTAGTACGCTCAGCTCGTTCTCCCTATCGATGATGTGCTCCGCCTGAGGCCCATAGACTCTGAGGAGCAACTTCGCCGGATACTTGTTACTTCCTTCCCCTTTCATCTCTATGTCGTCAGGGGGAGAGACGACGTAAACGGCATTTGTTAAGGCGCCACTAAGACGAGTGACATCAATGTCCTCGCCGCTGTCCAGAGGAACGCGTCTCCAGCCCTTCAATCTCAGGGTATGCGCCAGTTTGATGATTTCATTCTTGAAAGTGATCCAGGCTTTGCGCTCCTTTTCTTCCTTCTTGTTCGAGGATGAAAAGTCGTCCGTAGAGGCGGAAGGCTTTCCCCCGGAATAACCTAACGTCTTGGAGTTGTCAAGAACTACGTCGCAGGTTGGAACCCGAATATCGCCGTCATGGTACTCAGTGTCGGACGACGCAGTTCGATGTAGGGTAAGAGATCGCTTACGTTGGGACCTCTTCCCAGGCCTCGGGCTGTAGTGTGGTATTCCGCGAAGACCTAAGGCGTTCATACCGTCTTCGACAATCTTCTGCAGTCTATCGAAAGATACGTCGCTTGATTGGGAGTCGATTGAGTACCTTCTAGATTTCTCGATAGGCTGCTGCTGCTGCTGTTGTTGTTGTGCGTCAGTTTTGTCGGCTTCATCCTTGCTAGATCTCCACCTGCTCGAATGAACTCTCCTAGATCGTCTGCTCTGCTTCTTAACTCGTTCATGTTCCAGCCAATCGGCGACTTGAGCAACGAATCTATCTAATTGGTGAGGACGGTGGTGGTGATGAGAGGGATCTCCGTCCTGCTGGTTATGAGGGGATTGACTGCTAACGTGGCTACTCATAGCCTCTAGACTGCTTTGACTTAGAAGCGAGGTTCTGGAGGAATTCAAATCTGATACAGCTAGTCGGCCACTTAGACGTCTCGCAAGACCGGCTGAGTATTGCCTTTTAGGAAGTATGTCCTCGAGATTGCCCGGGTCTGGTTCGGGTTCGGCTATCTGTACCGCTGAGATAGAGTAAGTATGATTACTAGGTAGGTAAAGAATATTGGGATAGGCAGTAGACCTGCAGAGGAGACTTGGACGCTTGGTAGTTACTAGCTTGTGAACTTCCACAGATGAATATCTTCAGCCTAGGGTCTAGGTAGATCCTATGTTGTCTTTACTTTGATGAATACCAAGGTAAGCAGCCTCGCCAGCTTGGGCCCCCCTCTCATATATATACATGCATCCTTGAATGTGGCGCTCGTAACAACGTCTAATTTGTCCGGAGACACTGTCCATTGTTTAGACTGAAGAGGATTCGGGATACACAAGCCATATAAGAGTACCTAGGCAGATATACATCATTGGTCGAACTTAATGCGAGCAAAGCTGACTTCGGACATTGATGAAAGATGGCATGGAGATGCTCGACGCTATTAGACGGAATGAAATCAAACACACCAACCTTTAGCACTTGTAGTAGTATTCTGGCTAGATGGTCTTTCGATATCATCGTCTTGTTTCAAGACAGATCGTAACGGATGCCCATCGCCAGTGTAACTCGGCGTAGATGTAGACATTTTGATAGGCAGGTAGGTACCTGTTAAATGTCTAATAGATAAGGGGCAGGGGGTTAGACCATGAGAAGCTAGCGGTAAGCAAGGCTGAATCCGAAGTAAGAGTTGGGACGAATTGGTAAACTGTAGTAAGGAGGTGTGTACCTAGGTAGATAGTCAAGGTTCTAGCAGATGTTGAGATGATGATATGGGATGATATGATATTCCTTCAAGATGCGAAAGAGTTGATTGCCTTGTGACTGATAACTTGATAAGGCATAGCCCACCAAACAGGACAAAGATAAAAAAAGATATCAAAAATTATAGTCGAATAGGGTAAGTACGAGTACCAATGTACCTATAACCCACCCGACGGTCGCCCAACCGCAGCGCTGGGATCCCCTTGCAGGATATATTGCAGGGGGGTGGTACCGTCACGATAACCTTAAAAAATGTAACTTGGCAGTTTTGACTGGCAGTGTGGACGGAATCCTACAGACAGAAAATGAAGTAAACCAAGATAAGCAGCATGAATTACGTAGGTATATTAAGAGGGTAGGTAGCCGAGCTTTTGTAAACCAGCTTTGCTCCTCTATATAATGCTGATGTAAATTTTTACTTTGTCTGACCTCTCACATGTATTTCTTAGTGCACGTGCTGTACCTGTATGACGTAGCTTGGAAGGCATGCTGCGCACCTTGAATCTTGACGTAAAAATGGACCAGGCATACCTGTCAAAAGCTCTAATACTTTGAGTTTTTTTTTTTCATAGATTAAATTAGCGTTATTTGATTGCTTTTAAGCACATATGTAGGTGCCAGAGCTGCAGTAAAGGATCTAACCTTGGACCTATTTCCTGTTTGCTTGTATTGTACAGGTACATAAATGCTAAACGATGAATTAGAAAGATCACTGCGGCTATTTAACTATCTTGTGTAAACTGATCAGCGTTCTCAGCCAGAGTAGTATTAGTTGTAGAAGACTATTATATGAGTTTAGGAATATATTCTCTATGTATAACTCTACGTATACCCCTGTTGATGAAACACTCAACCCAAGTCTCTTTGCAATCAGCATAGAGTTTATAAAGTACTAGATATCTACACGTCTAAGGTAGCCTCTTTACGTATTGTACTACATATGCATACGCCGTAGTCCATCTGAAGTTATGTAGCCTAAACACTCAGATAGCTGAACAAACTGATTGCCCCTATCGTCGCGGACGGCAATATGAGAACATTTCATCGTCCCCCCCCCTCTAAATACCACCGTGACGCATAGGAATCAAACGTAGTAGGTCAGATGGGTAGGTAAGCAACAATGTACGCCGCCATCATCACTTCAACCCCTCCCCGTCCCACCCCTCCCGCTCCAGCGCCCACGCCACCGCGCCCCTGACGTCGTCCACGATAGCCTTGGGCTCGTACGCCGGCGGCCCCCCGCGCTCCGGATCCCAGACGCCCGTGCGCACGAGCACCGACGTCCACGTCGTGCCGGCGGGGCTCACGTACTCGTTCGCGCCGCGGATGTCCGACGCCGGGTTGTCGCCGACCATGTACACGGTGCGCAGGGGTTCTATCTCCTTCTTCTTCTCCTTCTCTACCTCGTCCTTCCCGTTGCTACTGCTGTCGTCGTCGTCGTCGTTAGGTACGACGTCCAGCAAGGCCGCGCGGTGCGCGTCCAGCACGCGCTCGGCGAACCCGTACGTCCGCGCGTGCGGCTTGCCGATGGCCGTACGCCGCAGCGGCGCCGCGCCGCCCGTGACCTCGGCCCAGACGCCGGCGACGGCGGCCTGGAAGGCGCCCTGGCCGAAGCGCGGGAGGTGGTAGGCGGCGCTCCAGAGCAGGTCCGGGTTCGAGAAGTACAGCGGCGGCTGGCCGTCCCGCTGCCAGCCCCCGCCCTCCAGGTCCGCGCGCCCGTTCAAGGGCGAGTACGTGCCGAGGACGCCGCCGCGCGACTGCAGCAGGTCGAGGATGATCTGGATGTCGAGGGCCCAGTCGCGCGGGTCGTTGAACACGAAGATGGCGTCGATCTTGGGGTTGGGCGTCGGCAGGGGCCGCGCCGTCGCCGCGTACAGGTCCGCGAGGAGCGGGTCGAACGGCCACACGGCCGGGTGCGCGGCCAGGATGTCGGCGGGCGTGATCACGTGCCGGAACCCGTACCGCTCGGCGATGCGGCGGCACTCGGCCGCGTCCGAGCCCGTCACGAGGACGTTCTTGTCCTGGAGGGCTTCCGCCGCCGCGGGGCCGCCGTGCGCCAGCTCCCGGAACGGCGTGTGCGACTGCACGAAGTTGTCCGTGGTGAGCGGGACGCCGAGGCGGGAGCTCAGGTCGGCCACGCGCTCCGTCTCGTGCTTGCCGCCGCCGTTGGTGAGAAGGATGAACGGGATGTTGTGCCGCTGGAGGTACTCCAGCGTCTGCGTCGCGCCGGGGATCGGCTTCGCGACGTGGAGCAGGACGCCATCGATGCTATAAATCCTCCGTAAGCGCCTAGTCTCTTGCCTCTTACCCTATATCTTTAGAGAAGAGAGGGAGGGACGGGTGATCCTGTCAGGTGACTCACTCAAAGGCAAAGGCGAATGACGGTGGCTTGGGAGATTTACGATCGATGCTGTAGCAGCGGGAGAGACCGGGAGCATGTATAGACGGCCGTAGGTAGCTGGCGCCTCGTCGGCGAAGAAGACCGCTGATAGTCCGAACAGGACTTGACGGCGTAGGATGAAGGTGGGGCCGTTGAATGTAGGCCGACGCCGCACTGCCAAGGACTGTACGAGGACGAAATGCCCTCATGGTGAAAGGAGAAAACTAAATAGGAATCGTCCGTAAATTGCCTCCTGTCATGTCTCGCCCGGACGACGCGTATGTCGTCACAGCTACTTCATCTGGTTGTTTGCGGGAGTACGATTTTAAATTTGGGTCGAGACCAAGACATGACATTTTCCCTTTCAATCCGAGCTGTCCATTCATTCTTAATAATTGGGTTTATCAATGGGTCTTATCGGAATATTTCCAGCCCCGTAACAACTCGGACCCCTTGGAAACAGTGTAGAATACTTCAAATAGCAGAGTATCATTTGTATGCATTTATTTTTATCCTGTCAAAATAAGAATATTATGATATTGTGTACGCTATACTTCCTGTTTCACATTGAAAGACATTCCATTGATTTAGATAAGCGTTGTGCACCTAGTCTTCATATTATGTACAACACCTCTCTTGGTATATACAGATCTGATACATCATCTACACCTACACGTACCGTGTCATCGTAGTGAAACATGTCGAGTGGAGGAGTGCCGATGGAAGCGTCATTTCCGACATGACATATCATCGCTTCCAATCCTTCATATGCTCCAGAATGACCTTGGCCGCCTGCTCCGGGCTGTGCTGCCTGCCGAGGGCCTCGACGAAGTCGCCCTCGGGGTCCATGAGGTAGAAGTAGATGCTATGGTCGACGAGGTAGTCCTGTCCCGGGGGCACGTCGCGCGGGGTGCTGAAGTAGACGCGGTACGCCTTGCACACGTCCTTGATCTGCTCGTACGTGCCCGTCAGCCCCACGAGCCGCTCGTGGAACTCGGCCAGGTACGCCTTGAGGATCTTGGGGTCGTCGCGCGCCGGGTCGCACGTGATGAACACCGGCGTCAGCGCCCCGGGCGCCTTCTCCTCCACCAGGTCGAACATGCGCGCCATCTTGTCCAGCTCCTCCGGGCAGATGTCCGGGCAGTGCGTGAAGCCGAAGTACACCTATAACAACGTAAGCATTAGCATAATGTTTTGCATTCTTCGTAACAGAGCCACAACAGTAGCGTAGACGCAGCAATTGGTAGCAAGCAGTATCTACTCGAAAAAATTAGAACGTACCAGAGAATACCGGCCCTTCAAATCCCGGCTCGAGAACGGCCGGCCCTCGTGATCAACGAGCTGGAACTCGCCGCCGACCTTCGGCCTGCCCACGCCCTTGGTCGCCTCCGCGACGCGCTTCCGCTGCATGCGCTGCTTCTCGTGCTCGAAGTACCACACCAACCCCGCGCTCGTGACGACGAACAGCAGGCCGGCCTTCCACGAGAACGGGCCCGTGCGGTACCTGCTCTTCTGCTCCTCCACCGTCTTGGCTTTATACCGGCGCTGTTCTAGGAACGGTCGGTTCGCGTTCAAGGTGGATTGGCCGTCGGTGCATCGTTGGGACGGGGTGGGCCGCCGCGGCCTACAGGATGGTGACGATGAGTGCGTGGAGATGAAGCGATGGCATTGCTGCTGCTGTGCCCGAGGGCGGCTCTGCAGAAGGGATCGGAGGAGGGTCTGAGGAGCTGCTAACGAACGTGACATCTTTATAGCTGCGAGGGGTCCGGATGTTGTCAAGCTCTTGCAAGGCGCCGTCGTAAACTGCGTGGGCTGATATTCGACGAGCCAAAAATTAATTTATGGAGCTTTAACGAATTGGCTGGGGACCAGTCCTCGGTGAGAACCGACTTCCGTGGGTCTTGGCTTAACGCCACTTCGTGGCAGCTTCAGCCACATATATACGCCTCCCTACCGAAGTACCTGCTACTACTGAAGGTCATGAGTGTAATCCAGTTGGAACCCTCCGGCTTTGACAGTATTTCGGGTGTATCAATCCAGTCTACTTCAAAGAAATCTTAGTCCTCCCATGCCATAAAAGAAGGATTATGAAACTTGACAACTGAGCCATGGTTGATTTCTTCACTTGAGCACTAGGTATGTACATACTTAGGTCCTAGGTCTTACATAGGTACTAAGTACTTTCATCATTTGCTCTGCCATGCTCTGGAATGGAGAATCCTCGAGGGGGAATCACATTCCGGCTGTCGTCGAGTATCCTTTATAAGTACAAGCTTGCGGCTGCATCCAGTTCTTCTACAGACGTAGTTTGGCAGCCTCGTAAGGTCGGTCAGTGTGCCTTTACCTTACCACTACCTACTCCTCTCGCGGTCCTTCGTCCTCTCTTCCTTCGCCAACCGTAATAACAACACCGGAAATTTCCCAAACCTTGATCCCATTATGCACAGTCGAAAGGGGTCGGGGGGGGGGGAGGGGGAAGACAAAACCCCCAAAAATGTTCGTCGAATTGGCCGAATTTGACGGTCAACAAAAAAGGTTCGGGCGAAAAAGGGAATATGAGAGAGAGGGAGAGAAAAAAAGGAAGTTAATGGCCAAAGTAACCGGGTCTTTTTTTAATTCGCAAATGCAGCCAGATGTCCGCCCAAAACCCCCTCAAAACCCGTTTCCAGCCAACTCGAACCCTCAAACGCAATTATTAGTGGACGCCTTGATGTTTAAAAAAACGGAAACAAAGCAGCTTGATACGCAAACTCTGTCTATCTTTTTCGCCGTTCATGCCTTCCAGTACGTCCTGAACGCGGAGGAAGCCAAGAAAAAAAGAAAAAAGCCCTTAGATAGAGGTATCGGTGTTCCGGTTTTGCGAAGCTCTTGTCGAAAGGCAACACGTCGAAAGCCTAAACGAGTTTCACGTCGTTCTCCGAAAAGCTCCCGACCACAAGCACCGACACGGATGTGACTTCGAGAGCATTGGCGCCTTTTATCTTGCGCCTTTTATTAGGAGGTCTTGGTGGTGGGTACCATTCAAGGCCGGCTGACCTGGCTCTGGCTCGCGCTGGTGCGGCTCCGCTCTTCGTCTTCCTCGAGCACGTCGCTTAGGCGCGTCGGGTGGTGGTGGCGAGGGCCCAGGTCGTCCCAGGGCGCCGTGTAGCCCGAACCGCTGTAATCCGGAGCCTGCTCGGGCTGCTGCTGGGTGGCGGAGCCGGTCGGTTGATACACGGCCGGTTGCGTCGCGGGGGTCTCGAACTCTTCTACGTCAAAGTCAGAATCATCCGAACTGGGATTGCTAGAGAGGGTGTCATGTTCTTGGAAGTCACGAGCAAAGGTGGTAGTGGCTGAGATGCCATTTGTCACGACGGCATTGTTGTACTGACCTTCACTGTAGGTTCCCTCGGAACCGTAGCTCTGCTGGTGGTGCACAGACGAGGGAGTCTGGAAGGCAGGGTCTCCGCCGGCCGGAGCCGGGGTCGACTTAACTGCAGGAGCTTGAGAGTACTGAGCACGAGCAGCGGAAGGCGAGGTAGGCGACGATGCGTAATCCGCAGGCTCCGGTGGTTGATTGTACGCGCGAGGGTCTCCCCGAGTATTGCCGCGACCTACCCCTTGCGTCATCGGGACGACCTGGACGCCGCCAACGATCGTGGGCTGGCCGAGCTGCAACGACATGGTGCGATCTCGCTCTTCCTGCTCTCGTCGGCCGAGCTCCTCCCACGCGCGTCGCGCTTCCTCCTTGGAGATCGTCAGTTCCTTGCGCAGCTCGGCTATCTGCTTCTGCATCTTGGAGGATCCTTGCTCTTGCTCGATGGCGTCGCGGATCGCATCCGCTCTGCTTCTGCGCTCTTCCTCGAGTGCTCGCTCCAGCATGTGCGTAACCTCCTGAGAACGCTCTACATCGGCGCGGGTCTCGAAGAACCAGCGTTGGAACTTGCGCTCCGACGAAGCGCGCAGGCGTTGTAGCTCCACCACGGCGTGGAACAGGTTGGCGCCGGCGGACGAGAGGTCGGTGACCTGTCGGGATAGCTGCGAAGATATGGGATCCCCGCTGATCTCCTGCGCGCTCTGCTCTAGCCGGCGGATCCAGAAGCCCGTGAGGCCTTCCCAGTGCGCCGACAGGGTTTCCCAGCGCTCGAAGGCGTGGGGGAACGAGTTTCTACCTCGTCCGAGCGCCGTCGAGCTCTCGCTCAGCTGAGGGGGTTGGGGCTGAGCTCCGGAAGGGCCGGCCATGCCGGGGTTAGCGGAAGAGAGGCCCGGGACGCCTTGGGGAGCAGAAGGAGCTCGCGCGTGTCGCGACTGTGAAGCCTGGGTTTGGGCGGTAATGGGTATTCGGGGTTGCCCCGAGGCGCGGGCACCGCTGTCTGCGGTCGTGCGCTGTTGCGCTTGTCTTCGTGAAGTAGTAGGATCGGTGTCCATAGGGGCAGGGCCGGCTCCGGCTCCGGGTCTGGCGCCGAACGCACCAGCGCCAGCAGCGGCCGCAGCTGCATCTCGACGCTCCGCGTCTTTTCGCTCTGCCTCTCTTCGTAATACCTCCTCTGCCAGGCGATTCTCGTTCTCGAAGTGTTCTCTTTCCAGTCGCAACCGTTCCTGTTCCTCGCGTTGCTTCTCCCGCGCGGCCTCTCTCGCAGCTCGTTCTTGCATGATCACCCGGGGACCTCTAATCCCCGAGGGAGAGCCGACGGCTGCGCGCGCCGTGGTCGGTCGCACCGATGCGGAGCCATTGCCATTCGAGGTCGCGGGGCCTCTTCCTCCTATTAAATCAGCCATTGGGGCGTATAGCTCGACAGGGTCGTCAGAGATCTGCTTGGGTCCGCGTAGCGTTTGTTCGAGAGCATATAAGATAGCACTGTGGGTTTGCTTGGAGATGCGAAGGGCAGGGTGCGGTTCGGGCCTAGTCGGGTTCGAAGCAGAGGGTGTAGCTCTATGGTATGTTGTTTGCGAGTTGGTCGACGTCGCTTCGGACTCGTCGCTTAAATTTCCCTGCGAGAGCTGTCGTCTAGGCTGTCTTGGGGGTTCCCTTCGACGACGTCGCTCGGGCTCGGCGTCGGTGAGAATGTATTGGCCCTTGGGTCCTAGGGTAACGGTAACTCGACCAATTGGTTGGCGCGCCTGTTGCGCCTCTAGTAAGGGGCTAGGAGAAGCTGAGAAGCGCGGAGTCCTGCGAAGTCGGTGTAGCGAAGAGGGTGTACCTGTCGACCTTTGTTCGGGCGTAGGTTGTCGAGGAGATTGCTGCAAGGGGCCGCGCTGCTGGCGCTGGTGTGGTGTTTGCGTAGAAAATTCGTAACGGTCGTGACGGTCGTTAGAAGGTGTGGTGGGTTTTGGTTCTGTCAACTCTGCGGTATCTCCAACAGCACGAGCTAAACCTGAGGCCGACAATGTGAGCAATCACCACTTATTGTGGTGATACCCTCCAAGAATAGTACGTAGTATGGGTACACAAGACGGCCTGGAGTGCAAATACCAAGGTCGAGCCTTGGCCTATTAGGAATTTGTTTGGTGGAAAGACACGAAGCTCGAGGAATTTGCTATGCAAGTATAGGTTTGTATGCAGAAGATCGTCAAGGGTTACAGCAGGGCTGCATAGAAAAATGATTACTTTTCTCCAGGCCACTTAAGAAAATTGGCGGAGAGAAAAAGAAGTGCGAGGTTGCAGAGCAGGTATCTCCTAGCGTTCGAGTGCAGAATTGGTACTTCTCCCAGGTTCAAGGAGGAAGAAGTGTTGACAGCGAGAATCATAAGATTGTGTGGTGGTGGTTGGAAAGTAGGAGGCTGGGCCAACATGGGAAAATGCAGATGGCTGGTTTTTTTTTTGCGATTATTTTGACGCGCTGAAAACCATCGCCCTGGAGATTAGATGCCACCAAAAATAAAATAAAAAACCACAGGTCGCGAAGGCGCGTCTCCGTGACTACTTGTTGTTTGCGATCTTATCCTTTCTGTTTATTCTCCCTTCTTTTCGTGTGTTTTCTCTGCCAGTATGTCTTGACCTGGTGCCCGATGCACCGCTCTTACTGCTACCACGCGATCACAGTAGCGACAGCAGCGCCCGCGCTGCCTTGTCGCCAGTCAAAATAGGATATGCTAGGTCGGAGAAGTAGGCAAATACAATACTTTAACAAGGAATGAGTGGCGGAGAGCATGTTCACATTTCAATGGCTCTTAAAAAAAGGACCAACGTTCTCCGTTAGGATCTAAGATGGGAGAAAAAGGCAAGGCAGAGAGTAACAACACAGAGACATGGGATACTAAGAGAAAGGTACGTAGGATGACAGTTGTCTCGCACGGTCCACCTTTCACTACGCATCGCATCATTATTGCTATAATAATGGTATAATAAGGGATATAAAAAGGAATGACACGGATTCTTCCAATGTCTTCTATCCACCTAGGTACTTTCTAGCAGATGTATGGCGATAAAGGACTTTCATTGCTGCTCGGTGCATGCTCGCTCTCTTCTATCGCGAAGCTACTAGTAGAATTATAAGCTTGCCCAACTTCAACGACGGTGGGCTATCGGATTACATGCATTTGGTCTGACTTGGCACTTGGCCGTTAGGATCTACCTCTGCATGTTGAACGAACTTTCTAGCAAACCGGTACTCGAAGAATGACTGGTCAGAAGTCGATTGCACGACTGGCGATGATCAGAGTCGACTTGTATTCCCCAATGAGCAAACCTAGAGTTGTTCAGCTTAACGAGTCTGCGCTAGGAGCCAATGCTGGGCAAAGGCCTCGGGCCTTAAAGACCACTGTCGTTGCTGGTACCCAACCAGCAGGGTTTCGTAGCAGCACGTAGCACGTAGCACGTAGCACGCTACACAGCGCACGCTTTCCCACCAAAAATCGTAAGGGAATATCAATACCCCAGGTCTTCTTAAAGAGGGAGCAGACTCCAGGTGGCAGGTGGGCGATACGTACCGGAATGGGGGGCACTGGGGGCTGGAAAAACTTGGAAATTTGGTGATATTAACAAAAAAAGAATTTAACAGAAGAATTAAAAAAAAAATTCCTAGAAGTGTGCGTTGGCAGCTTGGTGACGAAACATTCTGATTAGCGTCATGCAGGCACTGCAGATGGGCCCCACCCGCCCCGAAAGCTGACAGGCTCAGGGCCGTCCCAAAAAGCTGGAAGCACCACCAACCCTGGAACACTCC
Organism: Hypoxylon rubiginosum; assembly: GCA_902806565.1. NCBI lineage: Eukaryota > Fungi > Ascomycota > Sordariomycetes > Xylariales > Hypoxylaceae > Hypoxylon > Hypoxylon rubiginosum. The sequence continues at coordinate 1,218,336 of CADCXA010000066.1, read as the reverse complement.
TTTTTCTGCTCGCAGGGATCCCTTTTTCGTTACCTTTTTATCCTTGGATTTTTCCATGTGTCTCGGTTCTCGGTTGGTTCCTGAAGATCTAGAATCTCTCGAATCGCTCTCTACATAGGACGTGCGGGCTGTTCCCCATATCCGTACGTTACAAACGCGAGGCAGGTCATGCTCCACCGATCTCAACTCCAGCGATCCAGGTGCAGCTTTTATGTCGTGCGTGCATCTGAAAAGGAGACGAGCTGACGATGAAGCGAAGGTGAAGGGGGTATGAAGGAAGTAGACGCTGTATTAAATGCCGGCTTGCACTAAGTATGCATACATTACATGCTGCATGCTTTGAGGTTAGCTGAATGTCTGGATTAAGTAAAGGATGGAATCTCAACTTGGTAACATTCAAAAACTTGGAATAGTTACACTTATCGTAAAATTGATGAGCTCATAGCTAAAAGTCACAAACAAAGGACATTGTTCAATCAAGCTGAAGAAGGACAGTTAAGGGACGACCCGTCCCTCCACTTAGAAGCTTCCGTGCCATTGACCAATCAGAAGCTCTACTTGAAGTTCGATGACCGTCGACTCTCAAACGAGGTGGGGTAGCAATTGAGAGCTCCAGGTTTGAAAGAAGTTGAGTTGTCATCTGACTTCGTCAACTTCTTGCCAACGTTCTTAGGAATTTGGTCAGTTAAGCCACGTTTGTTTGTTCGATAGGCCGACACCAGCGAATGCTATGCCATTACCGTCAAAATTCCAACCGCCTAGGCTTTGGGAACGTCAGCCGGGTATTCGTTTGATCATGGGTTCTTCATCATCACCATCTCTACTCCGTCTAGTTTCCGGAAGGGGAAATGTCGAGATGATGTGGACAAGCGGGGAATATGATCTCGTATCCTATGAGCAGAAAGAAAAGAAGAGTGAATACGTTCAAACCCCTTTTGAGGCATGAATAGGAGGTGGGTAGAAAAAGGGTTAAATAATAAGTTGAAAGCGAATAGTTCATACTTCGGTGTTTGTATATTTTAAAAGAAACGTAGGAACGTAGGAATCAAGAAGAAAGGTTACAACAATTTCTAATGATGTTCCATACGGAGGAATATGCATGCGCCGTATATGTCGCTGTATATGTTGTGTAAAGTACTCTAAAAATAACTGCTCGCATTTCGTTGCCGCCTAGAGCAAGCGTGCCGCTCACCGACTTGACATGTTTGTATGCCGTCAGCTTGTCAAGCAGCCATTAGTTGCATGTTAGTCGTGCGTTTCCCGAGAAGCAATAAACCTGACTACTCCGAAGATACCGTTACGATCCTGCGCCGCTGATTTTCGTTTACGTGCCGCCCTCGTTCTCGCGATCGGAAGCAAGTATATTAATCGAGTACAAGGTGCCTATGTAAACAGCCCCGGCATTGGCTCGTGTGGTAATAAATCGATACGGTTACATACAGCAAAAACGCTGAGCAGATTACGAGAACACACATTGTCACATCACATCGAAAGGCGCAGCAGTAGTTGGGAATCGAAAGAGGGCATTGGAATATTACGATTAGCATTTTTTTAAATTACAAATAGACTAACTTTTATACTATTGTCATATGCGAGAGCCAACAACACAGCCCGGCATAACCAACCAACCAACTAACCGGTCAACTAACTCCTAGTAGTCGTACCGGTAGCAGAAGTGCCCTTGCAGGGTGTTGAGGAGGTCGCGGACCTTGAGGTCGGGGCACTTGGCGCCGCAGATGTTGCCCATGTAGACGACGGTGTCGAGCGTCAGCGGCGCGCAGTTGACGTTGTCGGCGCACCCGCTGATGGTCGTGCGCCGGCTGACGTCGTTGATCTGCCACTTGCGGAAGGCGTAGTCGACGAACAGGTGGTGCATGAAGAAGGACGGGTCCCCCGGCGACGCGATCGCGTCCGCCATGATCCCGCCGACGCCGTTGTGGCCCTGCGCGTGGAAGCTGTATGAGAGATCGTGTTAGTATTATGTGATAGGTAGATACCTTCGTTTAGAGGCGATGGTGATAAGAAACTTACGTGAACTCGACACAACTGTGAAAGTCGGGATACGACGTTCGCGACATGCACGTGTCCCAGGAGCTCTGGCCCGTCTGAGCTGTAGTCTGCTCGTTGACGGCCCGCTGGAGACAGTGGGGGTTGTTGGTGGCCATGCCGGGTCCGAGACTCAGCTGCATTCCGGAGAATCGCTACATGATTTGTTAGTTTTATTCCTGCCGGTGTTCCAGTATAGCATATATGTATGTAGTAAAACTTACGCCGCTGTTGATGCACGTGGCAGCGCCATTGGTAGAACCGGGCAGGTTACCAAAGTACTGGTTCGTGAAGATGGTGGCCTGGGAGAACCTTCCGGCCCATTTCTTCTCGTCCCACCAGGTGAAGGCTCGGTTGAAGCCGCACTCGTCGCGCATGACCTGCTCCAGCGCCCACACGTAGTACCGGTGCCACAGCAGGAACTTGTGCGTCTGCTGCGTGGTGCTCTTGCTGTGGATGTTGGGGGAGTACGACTGGTGCAGGCGCACAAAGTCCTCATATCTGTTCTTCGACGGGGAGAATTTCCCGGACGGGGGCTTGTTGACCAGACACTGGATGGCGTCGACGAAGGCCTGTTTGTCCGAGGCCGAGTAGTTGTCCCATTCGAACCGTATGTTCGGGTTGGCACAGTCACCCGTGTCGGCTGCCGCTGCGGCGGCCTTGCTGGAAGTAGTAACCTTCTCCTCGCTGAAGGAGACAGGGCTGTGCTCCTTGGTCGAGATGGGCAAGGCCGTGAAGTTGTTCCCAATCAAGTCGATCTTGGCGATGGCGTCCGCGATGGAAATGGAGTGGACCTCGCCAAACTGGGATAGCGGAAGACCCTGGGTCTGCTGGACCGCCCGGATAGAGGCGCCCGACACGGCCGAGGCGAACACGGCAGCGGTGATCTTCATTGTGGCGGCTCTTGGGAGTTACCGTATATACGGGGATGTGGTATATACAGCTGGGAAAGGTAACGAGTGGCGGACGATCAAAATCGCTGGGGAATCCAAGACCCGAGTCAGCTTCCCATAGCGGCGCCTTACCAGCTCTTATACATAATCTCCCGGTCACTACTAATAGAACTCGTTGCGGGTACCCTATTTGTCTACCAAGGGCTTATGTGGAGTTGGGTCCCGACTACTACGTAGCATACATACCTGCGAACAAAGAACCCCGGCTCTGTCGAAAGCGGATTGTTCGTCTATGCGCCGCTTCTACACATACCCGAGGGTCCAGAGCTGCTGTAGACAAAGGTAGTGTGCTTAGATGCAGAACTGGCGTGTGACCATTGGGCCAATTTAGGTAATACGACATCTCGCCGATGGCCACGGGGTAAGAAAAGGCGCAAGAAAGCTGGGAATACTATGCAGTATACGAGATTAACCATGAGCTGTGGCGCTTGCCGGAGGGGGCCACGGCCGGTCCTCTCATCCTAAAGAACAGGGGGCTAATCGATCCTGGCTCGATTCAAGCATGATACCCATCACATCCGTAAGCTCACCAGCACACATTGGGGAGCTGACAGCCTGTGCTAGCAAGTCCAGCCCTACTCCTGACCAATTGAAAAGATGGCAGTTCTCCAAGCTACAGGGCCGGGCTAGCTTAGCGGCTCCGCTGACCACGATGCAGCCGAGCTTCCTTAAAATTCGATACGAACGAAAGGCTATCGTACTGGAGCTAACGAGCATGGGCCAGTCATTCGGAGAAGTCCTGAATCGCCTATGGCCAAGTCAACACCGTCATAATGTCGTTCGAATCTCGCGATGGACGCAGCTCGATCATATGAGGAACGTTTCCGGCTTATTATATGCGTATACTGATTACGTAACGACTGTGACCTGTTGTTGAAAGTATCATGAGGATAGAAGAGCTGAAAATCACTCAGGGGCTGGACAATAACTTTGATACACAGGTACCTTCCTGAAATTGCTAAAACACCATCGCTCGACCGAGGACCCCGAGAACTTAAGGCCTGGGGCCTGGAAATCAGGCAGCCAACCAGGACCCAGGCTTCGCTTTACTAGCCACTTCGGGTTAGTGATCTCACCCGGGTTAGTGTGCCGTGCCCGCATTTTAAAGCCATGCTGTGTCCCAAGAAAATGTCCTAACGTGGGCTGATTCAATAGAGCCCCAACTTCGTATCGGAGGGCATGCCTTATTAGAGGTCCCCTTTTATAAAAAGGATAAAAATAAAACAGCCGAGTCGTGAGCTTCCTAGCGATACCGGCATCGACAGCGACAGAGTGGTCAACAGGCGTTGGCTATTATGTTTGCCACGTGCTTGCTATCAGGACAGCAAAAAGACAACAGGAAGTGCTTGAATATCGACAAATAACCCACCTCACGTAGAGGCAAATTTACCTACGTTATTCGTTACCCCCTTGTATGTCGAGTTTATTCTTCGTATGAATCCTAAAAGGGGCAGTGCGCTTGGTATCTTGCCAATTGGATATGCAGGATGGATTCAATATTAGCATTGGAGAGATGCTAGGTAGATGGCTTTCGGCTTCGAGAGATACTTCAGGGGATGCCATACCAGGGACGCATGGCGGAGCTAGGTAGGTAAGTACGAAGGAGGTTATGCTCCCCCATACATACCGAGGTCAGCGTTGGGTTCACGATGGGCATAAGTAGGGGGAGGCAGGAAAAGAGCTCGACTCTAATAGCCTACCAACCCTACCAACCTACCCAAACAGCCAAGGACCCGAGGCTGAGGCGCATTGCTTCTTGTGGAGTGCATGGAGAACACGGGCCTTTAAATTTGGGTATCCAATAACTTCATCCATACGAAAGATCAACCGAGACAATCATAGGTTTCTTTTCCCACTTTTGCTTCCCGGTGTTTTGGTTCGGGTCGAAAAATAAAAAAATACAACAAAAAAATTTGCGTCGGTTCGGAACAAATCCTGTAGGGACAAAGAAAAAGGAAAGAAAAAGACGGGAGCCTCAAATCCATATTTCCCGTCGCTGTCTTAGAATAATAAGCGTAACATGAGGCTGGGCCCTCATAAGATGAGTGTAGTTCTCGATTAGGTATTGGAGATTGCGGGTTGCTGCTTTGGCACCTACATACATACATCCGAATCCTTTCAATATTGAATTACCGTAAAGTAGTTCTAGGTAGGTAGACCGTATGGCCTAGCCCTCGGTGAATCTCGGTGTGGACCCAAGACTTTGGCTCTATCGACTGCAGACCTACATTATGCATTAGCCGCAGCCATCGGTATTCTCTTCCGCCATCTTCTAGCAGACGATATTTTTATTTCTTTCAACACTAGTCCTCGCGAACCCGCATGAACGCAATGCCGATCTTTCGAGATGGGATTTATCTCGAATTCGATTCGATGCAGCGTTCAGATACGCGTACGAAGAGTTTCTCAAATCCCCCGAATGTCTTACTTCGCTCTGGGGTTGGTGGGCTGGATTAATATGATTATGAGCATACATAGTACTGTGATACGTGGGTACGTTGGAGGCTGGGATACCTACCTCCTAAGTGTAAGTGTCAACTCGAGCCTATCCGAGGGTTCTTTGCAGGTATCTTCTGATATGTGAGCGCACTCTATTCCAAACTCTCTTCGGTCTGTCAGACTGGCGTCCTAAATCGCAATACAAATAACTCGAAAAAGGAAAAGAAGCCAAATTAGGTATCCAGCGCGTATCTTTGATTTTGCGGGTTGATGCAAGTTTCTCGATGGAGCTGAGTGATGCTTTTCGTACATACATGGAGCTTGGTGCTCCTAAGTGTGAAGGGTTATGCATGTATGTATGGGAACGGACCAAAGCCCCGAGTCCTTTGTGGGTTCAGCCACGCAGCCACGGTAGGATAGGTGGGTGAGTTTGCGGCAGGACGCAGGGGGAGCAAAAGCCGTCGGACGGGAATGCAGAGAAGGCGCCGAGGGGCCGATCTCCCTCCCGCTCGCTACCTAGGACGCTCTGGACGCTCCTCTCCTTTTCTCTCCACCCCACCTTCAACCCACCGCGCCCTTCTCCCTACCTGATCTATCAACATTTTCAGAGACCAACAGATGCTAGGGATCTCATGTAAAATACCTGTCTTTTACTACCGTTCAACCTACTGGAACTGCTGGAACACATAGCCGTGTGAGAAGTGACATCGATTCTTTTTCCCCTAGCCTCTTCGCAATCGCGGATACACATCTCCTCCCGCATGTTTCAAGAATAGACGGTCTATCCTCTACATGATGCTAGATACGGCGGAATACACGCGTTCGTTAGCCTTTTTCTCCTGGGCCGTGAACCCTTACAAACCCGAGACAGCATTATAAGTGGAAGCAAGATTGGTGAACTTGATTTGCTCAGACTTGCAAAGAGGCTAACATCCATCATGTAGGTGATAGAGCCAAACTATTGGACGATCTGCAAGGCCGGATCCCGCGAAAGCTCTAACCTCCCCTGTCTCCCGGAGCCTCAAAAAAAAAAAAGGAATACAAGGTACATACAAGCAAAGTTCTAATCCACAATATCTGGGCCGTCGACTCCTAGGATGAGGGCTCATATTTATTGCCTTAAGGAGTTCATGACGTCGATGTCGTGATGGTGTCTCGGCGCTTGGTCGACCACCGATAGCATCTACTGTAAACCGCCTAGCAAGACGCCTAGCAGTCCTAGTTAGGAGACACAGCTCAAGCTAGCATCGAGCAACTAACATGGGTAGCCATAATGTTGGAAATTCTAGGCCCCAGCTTGCTGCTAGATGCTGGCAAACACGAAGCGGCACACGCTGATCGTCACGATCCGGAGCTCTGGTTAGACCCTGACTGCACCTGTACGGGAGGGACCAGAGCCTTGGATACGGTCGTTGACAGTAGGAGTTTAAGCGCAAGCGCGTTACCAACAACTCGAGTGCGCTTCCTACGCGTCTCCCTTCACATTTTAAACCTCTGCTGCAGAAGGTATGTGCTGTACAGTAGCTCAGTAATCGAGCCCGACTAAAGGTCCGAGTAACGAGTTCCCTCGTGGTGATTGGAATGGTCATAGCCGATACATTCTTTTCCACTGTACGGAAGAGATCCCTTCTGCCCCCTCCAGTCCACCCTTGGGGCTGTTTGTCCTCCTCGCCACAGCTCGAACGGATAAGGCGTCCGTACGGGCGATATCAGTCTCCTGTTACACTGTGGTAACGAGAAGGCCAAGTGCAAAACGCACCAGTCAAATTTCTTGTTTCCCATCCCGCCATCCCGCCACCAACATATGCGGATGTGGGACCGTCATATCTGACAACGTCTCCCGAGCCCGAACCACCGTTTGTTCTAGGTACTGCACCAGCTGCAGGAATTGTTTTCTTTTGCACTGCCTGTCTGGTCTGCATTCCGTGTCTATAGTCCGTGACGTAGGGATGCCAGCCGATTGGGACTGCATGAATAAGATCCCTATGCAAGACCGATCTCACACAAGATATTTGAATCCTCCCTTGCTGTTATGTATTTTGCACAAACAATTCCCCGTCTCCAAGGCACATCTGAATCTGAACCCTAAGACGCGACTTAGGGAAGCTAGCTATGCTAATCGTTGATAAATATCCCTATCGGCCACACTTCGTTGTTGATTGATTCACATTTTACTCCTGGCTCTCCCTACTTGTATTTTTTCTTTGCTGTATTATTTACTGATCATACCCTCGACGATCTGGATCTACAAATTGGCGTTCTGTTCTTCTTACCTTCGCTGTCTTGGTAGGACGTCAACTTCCCCCCTCGAGATACTCTATAAGCAGTGTCTATCCGTCATAGGGACTCATAGCCGATCGATCTTTCACCTTCATCGCGATCATGGAGCTTGCCAACCACCCGTATCAAGAACAACTCGTCGTCGGCGGAGAGAAAAGCCCAGCAGACGTCATATCATCTGAGCCGCCAAGGAAGTTGAGCCTGACGAATAACTTTTCTTACCCCAGAGCAGATGGTCGTTTAAGTCGTCATGAGCCCAGTGATAGTCGATCATCACTGAGCTCCTTGCCGGGGATGACAGATTCGTCTGACTCGGAGACATCCTTTGACGAAGACAGCAATTACAATACCTCAGCTAGCGAACTATGGGACAGCTTCTGGCCAGACAGCACGGTGGCTCCGGGGGAGCAATACCCTGTGATTCTACGAGCATCGCAGGCGCCGAATTATTTTACGAAGAGTTTCCAGAAACCTGAACAGCAAGAAACAGATGACACAATCACATTATCAAAGCTCGAGTCGGACTTTAAAAAGACCACTGATTCTTCAGCTAAATTCCCAACTCCTCAGCCGTCGCCACCCCGTCCGGTGACAAGAAGTGGCCCGTTCAAATATTCAGTCTATCCCAAGCCGGAACCCACTGATCTACTGCGAGTTGCCCTTCCGCCACGAACGTCTTCGCTCAACACTGTGCCACTATCACCACCGCCGCGGCGGGTGCTGAAGCCAAGCAAGTCCAGCGCAAATCTCAAGCCTCCCAAGCCATCGCATAGTCTTGAACAACTCTATCCAGTACCACCACTATCTAAGGGTCCCGTGTCGTCGAAGTCTGCTAGATCTGTCCCGGTGTCACCAGCCTACCCGCCGCCACCGCCCCCTCGAACCCTCCGCTCCACATCCTCAGCTTTTAATCTACGTGATACGAAGGGGGCCCTGAGCCAGGGACAGCATACCGCCATGGCACCTATATCACCATTGGCTGCGACTGCAACTTCAGCAACTATGATGCCCGAGTCTCGGCCATCTTCGCGGCCACAGCTCGAGCATGTCGTCTCAGTATTTGAGCACGACTCAGATCACGAGTCATATGTCGAGAGCAGCAGTTTTACGAAGCGCATCGCCCGTGGGTTCCATAAGAAAAGCGCGAGCGAGAAACGGATCAATAGCGAGCGACGTGGCAGTGCCGATTCCAACTCCCAGGGCTCAGAGAAGGACATGGGCAACGAGAGCCCAGCTCGCAAGCGTGGTGGCAGCCTGGGCCGGATCCTCGGGCTTCGGAGCCGATGAGCACCAGGGACTTCTATTGCACTTACGTGCCTTTTCCTTTTACACACGCATCCATTTTCTGGACACACCCTGGTGGTAGCTCGTCCGCATTTCCAATCCTCTTTATGGGGTCTCTACAACTCACTTTCCTTTTGTCTTAATCGCATTCCCTGGCCGGTGCGGATAGTACGAGTACGGCTCTGATTTGAGCAACGGACGACGAGAACAAAACGGTGTATGACGAGGTGTATTACGAATGGCACATTAAAAGGGGGTACGATTATTAGTGGGGGGGCTACGCATTTTTTTCTTCACACGCTCCATATGTAGATAGAACATACACAAAACTCGCTCGGGCGAGAAGGGGCGCTAAAAGGCGCAGGCAGGCAGAAGAAAAGGAGATAGGAGAAAAAGGAGAACCGGGAGTTCTAAGATTCCGCTAATGTCACCACGACGAGGTCGCTACGATGATGATCACGATTGCGAGGAGGCGATGGGATCACGCATGCATGGCTTACCAGCAGCCAACGGCGGCGTTTCTACCACGACAGTCATTTTTTTACTTAATTATTTTCCTTCATTCATCTCTCTCATTCTCACAGCAAAAAATTGAGAAACCTCTTTTGTTTGTTTACACAAATTGTTATTATTACTGTGTACAATATTCATTCTCTATCGATCTCAATAAGGCAACGATCCGAGACAGCTCAATTATAGAATACACAATATATGCGTTAGGTATAGATACCTACCTACACATTCACATAGCCACGCTAGCTATTTACCAATAAACATACCTCTGCCATCTTCAACGGGAAATATTTATTGGGGCTGTGCCGAAGCCCTGCGCTGGAATTATATGCAGAGACATAACGCCGGCATGCATTCTGCCGTCTATTATCGATATATATGCAAATGAAACTAGATCAAGGCTCCACGTCTTAAGAAAGGAAATATTAATATTTACCTACCTCCTTAGGCATACCTACCTCCCACCTAGATAGTCTTACCTTAATACTCAACCACAGCCTCCCTTAGTTTAGAGTCCATACCTGTCAACTTACCTGCCAGGTAAACAATAACTTGAGTCGTCGGAAACTCGAAGTTCTTTCCCCGTGGTGGATCGACCAATCGAACTATCTCTGGAATCTATTAGTAGGAATCTGTTAGTATTACACTATGTACTAGGCGGTTATATTCTAGCTCCCTGTGTAAACTCCTCTCACTTAATGTATACGGCAGTGTCCAATCATGTAGCAGTGTAATATCTGTTATGAAAGCTGGAACCGCTAGCTCGCTGCATGGCTAGTAATCGAGGGTGATGAATATGCATCGTTCATTACCACCAAGACAGGAGCCGAGGTAAATCTAGAATCTCTTGCTTTTCTATATCATTTGCAGTAGACTCATCTAGTATCCTACTAACTGTGGCAAACTAAGGCAGAGCTAAGTAGCTTAGCCCAGCAAGCCTAGCTAGCGACAACTAGAATATAAATCTATATTTACACCTAGCATCTTGGCATATTCAGCTGGCATTGCTTCGTTAGACCACGGTGCGTTTACTTAGTTGGTCGACATGCAGATATCGTCGCTTGACTACTAATGAGTATCTTTACTTATGAGTCTCGTTAAGTCCGAAGAGTCCATTCGCCACAGAATAGCTTCAAATTATCACTAGAGTCAGGTAGTGATTTCAATCTCCGACACCCAAAAACTCCCTTGTTCAATTTATAGTCGCCTATCCAATCTCTATATAATAATATGATCTGTCGCTCATAAGCAAAATCAAATAGGTGGTATCGATCATGAAAAAATAAAAATAAAAATGCAGATAGATGTCGAAGAGCCAATCTCGTAGAATCGTAAAATGACCTCCTATGAGAGAGATCTCATATAACTGCCCATTCTGTCATTGCAGCCGTTCGTGCAAAAAACCATATGATGAAGCCGTAACCCATGATCCATGATCCGTAATCCGTTAAACCATAAAACGCCATGTCCGTGATCCCATGAAATCGTACTGTACATCTTTACCAATTTGTCATCGCTAAATGGGTGAACTCGTCAAGAGATTAAATGAAAAAAAAGATATGCAAGAATTAGATGTTGAAAAGGATATGCGAAAGCTCGACAACCTATTGGTTGTACAGCTCGCCGCTATCGTGAGGCAGCGGCATCGAGATGAGCTGGCCCCGCACCCTCCTGTCGTACAGCTTCAGCTTCTTCGGGTTGACCGTGTATTTGCTGTAGCGTTTGATGCCGAGACGCTCGTCGTGGTTCCGCCCAGCGCTGAATGCCCAGCGGCCCTGCCGGTGCCAATCTTTGCCAATGTCAAGGCGACCAGCCAGGTCGTGCGGATGCAGCATCATGTTCACGTCGAAGGCCTCGTCCGTGCGCACTTGCTCGTTGCAGCAGAAGCTGATGATCTCGGCGAGACAGGTGACGGCGTGAGGGAGCCGGAACTGCCACCTGTAGGGCACCAAGCAGACGAGCCCGGCGACGTACAGGACTAGCAAGGTGAGAATGACGGCGAAGGCGGGTACGTTGGGATACATGCGCACGACTCCATCAGCCGGTGTCAACGCCATGAACAACCCGCCACCCAATACTGGCAAAATGACAAACAACGGGGCCATCAAAGATACATAAGCGACCCGCCAGTGCTTATTCCTGAGGGCCTTGTATGTCGACTCGAAGGGCAGGCACACGGAATAATCCAATAGGATCGAAGTCTCCGCGCGGGAGCCCTCCGCCCGCGCAAGTTCACTCCACGGGGTAAGAATACGCAGTGTCAGGTCCAGAGGCTGAAACAGCAGGAAAAGCACGAGGCCAATCAGCGAAGGGAGGAAGGAGTACAGGAAGTCGGCGGGCGAGAAGGCGCCCGCAGTCGGCCCGGAGTTTACCAGAGGGAGGAAACCGTTGCGCACATCGGTGGAAGGGAGAAACGAGACAACGAACAGAGCAATGAGGAGGATACCGGATACCACTGCGAAGAAGATGATCTTGCTGTCTCGGAAGCACCACGGAAGATACCGGTACCGGACGCTCGAGCCGGCTCCCTTGCCGGCTTCCAGATCTCCCCCTTTTTGCCGTCGATTGGTCCAATCCTGGCTTTCTAGTTTCTCGGCTGCGACGGACTCTTTACCCGTAGGCGTCCCGATCCCATACCATGAACCCCTTTCCGGTGCATCGGGAGCAAACCAAAACCCAAGCCTTTCAGCTGTTTTGGCAAGTCTTTGTTTCATGTTTGTTCTCGTCGATGCCGTCTCGAGTCCGCGGTATTGTGGCAACGAGTTGCTTTGCGACACGAGAAAGAGAATATCTGCAATGTTCCTGATAATCCAAAACTGCATCATGCCCGTTCTCCGCTTGTGCCAATAGACGAACATCACACCCAGCGACAGGGCAAACGATAGGTAGATCGCCACCAACGTCCACGCAACACCCTGCACGGTGGCCCAAGTCCAAGCTCCGTCGACCATAATGACGGTGAAGAGACAACTCTGCAGCGGGATCGTGAAATTCAAAAGCCAAACGTTGAATATGGGTATCCAGATGTACCAGCTGCCGTAAAGCTGCGGCCAGAGAAACGATTTGGGATATAAAGGTAAAAAGGGGGCATCTCGTCGTTCGTGGCGGTCGTCAGAAGCCATGCCCGAAAATGGCAGAACCCAGAACGCCGCGGTAATGATACATTGCGCATATATTAATAGGAAAGCTGCCACGAGCTGTGGCAGTATCCGAAAAAGAAAATACTGGCCGCCGTATATCGTGCCGGCATAAGGCGTGAGACCAATATGGCTGACGGAAAACACGGCAGAGAAGATCAGAGCCGCGATCATTAGAAGGCATAACGTCGCCATTAGCAACAACGACTGTGATCGTAGAACCCAGGGTTTGCGAGTCAGGGGCGAAGCATTTCGCAGAGCGTTCTCAATATTGTGCAGACGCATTTTCGGATCTGTCACCATATCTGACTGAGGTTGCCAATGTTCCATTGTTCTCGGTAGTTCATCGGGAGCATACTGTTCGACATGCTTTCCATCGGAAGATGGTGCGAAAAGCCCACGCTTACCACCCGCAGTCGAACTGAAGATGCTCACTGTGTTGGCGGGGGCCGGAGGCTCATCTAGGGGACTATCCGGCTGTCTGTTCATTAGTTGTCGAAGCGGTTGTGGCGTGTGCCAGGGTTCCGACAGAAGTTGTATCATTTCTTCCCGATCCCGACGTTGCTGCCGCATATCTCGAAGTTCGTCCTCAGCCGTACGGGGAGGAGTTATGGGATTGGGAGCGGGAGATGGACCCAGGGGCCAATATTGAGGAGCACTGTCAGCCTCAGCCGTCTCGGATGGCAAAAAGGCTGCTCTAGGTTTGAGGGGACTCGGAACCGCCGTGGGGGTGAAATGATAGGCAGGGCGGTACGATTCCTCGCTCTCAGATGATGGGTACCTTCCAGCCAATCCTCGGCCATCATCGCGGGGCCGAGTTATAGCGTCTAAAGCATATCGAATGTAAGGGCCATCGTCTACTCCGGGCGTAACCACGCCTGCGGCTCTCGTCAGGTCGTCCTTAAATTGGTTCGCAAATGCAAGTTCCTGCGGTGCAGCCATTGGCATGAACTGCGGCTGGTGGTAGTGGTGGTAGTACGGCCCGGGGCTTGGTGTTATTAACGAACGACCGACATTCTCGTGAATCGGAGGCTGGTGGCCGAAAAGTCGTTCGGGGCCGTAGATCTCTGATTCGGAGGGTATTGAAGGAGGTGTTGGAGCTGGGGGAGGCGTCGGCGCATAGAGCACGGCGGTCGGTTGGGAAACGGGGGAGGGTGTCCCTCCATGGAGGCTCTGTTCGGTACCAGAGTGCCGCCACGGGTCGTGGACAACAGTTGCCTGGGATGTGGTTGGTGCAGATAAGTCTGAAGCTGACGCGCTTGTTCTGTACTGAGGAGTTGGTCCTAAGCGATTGTGTGAGCTAGAAGCTTCAGAGTGTTCAGGTGTGGGAGTTGACATACGATCTGATTCGACGTCGTCTTGGCCGAAATTTTGAGGGTTCATCTCTTAGTCTCTTGGGTTTATGATGCTAAAAGAGACGGCCTCAATCCACTTGGATAGTCGGGGCCAATTGTTTGTTTGTAGTACGAGATGGTGGTTTCTCTTGCAGACTTAGTCGGGAAGATTGCATGATTGAGAGACTGCGAGGATGAAATATGGTTGGAGGTTGGCTATCGCCGTTGTATTGTGAGAGGCTGGTTGCGTGTGGTTGCGTGTGGTTGGGCAGCCCAACCACCGCGCGTTAAGACGGACAGATGCCCATGAGCACAGTTGAAACCGTAGCTCTAACGACGATATACATGGATCAATCCGGCCGGATTTGATGCTCGCCTTGAATCTTTATATCAACCCATGTCTCTTAAGGTTTGAGAATTCCCGACCACAGACGATAAATGCTGTTTCGTGATGCTTTGCTGAATTGAAAGTATCGCCGATGACCGGCATCGTCAGAATTGGGAAGGGTGGGGACCGCAAAAAAAGCTTGGGCCATTTCCCTAACCTTACATAACCAATGTGGAGACTTCCTTACGGGCTTGGGGGGGTGCCCGGAGTTTACGGAGGGTTCTTATGTCGGGGTCAAATGTGTCAATAAATAATTACTAAAATAGGAAGGTTTGCCAAGACTTTGATATGGTTATATACATATTATTATATTATTAAATAATTTAAATATTTTAACGTTTAATAGTTAAAATAGTTTAAGTTAAATAACTAAGTTTTATATAATTAAATAAAATAATTATTAAGATTTTTATATATTTTTATATATTATATTATAATATAAGGATTTTATAAATTTTTATAGTTTATATATATATTATATTATTAAAATTAATTTAACTTTGAAATAATTTATATATTTTTAAAACCGAATTATTTTTAAAATAATTTATATGTTATTTTATTAAAATTGTTTTTTAAAATTAAAATAATATTTTTTTAATATTAATATAATATAATTTATTTTAAAAAAAAGTTTATAAATTATTATATATATTTAATTAATATATTAAAAGGGAAAATTTTCTATTTAATATATTTTTTTTATTAATTTTAAATTATTTATTTATTGATTTTAAAACTAAATATATTATAATTAAGATTTTATTTTATTATATATTATATATTTATTTTAAAAAGTTATTTATATTTAATTAATATTTTTTATTTATATATATATATATTAAAGTTTTTTTTTATTTTTATTTTAATTTTATTATATTATTTAACTTTATTTTTTTTTTATTTTTAATTTAATTATTTTATTATTTATTATTATTTATTTTATTATTTTTTATATTTTTTTTATTAATTTATTATTTAAGCTTTATATTATAATAAAGTTTTATAAAAAAGTTTTATAAAAAATAATATTTTTTTTTTTAATTTAAATGCTTTTTTTATTTATTATTTTTAATATTTTTATTAGTAAAATTAAGGTTTATTATTTATATTATATTAAAAATTTTTTAATAATAAGTTTAGTTACGTTAAATAATAATTATATTTTATATAATATTATTTATTATATTTATTATATTATTATTTATAATAAGTAAATTAAAAATAAAAGTTATAATATTAAAAATTTTAATATTTTTTATTTATTAACTTCTTTTATTTTTAGTGAAAATTGTTTTTTTATTTTTAAAGATAATTTATTATTTATTAAAATATATTACTTTTAAATTTTTTTATATAATTTTATAAAACTAAGTAAATATTTTCTTTTTTTTTAAATATTTATTTTTAATAAATAATTATATAAATAACGTTTATTTAATTATTTTTATTTTTAAATATTAATTGTTTTTTTATAATAAAAATATATTAAAGTTTTAATAATTTTTAATAAATTTTAAATTATTTAAATAATATTTAATTTTTATTTTTAATATATTAATAAATAATAATATATAAATATAATATTTAATTTTAATTATATAAACTTATAATAAAATATATTAGTTTATTAGTAATTTTAATAATTTTAATAATATTTATATTGTTTTTTAAATTATAAGTTTATAATTTAATATAAATTATATATATAAATATATTTATATAAATATTAATATTATTATAAATAATAAAAATAATATATTTTATTTTAAAATTAATATATATTAGTTTTTTAATTATAATTATTTAATTATATTTTTTATATATATGATTAAAATTAAAATTATTTTAAATATTAAGAATATATTTTTAACTAAAGATAAATTATTTAAAAAAAATGGTTTATTTAAATAAAATATTTTAATTTATTTAAACTGTTTTTTATAAATAAAAAGGTTTTTTAATATAAAAAAAAAGGTTAAATAAATTATTAAAAATATACACTTAAAAAAATAATTTAATATAGTTTTTATTGGTTTTTTTATAATAATTATTAGCTTTTTTATAATAATTACTAGCTTTTTTATAATAATTATTATTATATAATTTAATATTTTTTATAAACTTAGTTTATATATGTTTTATTTTTTTATAAAATTAGTTTTTAATAACTAGGTTATGTTTTATTAATTTTAAAATATTAAATATTTATTTATTTATAGTATTTTATTTAAATATTTATTTGTTTAGTTTATTTAGTTATTTTTTTCTTTTTATATAATATTAATTTTTTTAAGTAGAAATAAATTATTTTATATTTAAATTTTTATATTTAAGAAATTATTAAGAATTTAAAAATAAATTTTTAAGAGCGTTAAATTAATAATATTTTTTAAAAAGGTTAATAATATTATAAATTCTTTTAATATTAAAAACCAAGCTTTGAAATATTTTTTTAATTATAATATTAATTTTAATTTTAATTTTAATATATTAAATAAAAGGTAAGATATTAATTATATTAATATTATAAATAGTTTTTTATATTTTTTAATAAAAATTATTATTAGTAATAATAAATATTATAAATATTTTATTAATAATATAGATTTTAATAATAATTATATTTTTAATAAATTTATTTTTAAAGTTAATTTTTTATAAAATTAATTTTTTTATTTTATAATATTATATTATATAAGTAGTAATAATAATATATTTAAAAAATTAATATATTTATAGTAGTTAATTATAAAGGTATTTTTTTTTTTAGTAGAAATAATTTTTTTTTTTTAATATATTATATAATATAAGTAATAATATTATATTTAATAAATTATTATTTTTATAATATTTAAGTATTAATATATTTAATTTAAAATTGTTTTATTATATGTTTTTTAATAATAATATAAATAATGGTAATAAAAAGGAAAATAAAAATAAACTTAATTTTAAATAAGTTATAATTTATAAAAAACTTTTAAATTTAATTATTAAAGGTGTAAAAACTATTAGTAATTTAAATTATATTAATATATTAATATAAATAATATTATATAATATTATTTATTTATAGTAATTTATTTATTTTTTTAAATAGTTTTAAATAATAATAAGGTTTTTTTTTTTAGTTAAATATTTTTTATTTTTAGTTTTTTTTTATTATTTTACTTTTATATAAAATTAGTTAATTTAATATATTAAAAAAAACTTTTTAAATATTATTTATTTGTTTTTTTAAATAGCTTAGGATAATAATAAGGTTTATTTTTTTAATTAAATATTTCTTATTTTTAATATTTTTATTTTATTGTTTTTTTTTTTTATATTTTATTTTTATATAAAAAAAGTTAATTTAATATATTTAAAAAATCTTTTTTAGATATTTTATTGATTTTATATATTTTAATGTTATTTTTTAGTTATTAAGTTATTTAAATTTAATAATTAATTAATTTTAAATTTTATTTAAAAAAGAAGTTATAATATTATTTAATATTATAAATTAATTAGTAATAATAAATATATTTTATATATTATTTTAACTTTTAATAATTATATATATATTATAATAAAGTTTAAATTTTTCTGGTTTTTTTTATTATTTATTAAACTTAGATATATTTTTTTTAGGTTTTATAGTTTATTATTATAAATATTAATATTAGTGTATAGTTAATATAATTAAATAATTTATTTTAATATAATATAATAATTTTAAAAAAAACCGGTAAATATTTTTTTATTAGGTTATTTAGTTTAAATTTCTTTATAATGGTAAATGTTAAAAATATTATTTTAAAAAAATGTGTTATAATTAAGATTATTTTATTTATATAGTATATGGTTAATTTAAAATTAAATATAAAAGTTTTTTTAATATATTTTATTTTATTTATAGTTTTTAATTTTTATTTATTATTTTTAATAATTCCTAGTAGTATATTTTTAATAAAGAT